>VZSJ01000371.1:282838-434235 GCA_013398405.1 Pheucticus melanocephalus | reverse complement strand
ACAGTAATCCCTTTTTTCCATTTTGTTTTATTTTGGGTTTTTTTTTTTTTCCTCCACTGTTAATGATGAAAAACCTTTTTGGTGATGTTAAAAGCAAAAATGTCAGAGATTTCCTTTGGCTACCTTCAGACACCAAACACTCCATGTGAAACTTCTCACAGGAAACAGAGTACAGAGCTGAGACTGCTCATGACTACACTTCCCTCTACTCCAGGTTCCATTGGTATGATGCAAATAGAGTGGATTGGTACTAGCAGCCAGTTATTCTCAGATTTGTAGATCAATATTTTACCAAGGAGAGATTTGACGAACCTGTATATCTCTCATGACTACTGCATAAAGATGATTTCCATAAAGTTTTGTGTTGCTTCAAAATTTCAGTGTCAGTACCAAATGTTGACATCACATCTATTCATAGGAAGGTACCGCTTTTGAAGAGACTCTGGTAGTCGTGATATTTCCTCTCAGCTGCTGAAAACATAAGTACAGGTCTTTGTCCATTTAACACTTTTTACTTGTACAAGGTGGAAAATTCCCAACAAAAAGATTAGACAAAGTGCATGTAGTCAGGCTATCATCTCAGGAATTAAGTGACTATAATATGGTACTCTAGTCTACAAGGCATTGGGTATTCTGTGTTCCTACTCTTTTTTTTCTGTGGAAGTAAATGTACTTTATAGAACAAACAAACAAACAAATCAACAAACCAAAAAATTGAAGAAATTTCATTGTAAGGAAAACTGTTTCCTGCACCACTCTAAAAGTTGATTTTCCACTAGTATTATCCATTGGTACATAGAGAGGATTTTTTTATGTCACACTCAGACACCAAAATTGTGTCTAGTTGTTTATATATTCTCTGGGGAGAAAGAAATATCTAAAGGAAGTGTCTAGGAAGGTTATGAGAAATTAAGAGAGGATATACCTATGAAAACTAGGAGAGGGAAGTCCTTAGCACTTCAGTGCACTTACACCTAAATTAGTCACTAATGGACTTTATTTCTAGTGTGTAGGGTGAAAAACATGACTTGGAACAATTTATTTTTTTTTAATATTAGGACAAACTATATTTCAGTTATGTTGCTGCCTTGTGTAAAGAGAAGACCAGAGGAAAGTGAGACAACACAGGAAATGGAGAAGACTATTCTATTCTGCTCAAAAATCTATTCAATTTGTCTGGAAAATAAGCAAGAAAATGTAATATCTGAGACAGAATACCACAGGGAAAAATGAAGGCACAGTCACAAGGAGCAGAAAAGAAATCTTGATCCATTGAAAGCAATTCAATCAGTGGTAATTTAACAAAGTTGAGGGTGCTGTGAGAGCTTGGGGAGGATCTAATAATCCTTTAGTGATTGGATGAAAGAAACAGTTGTTGGACATACAGAAGGGGTATGGAGGAAACACCCCTGGAGTTAAAAGATTGCTCTATGAAGCAAAAGGACTTCCCCGTCACTAGTGGTACTGTGAAGACTGATCCCATGGCAGTAGTCCTTCCTAGTCTGAACTGTGGCTTCTGAAGTCTCCCTTACTGGAGATATTCAAGAGCCATATGGACAAAACCCTGTGCCCTGTGCTCTAGGATGACCCTGCTTGAGCAGGGAGGCTGCACCATACAACCCTCTAGGGCTCCTTCCATTCTGACCCGTTCTGTGATTCTGTGGTTCAGATGGCTTTTCCTCAGCCTGGTTTTGCAGCTAAGAGAGAAAGGCATTATAACTGCAGGTGACAACACACAGCCATAGAACAGAAAATAAAAATACTACAGAGCATTAGGACAACCTCTTTTCAATAGCAGAATGTTAATTTATATTCTGATGTGTTTTTTCCTCTTTCTCACCTCTGTTCTCTGGAAATCAGTGATAAAATCTTCTCTTTACCAGTAGTATACTTTCAATTAAAATTTAGGAAAGAGAATGATGTACACACAGTTCAGTCTCCCGTATGAGCCATAAGGGGAAAAGAAACACGACCTAATTTTTTGGTCTGTCATATCAACAGGATCACAAATTTAGGAATTAGCAAAAATTTGGGTATGATCAGGAGCACAGATTCTTCAGTGATTATAACTACTAATATAGAACACATTTAATCATCACTGTCAGTTTTGAAAGTGTTGCAATTTCTATAAGTTATGCTGTAGCATATATTTTATTTATATCTGAATTCCTAAATCTGAATTTCATTTCAGATCCTTGTAACATCATATGAAAATTCTTAAATAAAATTGTTCTGAATCTTTTTCATTTCCATTCATTCATTCTGAATGAATTAAATTTATTAAATATTTACATTTTAGCTGCAATGTATCTTTAAAAAGTCATCCAAGTTACATGCAAGTAAGGCAGGAACTTAACAATGGACCATTTCTGGAAATTCTGTTGAATTTCAGCTTTCGAAAATATCACCTTTAATCATCTTCTGCTATTATTTTCAAATTCAGATATCTACTTCATGTTTAGTGTCTTGTGTTGTAATACTAAATAATGAAGCAAGGGAGAACACCAGGACCCCATGATTTTGCTGCTACAGCTAATTCTACAATGCTTTACCCTCAGTTAATTCTCTAGACCAATGTGCCTAACCAATTTCAAATCATAATCCAAACCAAAGAAGGACAAATACGTGTTTGCCACAAAAATAAAGAGGATTAAAATTTAGGGGACAACAATGTGAGAATGTACTGAATAGAACACACACTAAACTAAAAATTGTGTAAATCTCATAGTGGGCAGGAATGGAGCATGTCATGTAGACAGAACTTCAATCTATCATTGCAGTAATTGCAATTTTAACAGTCTCATTAAAATGTAGCAAACAGATATAAGTAATCCAGTCCTATAAAACAAAGATCTATTGTTCCCCCTCTTACCGGATCTTTCAGGCCTTTGATCCAGGATTTGGCAATTTAGTAATTCATAAGAATTTTTATCCTCCTCTTCCTTCCTCCATGAATGACAACAAAAATCTCATAATCCTATCTTAATCTGGTTAATTCAAAGTTCCTTGGAAGAATTTTAGATGGAAAAATCCTGAAAAATTTTATAGTGACTCCTTAAGGTGCTACAGACAGCCTTAATGGTGGTCAATGAATAATGGAATCACTTTAAAAGAACCTTGTGAATCACTGTCTGGTCTGGTCGGGTTGATTAGAGTTAGCACTTGATAACCTGTAGTGAACAGCAGGACTGAGCTACAATAAGATATAAAATAATACTGTTAAAAGTTCTAGAAAAGGGGAAACAGGGACTCATTAGGAGGATTTGTAGGATGAAAGGGAAAGTGTGGATAAATGTCCATGTAGATAGCCACAAAATACTTTGAAGAGACCTAAGAGACACCATTTATACTACCTTGATCAGAGAAGACACTCTGATACTAGAAAAAAAAGAATGCAACTATGAAATCATCTAGTGGAAATACTGAGTCAGAAGAATTACATCTAGGACATAACGTAAATAGTGCTAGAGAAAGACCTGAAAATATTAAACTGTCTACATTACTCTGAAAGCAGCATCATATGGCACCTAACCATTTATAGGCTTTGCTAGAAATACTCTTTATACAAAGTTTTCCACAACTTTATCACTGAAAAGTCTCAAATAACATTTGGGCTTCACCATCATTAAATAAAACCTGAACATTTCTTCCTTCATATTTTTGTAGAAGTGTCCATTCTCTCCATTGTCTTCACTACAACAAGAACTAGACTCCCAAAAGTAAGACACTATGTTTTTTTATGCCTCTCTGCCTCTCATTCTGTTTACTATTACATCTTTTTTTATATCTTCTCAAGGGGAAAACCTCAGCAAATGATAACATATCAAAGACCACAGGTTCCTCTAACATCATAGCAGTGTTTGGGGTGGTGACTGAGATATAAACTCTTTTCTACAGATTAATGTTGAGCTTTTATTATCTTTTTATGTGCTGCCTGTAGCTAGGTTGGGGTCTAGAAATATTGTGTTAGGCAAATATGGAAGAAATGGAGGAACATAAAACAGCGTTTAGGTTTGTAAATATACATGTGTATATATATATATAGAGAGAGAGAGGCAGAGAGAGAGAGAGGTATTTATACCTCCCAAAACTATTCTGCCTTTAAAACATCTGGAGAAAAAAATATTGGGTTTTCTCTGGATAGAAAATTCTTCTAGTAATTTAATTCTAGTGGTCTTTTTATGGTAAAATCATAAGAGAAGCTGTGCACACACCCTCTGATGAGGTAACAATAACAAATAGTGAGCACTATCAGCAGAACACTTGACCACCTTTGACAGCTACTACGAAACAGCTTGAAGACATTTCCCAGTGTTTTTTTTTCTTTTTTAATACTGCATCTACACACAAGAATCACCATATATCACCTTTGGAGACTCTTTAATCAACTAAATATCTACACGTGAACAAAGGAACCACATGTGCTGCATCTGGCTGGGATGGAGCTCATTTTGCCTTAGCTGCCCTCACAGTGCTGTGCTTTGCACTGGTAACACCCCAGTGCTTTGGCTACTGCTGAGCAGTGCTGACACAGCATCAGCACTGTCTGCCCAACATTCCTCCCCCACCAAGGGGCTGGGGGAGGGCAAAATCCTGGGAAGGGATATAACCAGGCCAGCTGACCCAAATTAGCTAAAGGGATTTTCCATATAACATCAGCTCAAATAAAAAAGCTAAGGGAATTAGGGGAGGTACAAGTCTTCCAAGATTTAGGATGCACTTCTTTTTAATTGACACATAATTAAATATTTTGGATGTAAATAGAAGCAGAGGTAACCAAGTAACGTACTGTTTTCCTGCCTACACTCATATCACACTGAAGCCTCTCCCAAAAGAGAGCATTTATTTTCTTATGAATGCTAAGGATATGGAGACTTCACAAAGTGCAAGGATTCCTCTGGGTAATCATTTTATTAACAGATTATTTGAAAATAATTTGGGGCACATATAGAAAATCTCAAAAATGTCATTAGACTATATTGTTGTTATGAAACCATCAGAAATACTGAAAAAGTTTACTCCTAATTTAAGTTCTCTTCCTTTGTCAGTAAAGAAATAACATACCAGAACCAGAAAACAAGTTTGGAAGTCTGATCCACAGACAATCCAGAAATACAGACAGGTATTTAGGTCCAACTAAAGGGGCCACTATTTGCTCAATCTCTCACAGCACTGCTGCCTGGAAACATAGGGGTTTTACATCTCTATCAGGGACTGGAGGAGACCTTTTAATACCATAATTGATTATTGGACAGAAACAGTTGTATATCTCCAGACTCAGAAGTAAAATTATCCTTAATGTTTCTCCCTACCTTGTCTAGTAAACTTTGAAATTTACATCTCTATTCCCACAGAGTATTTGGGCATAACAGCTATTACACTGCATATTTCTGATAGATTGACTGACATTATCTCCATTGGGAAAATATTAATAGGGGTCATCTAAATTGTGAAAGCATAACTTAAAAAAAAAAACAAAAACAAAAAGAAAACCTGTTACTGCGCCATGTGTTGTACAAAAGGAAAGATGGGATGTCACATTCCAGCATATAAAGTGTAAACATATAGGGAACATAGTCTGAGATGCATTTAAATGTGTTAACTTTTTGTTTGGTTTTCCTTAATTTAAATGGGTTAACTTTTTGGTTTGGTTTTGTTTGGTTTTAATATATGTGTGCTCATACATATTTATTTTTAAACATATGATTGAAGAAGGAAAAAAAATAAACCATGTATTTACCTCTCTAGCGGATTACTTCTTCTCAGAGAAAGGGGTATATAAGCTATATATCCTACTGGTCAAAACTAATATAATTTCTTTCTCTCCTTTGTATATTTCTTTTAACACATTATTATTAATAGTAATTATTTCTGTTATTATCATCTTTTTCATTTTCCTTTATTTTTCCTATCCAAGTAGCTATAGCTTGGAGAAAAAAAAATAATGAAAAAAAGATAAAGTAAAATAGGTAAATTATCTCTTTAGTCTTTTTAAGTCTGAATTAAATAGGAGAGAGAATTTCTCTGTTAATCTGTTTTTTACTGTTCCAAAGCCTTCTTGGATTTTTTCAAAGCTAATATTTTAACACTGTTGCCAGGAAGAAGAAAAAATTGCAAGCACAAGCTGCTGTTCTGAAAACATCGCTCTTGTAATTCCAGGCTTGTATTTAGTGTCCCCATGAGTGCCATTCCAGCATCATTGGCTTCTCTTCTGTTCTTGCAATTTCTGTTGATTGTGTAAGCATGGCTTCTTCCATCTGCTGACAGTAGGTCAAAGAAATAAGCAACACTGGTAAATATTTTTCTTCACATAATACTATTACATGCATTTTTCTGAACGATTTGTTGCATCCAAGTTAAAAAGTAAATTATACAACCTCAAATCAAGGCTGGGGAGGGGAGAAGCAGAAGAGAAATCCTATTCTAGTTCGTAATGTTAGTCAAGACTTATTGGTTGACCCACACTTAGTTCCAATATGCTTTTTACACACACACATGCACACAGGCACAGACACACACATTAATTGAGGAAGATGTACATTATATATCTATAGTTACTGCAACTACTTTTCTCACTATATAAGCATAAATTGGAACCAAATGTGCATGTACAGAAAAATAGCTATATAACTTCCTAATATCTGTAATAGATTCCCCAAAACAACAATATTTATAAAAGCTTATGCAGTGGTAGCAAGATTTGTGCCTTCATTTTTTTTCGTCCCTACCTTGTTCATCCTGTTATCACCAAAACTGGCTCTAGCTCCTCACTTCGCATCTGCCTGAAACTGACAGATGACAACTATAGCCCTGAGGCCTCTGATATCAACATGTGCCTGGACTTTTAAGGCCCCTGATATCATCTTCCACTTTTTACTTTAGAGTCATAGACAAGTCATTCTATACAGAATGACCTGTTTTTATCTCTGTCTGTATATTTATATTCCATAATTACTGTAACCATAAGCGTTACATTACAGAGTTGCATTGCACTGAAACTTGAAGGAATTTATCATGCTACAATTTGAAAAAATATTTGCTCTCAAATTACAAATAACATTTCTTACCATCCTCCTGTCCTCTCTTCTCTATCTTTATCTTTTTTCCCCTTCTGTTTTTTTAGGGTTTCTTTCAATGTAAACTAATTGTTTACATTAATCTGTATGCTTTTTCTTTTTGGGGGTGCAGGTCTGTAAAAAAAAGAAAAGTCCCATTACTTTACTGAAACTGTACCAAACTATTTTTATAGATAAGCTTATAGACAATCATTAGGAATTTATTTCTTTCCTTTGTGTTCAAGGCCTGAAAAATGAGAGTTATCAAATGTTTAAAAAACCGCTGTGACAGGTAGGAAGAAAACAAATTATCATTAAGATCCTCTGAAATCATTGAAGTGCCTTTATTTCCAGGAGATTTTCTTTTTTTTATTTATTTATATGTATTTTATACTATAATAATTAGGTTCTGATTTGCCAAACTATTTGCTGCGTAGGTAAGATTCCATGCAGAAAGAATTTCACATTGACTTTAGCAATTTTTGCTTGAGAAAACAGGAAGAGCTGATAATTGGTCAGCAGATACCTTACAAGGTCCATGAGCAGCCTTGTTTTCTAAATCCTATTGAAAAGAATATCCAGCAGGGGAAAAAAAAATAGGACATAACACCTTTAGACTGTTCATACATATGTTGGTGCAGATATTAGTTCTGAGCTAATGTAACATCTAAATATTCCAACTTTCATAAGACTATCCTGAGAATTATTGCTGGTTTTCAATGGGATTTATTAAACTGTCTTATTTTAAAACTATTTGCAAACCACCACAACAATGCTGTATTTCTCAGTTGCAAATTATTTAATATATAAGCACTATAAAGATTATTATGTTAAAGTTATGATTGCAATACATCTCAGCTATGTTATTCCAAGGATTATGTCAATGAAAAAGTGAAATTGCATCTATTTTATTTACCTGGGATAAATTCAAGTAATGATAAATCTGGTATTGTCATTACAAACTCTAGAGAAATAAAAACTATTCCTATTGTGCGTACACTAATGATTGCCATAGGGCCAGTCTTAAAATGTTCAGAGTGAACATGGAGACAAAACTGAAGCTCATGTGGGCTCTCAGATGGTGAAAAAAACAAACTGCAATTTCGGAAGGAAACTTTAGATGCAGCTGCTGATGAGAAGTTTTGAGAGGCCAGCTTCTGGACTAGATGGAAACCATGAAATGTGAAATTCAAGCTTTCATATTACAGATATAATGATAGCAATCTTGCTCTTAATTATAATCTATGTATTTAAACATACCATAAGGAATTTCAACTTTGAACTTCTATAATTTTTCTTTAATGATATTATTTTTCAGTGCCATGACACTGTAAATAAGGCAATAGAGATGTCCATTTTGGATATAGCATGAAGGCATAACATAAGTAACCTGGAAACGAAGCAGTTGTGTCACTCATATCCCTCAAAAATTAAGCATCTAGATTTAACTGGTTACAGAGAATCCCACTGAGGGCAGTGGAAGACAATCTCTGAAGAAAATTGATCCTTTCTTGTAGCAACTCCAAAAAACAGATGGGCTGCCTCTTCTTTTTACTTCCTCTCCTACTCTTTTACCTGAAGAAAACCATTTACCTTAGTCTAGATATAAAATGTAGGTGTCTGAAGAGAGAAGATGGATTTCTCCTTGATGGATTCACCATGTACTGTGTTCCTAACCAGAAGTAAGCTTTCAAATAACTATTAGTCATGACTTACTGCTTTTGTTTACTTGTTATTGGTATAAGCAAAACATAGTTCCAAAAGGACTGCAGAATATTGTTGATAACCTGTCACTGGTTGAAAAAACAGGAGATCAGAATGCTTAGAATTTTTTTGTTGTTTGGGTTTATTTTTTTGGAGACTATATTCGAGCTAGTCAGACTTAAGTCCTGCCAGAATTGAAACAAGTACTTTTATTAAGCTTTATTCATCATAGTTTGAGATGTTTATGGTAGGGAGAGCTAGGTGTACATGTAAACCACTGGGTAAATGGAGTTCATCTGATAATATCCCATCCACCAACACACACACATGCATGGGGAGAAATGTACATTAAAAAAGAATTACAAAGATACTCATTTTATACCCATGTGGAAATGTAAGAAGTCTATATATTTTAATCCAAAAAATCAGGGGTAGATGGTCATTGTCAACTACAAGATTTAAATCAAATTGTGTTTATACCCATACATTTTACAGAAACAATGTGCTGCTTTCTTTATGAAAAGTGTGTGTGAAGGTTTATTTGCCCAGCTTAAATCCATTCTACTGAGGGAAAAAATTCAGCAGAGGAAAGAGGTATATTCTATTGAAAAGGACTTCAGTGATTTCTTATATTATGCAGATTTACTCCATTGCTCTTAAGCAATGACATTCAAAAATAAGACAAATACTAACATGTATGAAAAGGAATATGATGAGTACCAAATATTTGTCTATTGCTGAACTTGTTTCTCTGTTCTAGAAACCCTTCTGAGTAAATTTCATCTAGATTACATATGCGCCATGTTTAGTGAATGTAAATGTACTTGAATTATACTCTGCATTATATGCTGATTAACCTCTAAAACTAGAAATTAACATGTATATGTATTTGCACTAGCATCTTTCTCAATCATTTTCTAATTGTTCAAAAATTATCAAAACCAACATGATTTTAATTTTAATGTGTCTTTTCTATTTGTAAAACAGGATCACCTTATGTTCTACATATTAAACAGAAAGACTGAATAGCAAGTCTAATCTTGTATACAATTTGGTGGAAATTCAGCAGTGAATGTCATGAAAAAATTTTACATGGAAGAATGTTAAAAAACCCACTATTTCTAGTGGAAGCATCCCAACTAACTCATAATAAAAAGGTTATAGATGCAAGAATGTAAAAAAACAGCATGAAGTCATACCATCGTTAGCTTTGATACACAGTAATTTCTTTAAGAGCATCATTAGTACATATTACATACATGCTTAGAACACATAGAACTGATGTGATAGTTTTATTCTAAATACTGTTTTGTATTTGTGGTTTAAAAAAAACCAAAACCAAAACCAAAACAAACAATAGACAAGCAAAACCAAAAACAAGCAAAAACCCCTGAAAAAACATTAAACTAAAACAACACCAAACAAACAAACAAGCAAAGCACCACAAAAAACCCCAAAACCCCCACCAAAACAGGATATTGTCTTAATATTTCACAATTCCTGACCAAAAGCAATTTGGATATTTTGGTAACATAACAGCAAGGCTTACTTCATATCCAAAATTACTGTGAGATAATGACACAGTAGCTACCTATTAGCACTATACTGGGTGCTTGTGCCTTAGAGACTTGCATTTGGCAAAAGAATCATGTCACAAAATTGATTCATGAACTCTCTTGTGGTGACAGGCACTATTGAATTGCTAGTATGCTTAAGAAAGTCTTGGGTGATGAGGACACACTACAGGACAGATTTCAATCATACACACATGGCCTGTGCCCTACTGTTTGTTTTTAGAGGCTGTGGCTCTGTTTAATTTAGAAACTCCATATGCGGTCAAGGCCAAATGTTTCTTTCAACTTTTCCTGAAAATAATTTAACTGCAAACTTCATGGCTCAGTCCAGTATTCTTTACAGAAGAGACTGTTAAATTTTGAGAATCAAAGGCCGAAATAAAAGGTAGAGAAAGTTCCTAATATAGTAGTTAACTGCATTATATGGTACAAATATGTATACTGATATATAGAATGGGAAGAAATCTTCATGACTTTGTAAATGTTGACTAAATTAAAGGAAAAATCATACTTCAAAGACAGGATTGCTCTGAAAGTTCATATGGGTTTTTACTGAATTGCTGTTGTTAAATTTCCATAAGGACTTCTTCAAAGGAAAGGAAAGAATCATTGATAGTTGAGGCTCATAGTGACACCTCTATGAAACTGCTGTAAAGAAACTCCAGAATATATTTAAAACCAAAAGAGATGAAAACAAAACTAAGCAAAAAGAACAAAAAAAATCTCCACAACCAAACAAAACAATAAAACCCTACAGAATATCCTTATTCCAAGCTTTTCAAAATCTTACGCAGAACGCACCATTAAAGAAACTGCTTAGCTTTGCAAATTACTTCAGTAAATGAAGGGTACTGTATCAATTCAGGGAAAAAGTCTAGAATACAAAAGAAATTAAGTAGTGTCAGTTGTAATTATCAGAGTGATAGAAAGTAAAATTTATTAATTCTCATTGACTTTATTTTAAAATTTGAAGAATATTATCCTGAATGGTCAATATTATAAAACTAAAATAAGTAAAATTTATTAACTTTTTATCAAAAACTTAGATTTTATGTTTTTTTCACTCACTGATTTTACTGTATTTCATAGAATTATGGAATGGTTTGGATTTGAAGCAACTTCAAAGGTCAGGTATTTCCAACCCTCCTGCCTTGGGCAGGGACTAGACTAGGGTAGACAAGACTAGGCTGCTCAAAGCCTCATGCAAGCTGGTCTTCTAGGTAGAGGCTTCTACAAAAGCAGCATCTACAATGTCTCTGGGCATTGTGTGTGTGTCACCAGCTTCACGGTAAAGAATTTCTTTCTAAAATTCAATTTAAACCTAACCTCTTTTAGTTTAAAGACATTCCCACTTGTTCTATCACTACATGACCTTGTAAAATGTCCTTCTCCAGCTCCATTAGGAACCCTGTTTAGGTACTGGAAGGCTGCTATATCTTCCCAGACCTTTCTCTTCTCCACAATGAACAACCCTAAATATCTCAGCCTGTCTTCATAGGTGAGGTGCTCCAGCCCTCTGACCCCCTTTGTGACCCACCTGCACACTCCAGCAGTTCCATGACCTTCTTATGTTGAGAGCCCTGGAGCTGGATGCAGGTGGGGTCTCACCAGAGCAGTGTAGAAGAGAGGAAGCACCCTCCCTCAACCTGTGGGCCACATTGATTTTGATCCAGTCTGGGATACAATTTGCTTTCTGAGCTGCAATTGCACAGTGCAGGGTCATGTTTGGCTTCTCATCAACCAAGTCCCCCAATTCCTCCTCCACCTTTCAACCTATTCTCCTCCCAGCCTATACTTGTGCTTGGGATTGTCCTGATTTAGGTACAGGACCTTGTATTTGGCCACACTGAACTTCATGAGATTTCCACAGGCCCACTTATCCAGACGGTCTGGGTGACATCCCTTCCCTCCAGCTTGTTGACTGAACCCTACAGCTCTGTGCTGTCAGCAAGCTTGCAGTGAATGTATTAGATCCCTCTGTCCATGCTGTCAGCAAAGATGTTGAACAGCATTAGTCCCATTCCAATCCCTGAAGAACATCGTGTTTTCAATTTCACTGTGAAACATCTCTTTAATAGTAACAATAAGGGCAGAATATGAAATCCATTTTTTATTTTTATTTTAATCCTGACCCTCTGTGTTTCTTTGCTTCAGTGTCTAAAATTCACTGTCTAATTTCAAGGTCAGATGTCATCCCAGTTTATTACTTTATTCACTACAAATAGGCAAATCAATGTATTACTGTTTCTTTCTGATCTTTAGTTTTTCACTAGAAAAAAAACATCAAATATAATCTAGGACCTCCAGGGCATTTCTCTTAAAAATCCACCTCCATGAACTGGTTCTACAACCCTTTATGTAATCGTGATCAAATCCAAATACTGTTTTATTTCCCATAATTTCCTTTTTGTTTAGTTTTTTACTGATCATTTGTTGTTTCCACAGATGTTATGCTACAAGAACCAAAGTTGTTGCATAATGGTTTATGAAATACACAAGGAGAGATTTGTTTGAAATATCTGATCTTTGTACTAAAATACACCTGTAGTAGGCAAATAGTGAAGCAGTAGTTAAATCAGCAGTTATTGCCTCAGCAGGTTATGGCACTGCTTTATTCCAACAGAACACCTGCAGACATCTAATTCTTTTTTGTTTCTAAGTTCATATACACATTTTTTGTTTTGCTTGTTTGGGCTTTTTGAATTATCTTATATATATGTAGTCCTTAGAAGGACAATCATGTAATATAAAATTTTTGTGGAAAAAATTTTTCCATCACAATTTTTAGATTAAAAAACCCCCCAGTCACAACACGGAAATATAGAGGCATACTTTTATGTGTTACAGAGAAAATAAGACTCATTCTTCTAATTAATAGAATTTCTTAATCTGAATGTAAGATTCAATTTCATTTTTTCTCTTTCTAATTCAATCTAGAGATGCAATGTTCAGTCTTGCAGTTCCAGTTATGAGCTTTCATCATCAGTTGTTACAGTCTTTCTTACTATTTTGTCTAAAAACTAATTAATTTTAGAACTGGCACAATTCTAGGAATCATTCCTACTTTTATAACAGTTAATAGGCATAATATTGCCACATCATTTAACACCAGAGTCTGAAATTTAGGTTTCTAACTTGATTCTGTTGGAGAAAGAGACTAGGGCAAAGAAAACTTGTTAATATATGTTTTTTTTTGTTGAGTGTGAGGTAATACCTCATAGATCAGTTCATAAATTCATACAAAACTATTGGGTTTTTTACACATATATTTCCTATATTTTGAATCTAAGTAGTATTGATTGTTCAATTGTGTTATCTTAGACATTCTTATTTAATGATACACAGATCTAGGAAATATAATTAAATCTTTTTCTGTCATGTTCTATTTCATTTACAATAGATGTGTTATGTTATTATATGTATCACTATTTTCTGTGGCAGTCATAAAATCAATTGCATCATCTGTTGTAATTTGAATCATGTAGCTGAATACTGAAAAATGTCTCTGTATTTTATTTTTTTGCAGTCCTTATCAATCACCACTTTTTTTTCCCCAACTACAGAAATTCTTAATTTGTTGTATGTGAGATATTTACTGCAGTGGAGATCCTTTAATTCTTTCAAATATTGGTCAATTTTTGATGTCTTAATACCATCTAGTTTCAAAATGTTACAAAGACGTAAGACAAAGAATTAGAAGGATTTAGGATAGTGTGAGAGTGGGAAGATGTCTTTCTCTTTTTTGCTTTTCTTCTTTTTTTTTTTTACTAACATTCTCTTGCTTGCTTTCTCTTTTTCTGCAGAGATAATTTGATCTTTTATCAAGAGTAGGAGCTTGGATCTTCCCCTGAGGGTTGTTACTCTCTTGCTGTGGACTATTACACAGAAACATGAAAATCTCCCCAAAGGGAATTATTTTGGTATGAGAAACACTATGCTATTACAGATTAATTTCTCTCCTAAAATCTATTGATTTCACACTGATTTCCCAGTGCTCTGTTTTGTTCCAACATTTTGCCGGGGAAAAGAAGAAATATTACAGCTGGGGTTAGGAAGAACAGAGGGACATATCCAGTTCTTCTCCCTGTTGGTGTGACCAGTAGCTGTGCCATACTTATAGAAAAGAAATGAAAAATAAGCTAATTGTGGTATAGTAGGTTTGAATTGTGGAGGGTCTAATATAGCAAGGTCAAGGAAAATAAAGCCAAGAAGGTGACAGCAGGTGTATCAAAGCTATTTAGCAGTATGTAACATAAGGATTTTATTTTTTAGTGATTACACAACGCAGAGATGAACAGTATATTGTCTAATTCCAATGTGCTTTTGTTTAGTAAAGCAGATGTTGGCTTTCTTATGTGATACTTCTTTTGATATACTCAACAGATTTTAGTTATTACTTACTGTGCCTTCTCTGTGCTTCAGCCAATATATAGCCAGTTTTATCAGCCTTTTTTCTCATTCAAGATGGTCCAACACATTAAATGTTAGCTTCTGATATGGACTCCTCACAAGGAATCTCTAAAAAAATCTAAAATATCAAGGAATCTCTAAAAAATGTTTACTGTGCATCTTCATCATTCTGGCAGTTTGATTATCACTGAGATCTGACAAATTAATAAGATGACCATTACTTTAAAATAATAAACCAAAAAACATACAAAAAAATGTTTGTCTTAATCAAAATGTAGTTTTTCCAAATTTGTATTCTTAAAATATCTTTTAAGATTTCGGATGGCTGTGAGCGTAACTGATCTATAACCGTTTACTCTAACTATAGTACTTTAAGGTTTTTTCAGGTTATTATGTTACAATTCTTCACTGCTCCAAGAAATTTTGCATCTACCAATTTCACAACAAATAATAATCCTGATTCAGTGGTTTATTTTCTTAACTACTCCCTTTGTTCAGTTGTAAAGACATTTATAAAATACAAAAACTGTCTGTTATGCATTTGTTTTTTCTTGAAGTTTATTACTTATCTAACACTGTGTCTATAGATAAACTTCTAAATATTTGTTTACCTAAATATATAAAATAATGCAAATAGTGTCACAATATATGCTTTTTTTTTGAGTTTTTTTACCTGTGACTCTATGTTTTATTAATTAACATGATGTTCTTTATCATAAATACATTATTTCAAGACTTTCTTTCTCTTTGAAGTGAAACCCTTTTTACTACAGTAAAAAATCTGGGAATAATTAGTGTGCAACACAATATGCATATATGATGTTAAGGACAGAGCACATTATCTGTGTGAACAGTATTGACAGTACCTAGCTATTATGTTCTACTTTTCCCACATGAATATTGACGAACTTTTTAATGGAAAGTAAAATCACTGCCTTCCTGTATGAATCATATTAATGAATCACAGAAGATTAATTTGTTTTTTTTCAAGCTGTGCTATCAAAGAGCTGATGGTGGACATACTACAAGCTACTACAACTTGGATTTTCTCTGTTTCCACATCAGTGTGAAATCCTATTTCTCTCTTGTAGAAAATATAGTGACAGCTTTATTTTCTCTTACAGCCACATAGATCTTAGATGGTCAACAGCAGAAGGCCAAGCAGGTTATTCTGGAACGTGTGAAGAGACATTAAAGACCTATGATTACACAACTGAATTGAGCTACAAATAGCTGAGCTCCTAGGCAGAAACCCAGACACGAAGTTTCTTGAACTGTGTGCCTTTGTGGCAGTTAAGTCTCTCCTCTGTGCTGAAGGATTGGCAACACTGCAGTACTAGAAACATTTTTTACCTCTTTTCTTCCAAATCACGTACTAGAAGTTGTTGCTGTCTTTCTGAATTAGAAAGTTAGTCAGCTCGAGAAGTATAACATTTTCAACCAGTTTAATTTACTTAGTGTATCACTGTTTTAAGGCTCTAATTTAAAACTCAGCCTACATACTGTGTAACTTCCATTTACAGCTTTTAGACTAATGGCATTTTCATCACTGAATGATGCTGTTATATAAAGTGGCTGTTCATTTCTTGGAAAGAAGTTAAAACAATCTATTCCTCTAGTTGCTTAAAGAAAATGAAAAAAAAAAAAGCTTTTCTGGTGCCTTCATTGAAGTTTTTCATTGCTTGCATATACATCTGTGCCTAGAGATAGCACAGCTGTCATTCATTCAATTTTTAAAGGAATTGAAAATCCCATGATTGGTGTTCTGATCATCTTGCAAGTATTTTTTATATTTTTAAAATATTTTCTTGTTTGCCTCTTCTTTTATTATTTTCATTGCAGTAAAAAAATAAATACCATTTATTAATTCCCAAATAGCATAACATATTACTCTCTTCTTTGGTAGTGTGCTTCTGTAAACCATTTTCCTTTATATATTATAGACACAGAGAGAGTTCTGATGCAGAAAATCATGCCTTCAGTTATTCTGGACTTTTTTTTCTTACGTTTGTTACAGGAAAAGTAATCAGTATAGAGCTTGCCTTTTATTTCTTTGTTTGAGTATTGATCATTCTGCACTTTGAATCTGCTACCACTTTTCTCCTTGCTGATAACATTTTCTCTGCCTGGAGCTTCTACTGTCCTTAAATTCACTCTTGTGCAATACATCTTTTTTTTTTTCTTTATTTCATATCACAGATAGTGATATGAAATAGTAGTGTCACACATGCAATAGTTGTATAAAAAGGAAAGTTGTGAATATTGGATGATGTAGCTGTGTACGACGTTACAATAATAATTAGGTGTTCATAATAATAATAATATTATTGAACGCCTAATAATAATATTAGGCGTTCAAATAATTGTCCCAGAGCTACTTGACCACCTTAAAAAGATGATCTCATGAAAGATATTTGATGAGCAGACATTCCTTTTTTAACATTTTTCATACATGATGAGGGAACACATAAAAAATAAGAAAAGAATGAGACACCTTGAACATAACAACGCCTCTCTAATCTACATGACCTGATTTTATCACGAGCTCTTATCAAGCTTCTGCAGCTCAGATCTGTCAGAACTTCTGTATTAAATTTCACTTCTTTTTTCAGAAAAAAAAAAGAGATACATTCAAATAGATTCAGTCACCGGAAATGTTTTACGTGTATAAGATTGAGGGAAAAGCAATAACCAATTAAGTATTTCTGTGTCCAAATGTCTTGGATTCTAATGGGGGTTTAAATATTTAAATAAAGCAAAAATCACGACTAAACTGCTTTAGTGTAACTACTGGCCTTTGACTATGGTCAGCATGGATGAACCTCATTTAAAAAATCTTTTTTTTTCTAAGTAGTGTCACAGAAATAAATATACTTGTGGATGTATAAAGGGGCAGGCTGCATTCATGTGTAATTGTATGCTGAACATTGAAAATCTAACCTTTTTGTTGAATATGGTTTAGCAAACCTGTTAAACACGATGGTACAGGAAAAATGGAGTGAAAAGTCATCAGAGACTGTTGTTGAATAACATGTATTAACTGTATGATGCATTTTTCTCAAGAATTTATTGAAATGTGCAATAGCAGCTTTCACTCTTCATACAATGCCGTGTGTAATTGTGCACATTATGGATGCGAATACCAGAACACATTCTACCAAGTGTTTCAAAATAAATTTGCATGGGGAGGAATTCTATAGGCAGTTTTTCACCTGAATTCCAATTAGATAAGATTTACAGACTGAAGTTCCAGAAACAGGAGGCAGGAAAACTTTCCCTACTTTCCAGGGCTTAGGATGGCACTCAGTTTATCAAAACCAGCTATTTGCTGTCTAAGTATTGTGGGCATCTACACAGATCTATTGATTCAGAAATATATCTTTGTGTACTGGAGATAATTAGGTTATGTGCTAAAAGGCTTGCCTCTGCTCATGAACTGTCACAGGCAGAGGAATCAGAATAAACTAATCACAGATGTGAGCAGCCATGCTCATTGCTACTCTCAAGGCTGTCACAGGAAGGCCATCACCCTCATGTTCTGGGTATGAAACAAGATTAGTCATGAAGCATTTCTCTGGATCACCTTTCAGACTAAGGAGGGTCCAGAGTGTAGAATTCATGTTGATAGTGGAGCCCTGGAAAAAGTTAAAGATAGAATCTAAAATGTTAAGCTTTGTGTTTTCCCAGATCAACTACACCTGTGTAAGCAGTATGATAAATGATATAATTGTTAGATGTGATGATTGTTTAGTAATTAAATATAATTATTATATAACCATAAGAAGAATCATGAGAAGCTATGTTGGAAATTCAAAGGTGGCTATGTTTAGCTGAAATCTATGTATACAATAGAACGATATAAGTTTAATAATTAACATGAAAGTTATATAACGATAGAGTATAAAACACGCTCATCTCGAATGGATGGTCGGAACTAGATTTGGGTGAAAACATCCCAATTCCCAGAGCTCTTAATAAAAAGCACCACATATGATCATTACGTGATTATGTGTTTCTGAACGCTAACAATGTGACAAGGGGAATATCATTGGATTGCACAAGATTTGTTATGGTACCTTTAGGGCAGGTAGAGGGAGGGATCAAGGTAGTTTTGGGGGAAGAACTACCCTTGGAATGGAGGGAAAAGGGAATAAAAAAGGGACAGTTGAATGTACACTGGCTGATGATCATAATGCTTCTCCTGGTCATTCTTTGTGTCTGGTTACCAGAGACTGTTCTGCCTTTTTACTGAATTCCCTTACTATCTATTTTCCTTTCACCGGGACTGTCTGTTCCATCTGTGCTTGTGTGCTTGTGAGTGCATATGCACACATGTGGACATCAGAATGCCAGTAACCATAATAATTCCATGGGTGAAACCAGGGAAGGTGGGGTTATCAAGTCAGTATATGATCACTGGTGAATATCAGTCTGGAATATCCAACAAGTAAAATCAAGGGCTTAGAAAAGGCAAACTTGGATGGCCACAGTTTGGGGCCCGAGATGTGTGTAATCTCTGAGTGAGACAGATGTCTACTGGAGGGTCCACCATGCTCAGATCAACTTTCAGAGGGACTGTAGGATCTGAGGGTTGACTGAGAAATGCAACTGGATATGAAATGATCCAGGCCCAGCTACTAGACAGATTCATTGTTACTGATCAGTTATTGAATTACTCATATATATGTACTTACAGAAACATATATTTCTCACTTTTGGACACTCATCCAGATCTGTCAGAGTAGGGAACATGATGAATTGTTCAGTGTTTCCTGTTTCCTTGACCGCTGAAGGTTTCTGTGTGAAATGATCTTAAGAAGAAATTTTGTGTATATTTACATACATGGGGTATTAGTGTGCTTGCATGTGTACCTGTTGGAAATATATGTCACACTTGCTACTATTGGATGTGGAGGCATAGTTCTGCAGCAGTCAGGTCTCTATTGGACTGCATATCTAGCAACCCATGACAAAGAACAATGTGGATTTTCTCATTAAAGAAAACTATAAAATCACAGCAGAGCAGATGAACAGAAAAACATTTATCTGTAGATTTCCATCTCCCCCACACTCCATAGGAGGTACGTTTTCAAAGAGTAATGCATTTTATCTTAACACAGATGCTTACAACAGTTTTTCTATATTCCTATTCCTCCAGTTAAGGATGAATATAGCCTAGAAAAATAGTTTTACTAGTGGCACTAATTTTAGACATTTAAAAGACTATTCCTTAGATCTGAGCTTAAATTTTTGCTGAGTGTTCAGGGGACAACTTTTGTTGCTGCATTTAAGATATTATATAGTATCATCAGTAGACAATAGATAATCAGTAGACTGATTATCTTTTCACTATTAGGTCATATACTATATAAAGCAGAAACACATCCTACTAAAATATTACTTTTTGCAGATTGAGACTTCTAGATAAAGCTTTGTGCTTTGTATTTTAGATTTGGAAGAATTCTGGGTCCCTCTTAAAGGTACACTGAGGTCCGTCACTTCTGCTTTTTCCTTTTGCAAGCATATCCTGTATTTGTTCACTGTATCATTATTTTGGTTCACCGTACACTGTTTCCTATCTTGTTATTTCTTCCTTTTCTGGCCACCACTGCAGTTCTAGCTTTGGAGACATTATTCATAAGGACAGTAACCTTGACATTAATGTCAGACTCTCTTAATTGTAAAAACATGGAACTTGAGGAAAGTATAGGCCAGATATGGAGAGGTTTTTCCTGTAGGGACAGATAACATTGTTCTTTAACCTGAGAGTGATGTCATTTCTACTTTGTTCATAAAATAAATCTCATCAAAGTAATGATACAAATTTTTTTAAAAATGAGAAAATCAATGTAGTTTACCTAAACCTCTTTTAGGAGTAAAAAGGTTTACCTCTGAAAGTCTGGCACACTTTGAAGCATCTGATAATAGGGGTCTATAATGGAAAGTTATGCTACAGATATTAAATACATATTTTTCTGGCAGTTAGTCATCATTCTTTCCTCAGTGAAGGGGAAGGATGTGGAGAAGACTTTGAAAAAACTTGAAGAGACCTGCGTTCATTTGAAAAGATAGGAAGGTAAAGGGAGGAAATACAAATAATGTATAACTTGACTAAGAAAAGAACAGACATGCAAAAAAAAAAAAAAAAAACAAGTCAAATTATTCCTCAGACTCCTGTTTTTCAAATTTGTTAGTTTTTCATGTGTCATTTAATTGTCTGATTTTGTGTAACTTGGTTTTAACAACTAGGTGACATTCTGTCATATATTTGGGTAAAAATTCACAGGACTTTTTCAGATTTGTTTTTTTAAAATGAAAATAATTTGACAAAAATAATTTGACAAAAAGCACTCATCATTCATCACCATCTGACAATCTGAAATTCTGATAAAGCTCAGAAGAGAATTGAATTTTTGCATGAAATAATCTGTACATTTTGTGTCTTCTACAATGTGCTAAATGACCATGAGGTGCTGAGAAATTATTTTGATTTTTATCATTGTTTGTTTCTAAATATAATGTTTTGTATTTTTTTAACGTTAAATGAAGATATCCAGATGTGCACTTTTTTAATTGAACAGCTGTATTTTCTCAGAATCTTTTGTCTTTCATCAGCTCCTCCATTCCTTACTGCTTGTTGCATTCCTTTGTTAGAGCAGATCTAAAATTAGACTGTAAATAAGGCAAAAAAACCTCCTTGACATTCCTACTTCTGTAAGTGGCAGTACAAAGCTCAAATGAAAGATAATAAAACCAGAAATCTATTTCTGAGCAATACCTGAATAGGAAGATGGAAATGGAAAATGGGAAGTTTAAAAGTGTAAAGAGTATCAAATAATCTGCCTTGTGCAGTCTCACATCTTCCAGCAGTCAGTACCCAAGGTATTGTCAAAGATTAAGGTAGCTTTACATCATATGTGTACAAGGTTCACTATAACGTTTTTGTATTTTTGACAATATATTTATGTCAGTAGAAGTGTAGTAGAACTAGAGACTGAGCCTGATAACTTTTGGACACCTTCATTACATATGTTTCCATGAACAGAGTTCATTTTTATAAGTCAAACAGTTTTCAGATTTACTGTAGATGCACATCAAATCTAATTTCTGGAGTTTGCAAACTCTGAATATCCTGGATCTGCAGATGTTCAAGGGTGTCCAGACTTTCTGATGTTACCCAGGAGCTGAATTACTGTTGCAGACAGGCTCATGTACTGGGTTTCTGAATACCACAGAGCCTCAGTTCTCCAAGGTTTCTCTGAAGAGACAGTCAAAATTACATGCTGTAATTATGTAAAGTAAGCAAGTGATGGTAGAGGACATTTACAGGCCTGGGACTTGATCATTGCACTGTTCAATTCTTGGTGCAGTCCCTGTCATTTATTTTATCTAGGCCAACTAAAATTTTCCCAAAAATCTCTGGGTCAGGGACCATTTGAAACAGATGGTTTGGATGCAGCCAGCCTGCTTTGGAGGTTAGGAGAACTGAATTATGAACAATGATGCTTCCATGAGAGATGGAACTGACCTCAGTTTCTGTGAGTAGTCCTCCATGTAATTTTAAAAAAATTCTTTAACATAAACTGAGCTACAAGGTGTTTTGAGTAAAACTCCTGTACTCTGAGGGTTGCAGAACAGCTATGAAGGAGTGATCAAGGACTGAGAACCAAACATCCTCAGCACAGGTCACAGCTGTGCTTCTCATTCAAGGGGGAAGACATTAAGGAGGCATTTTGCAGTTGTATTCTACCTCCCTTCTTGAGTGAGCTTGACTCTGATGACTGGTACTTTAAAGAAACTGCTCTCTCATTCTGAGGTCATTGGGATGCTGCACACTCTCCCCTGCCATATCAAGAAGGAACTGTGGAAAGGCCTTATTTGTGCCACCCTTCTCTATGAACTAAAGGTAGCTGATGCTAAAAATTATAATTACTGCTTGGTTGACTTTTCACTATTCCTCTCTGCCTACATGTTGCATATAGAGCATCTTCTACTATAAAATGGGATTTTTCTTTTCCCTTTTTTTTTCCTCTAATACAGAGGAGGGAGATGAAAACAATGGCATAATATATTTACCCAGGTCAGCCAAGAGCAAAAGCTGTAAGTAAGGACTAAGTTGCAGGGTGTTGGTGCATTGGTGCTAATTAAAGAGCAGGACATCATTTTCTGCAATCTATTTAGGCAGTCAGCTGTAATACCTAATAGTTTTTCTTTTTATAATCCAGTGTTGTTCCTCCCACATACTACATTTACTTGATAAAGTGAGGATGGTTTTCTTAATTTAAGTTTAATGGTGTAGTGCAAAAAAGAGGAACATGTTCACTCCAAATGTGTTAGCTAAACTGTGATTGCAAGCATTCAGCTATGATCCTCTGGTTCCACAGACACAGTTCAGTGTAAAATATATGCTGCTGCTGCTAAAAACTGATCCTTTAGGGAAGTGGGCAGCAGGGTTAATTTTCAGCCAAATTATTTACTTGATATAGTTCCCAGCAGGTCAATGAGAAAAACAGATCCAGCACAAGGGAAACAGTGGTGATAAACCTTAAGAAGGCAAGTAAAATTGTGTTTTTATAAAGAAATCATAGTTATGACATGTTAAAGAGGATGGATAAAAATGAAATTATGGTGGATAAAATATGTTTTAGATAACTAATTATTTCTTTTTACACTCTTTTACCAGAATGAAACCCCTAATTTTCCCCATAAACATTCTATCTGGTGAGTATAAAAAAATTTGTGGCTACCATCTCACTGTCCATTCTAATTTTCCTTCCTATCCACTAACATCATGGGAAACAACAGACAAATGAAAGCTTCTCTACATGTTACATTATGGTCCAAATAGGTTGTCACAGCAAGGGAATAAATCTAACAATTGTGCATGGTTAAAACAGGCTTACAATAATCCCTCATGATATATTAAAATATTTTTCTAGCGACCCAAATTCCAGTGTATTAAAGAGTGGTACACAGTATACTAAACAGTATTTCACAAAAAAATATTTATTTATATATCTATATTAATATATGAAGCAGAGAAAACCCTTCAGATGGCATTATTATGACATTATTATAGCTGACATTGAAGTATTTCCTGACTTCAAAATACATAACTCTAGAACCTTGATGTTTTTTAAGGTATTTTATTATATTCAATTTATCATATTCTGTACAGGTAATGAACTGTACTACACATTCAATGAAGCAAACAACTTGTTATACATAAATTAAATAGATTCACCTTTGGCCTGCTTTCCTCCAAGCAATCTAGTTAGATCTGGTTTTAGAAGGCATGCAGTTAGGTGAATAGTGATGGGATTTTGGCAGTGGAGTGGATTCCTTCATTGAAAGGATAGCGAAGCTTTTTGAAATCAGTGATTGCAAAGTTTAGCAACAACAATTTCTAATCATAATTTCCTCATAATCCCAGCAGTAAGGTGGTTACAGGCAAACTAATCCATTTTCTTGCGTAAAAACATTTAATTTTATATTTTACACTCAGGAGGCAGCTGGTAGTATTTCATTTCTCTTTGGGAAACTTAAAAAGCAGTCATTACGTAGCAGTTGAAAGCATGCTTGAAACATTTCACATTGGTTGATGTTATATTCTGACAGATCATTTATATACAATCATGCAGTGCCTCATTTTCACAAGACCACCATTTTCTTTCAGTGAAAAATGCAAGAAATGAAAAATCAAGCAAATCCTGTTAGAAGGAGATTATTTAAGGAATGTATTATACTCCCTGAAAGATAATGCCTTTCTTAAATATATCTAGGTCTCATCTAAACAGTAATAATTACAAGATACTGGAGGAAATGAAAATGAACAGAAAGAGAAACCTTTTCCTTGGGGGATTTTAAACATCTTTTAAGTCATATGTCCCAGGGGGAAAAAAAATCAATAGTTTTCAAAAAACTGAATTTAGATCTCTAAGCCACATCACAGCTTTAGAAATAGCTAACAGTACATCTGAAAATAGACTGGTGAAAAATAAAAGTCAGCACTGACGTAGAAAAAGATTAATTTTTTTTTCTATTGTCTACAAACCCTGCATCTCTCCTAATGTTGAAAAAAATTAATGTATAAGCCAGAAAATATTCTGAAGTGTGAAGCATTTACTTTTTGACAGTGTTAAATCTGGAAAATCTTTTGTAAAGTTGGAAAGTCTTTGATTTGTATTAGAGTAGAATTTTTTTCAAGCATGTCAGATGGAACAAAGACTTTTAGATAGGTTTACAAGCATGGGCACATTTGTGCATCTTCTGAGCACCATTAGGGCTCCTCTGCCTTTCTCCTTCTTGCTGAAACCAGGTTTGTTTCTGGCTATTTTTTAATGCTAATTGTTTGGGTTGAGGAGGGAAATGTTGTCTCCTTTCTTATCCTTATCCTCTCAATTGAAAACATAAATATTTTCACACTGCATGTCTTACCAATTAGTGTGGCTGATCAAGTTTTTTCTTATCATGACCTTGTCTATAATTTCTTGGTCAGTTGTTTCTCCACGTATTCTGTTTCATGGCTCTTTTGATAATGTATCCTTGAAGAAGCAAACATTCTCCTTCCACCTATCCTTGCAGATAGAACTGGGAAAACTTGTGGAATTTTTTTCCTCTCCTTTTTCTTCCATTGTCTTCCTGATACAATTCAGCTTTCTACACAGCTTTCTCCGAATTGGAAGACAATGGCTTGGCATTGCACCAAAGTAATACTTCTTTAATATGTGAATAAAAAGCAAAGGCAGAAAATGAGCTTTGATCTACTGATGAAAACAAAGTTTAGCCAAAAGTCAGGTTTGGTTCTGGGTGGGTTTGATTGTGGGTTGTTTGTTTGTGGGGATTTTGTTTGTTTGGTTTGGTTTGTGGTTCTTGTGCTGTTTTCTTTTTTTTTTTTTTTTTTTATTTACCCAGACCTTCTTTTCTTTTTGGTCGAGTACAAATTTCTCATCTATATGGCAGAAAAATATGTAAGACTAAGAAAAAACCAAACTAGTTGGTTTTCCAGGGATGTCATTCTTATCTTTGAATCCAGAAACTTGAAAAGCTTGGGCCTGTTGACTGCACTTGCTGAATGTCACTCTGTGGAGGATGTTCTCTCCTTAGCAAGCATGGATTTTCATGTCTAACACACATTAAAACTTAGTTACTAACACAAGTAAATAATACACTTTTCATCAGTGACTATTTCTGTGGCATTTATGGGTGTAGAGGAGCCATGAAGTGCTTAATTAGTTTTTGTCTGAAGCTCTAACAACTAGGTGTACACTACTTTGAAACACCATATAAACGTTTAAGAAGCAGAGAGCTGTTGTTTGTGCTGCCACAACAAAATTCTTAGTCTTAAAAATTCTCCCTATGTAACAAGGCTGTACGCTTGTTTTTTTTCTTTCCTCTCAAAGACAGGGGTTATTTTTCTTCACAGTTTTTTGTTGCCTAGTTGCTTCAATGTTGAACTCTAGTCCTCATGTGTTTATTTCAGTATGTACTGTATAATTTCCATATGGCTCTGCTTTTGATGGTAAAATGAGTCACTGATAATGATAGGTGAAGGAATAGTCCTCTGAATGTAGCCTCCTTTTTATAAATTGTGGAGGATTTAATTCTCCCTAGTATTTTCTTTGAGCCATTTATTAAAATAAGGATTATCAAAATACAAAGACCTTGTTCTTATGGCCATTTAAAAACTATATGTAATCTTAGATTACATGGAAAAATAATTTTTTGATAATAAAATTTTGAGAGACATCTTTGGCCATCAGGAAACAGAGAATAAATAAATAGGTCATTTTATTCAGTTACGAAGGCAGTGATTTTGTAAGGCAGGTTTATCGAGAGTGGAGATGTTGTTTGTTAGAGCAATTTTTCCACTAGCAGAAAACAGAGAGTTCTCATGCACAAAATCCATATTTCAGATAAATATCCATATTTCTGTCATATACGTATAACAACATTAGGAAGGATTTCAACTGACAAGCAGTTCTGCTCTTTCCAGGTATATTTTCTAGTATAATAAACATATTACCTCTCCTTACAAGGTGTGGCTTAGCTATTATCCTTAGACAATCACAGATGCAGCAACATGACTCACATGTGATTATATGACTGTGACCAACTTTGTTTTTGAAGAGGAGCCTATTCAGGATCTTCTGTTTGAAGCTACCAATTTCTTTCAAACATTTCTCAAAGTATCACTCTATAGTGAGTCCTTAAATCATATCTCCAATCATTATTTATTTATCAACACTTTGGGTAGGTCTCAATGTGTTAACTCATTCTCTTTTCCTTCACAAAATGGCTGTTTTGTTGTGACTTTAAGAAGATCTCAGCTAGAGAAGTGCTGGGGAAGTAAGAGACAGACGTTGCAGGCAAGGTGGCCCAGAACACAGCAAGTAGGAGAACCCCAGGGAAAGACTACAAGATTCATCATTCTGGAGTCTGAATACATGGCAATTACTGACAGAAGTGTAAGGGGGCTGTATGATAAGGGCACAAACTTTTGTGAAGTCATACATTAAAAACTTAGGTAATTTATTTTGTCTTGCTCAGATCCACCATCTTTTTAACTTCTTTCATACTGTCTACTTGTGTTTTTCCTTTTCTACTTTTTTGGGTGTTTTTTTTTCTGTTTGTTTGAGGTTTTATGTTTTGGGGGTTTTTTTGTGTGTTTTTATTGGTTTATTTTGTTGGTTGGTTTGGGTTTTGTTTTTACTGTATTTACAGTACATCTGAAAGTCTAAAGTACTATTCCTGTAGGAAGTGCTTCCTTGCCCTGAGAATTTTTCATGTATTTCTTTTTTCAAATTTTTCCTGTGTAGTAGACACGCAATTATGGATGGAATGCCAGGTACTCTCTTTTAAATATGTAATTTCTATCTTGTCTTTTCTATTTTGTCTATTTCTGCAAAAAATAAAATTTCTTTTTCTGTTTTAAAGAATTTTTTCTACTAGTATATATTGCATTTCTTTAACTTTGTAGATGACTAAGATTGCACTTTTTTTTTTTTCTCTTTCTGGAATTTTAATAAACATCCCTTGAGGCCCTGGTCAGGTCTCAGGGTCATGAAGAAAACCATAAAAACAAAACAACTTTAAACCTAACACAAATCTTATTGAAGCTGATAGAAGGTACTTCACTGACTATTTGATACAGGCTTGTTAGGGCAAATTTAATGGGGATCTATAATGTATAAAGTCAAACTGAACAGATTTTAGCTGTCAAACAAGCTTTATAATTTATATCTCTACAGACATAAAATATGATTTCTTTATGAACTGTACAACAGAAGAGCAATAGATACTTTTATTACCCACTGTCTGTTTTCATACGCTCTAATTTCTACAAGTATAGGGAGACACATTTAAATATTTAATAAAGTTTTGTTTATTGCTTTGCTATTCACTTTGGATTTAATATTACTTTCTGTTAATTTTAGTATGAGCAAAGAATTGCTATAGCAATTACAATGTAAGGAGATTATTTACATTCAGTTTACCATGCACATTTAACACTACATTAAATGTCCCAGAAATTGTAAGCATTGTGCAGCATTGAAAGAGAGAGGAATGACTGCATTTTCACTAACAACAGACAAACTGTGTTTCAATTCAATTTGAAATGGTCAGTTCTGCATTTTTGAAGTATAGCCACAGAATTAAATCAGCCTGCTAATACTGAAACTCATGAAGATGTTGCAGTAGTGGTCTAGTGTAGCTACCTCTGTCTTTGAGCTGACATTTGTAATCCTTCTTAAACATAACCTGGACCAAGTACAATTGCTCAGATGACTCCATACTGCATCTTCCAAGAAGGAATTGTTATGCTAGCACATGGATAAACCCAATCTAACATTAATAGTGGGCAGCTTTCAAGTTAATAGCTGTAACTACAGGGGACCACAACGCAGCAACTTTTACTGTGCTTTTCAGCCTTCAGATAGTGTTGTATGGAGATTACTTTGGTCCAACAGAATTTAATAACTTGGCCACTATCCAATCCAAAATAACTAGAAGGACTTCCAAGCCCAAATGTAACCAGAAAATGGGACAGCTGCATTTTTATAGCCCTGTGATTAGGCTAATGTTAGACACAGCTCATTATCCTTATTTTAGTGAAACAGTTAATAAGATACAACCCTCACAAATTATTTAAGTATTTATTCTAATAGGCTTACCATTAAGAGAGGAAGCATGTCTTGAGATAAAGAGTATTAAAAATAACATCAGAAAATAAGAAATTTTAAAAATCATCTTAAAATAGGATAAAATCATTTTTCTAATAGATACTATTTTGTGACCTACAGAAATCTATTATCTTCTTTGATGTATTGCATGGTCTAGAAGTTCTGGATTAAGGTTCCAGTCATGCAAGTTTTCTGTGTTTACATCCAGCACCACCTGTGACTTCCGGGGGACTCCAAGTGCGCTTAAAACAAACAGGTGGTAATTCAGATATGTGATCAGTCCGTCCTTGAAGACAGATATCACTCATTTCCCCTCACATGTGGAATGGCTCATCTGTTTAATAGGAATCTCTATTCAAGTGTGTTAGTAGGTTGGAATTTTCGTGTTCAATCCTGAAGTTAGGTGATATAGAGGAACACTCTGGATTTGTTTGCTATTTTCACCCATAAAACAGCAAAAACAGGTTGGTCTCTGCTGAACCAGATATCTTATAGGAGATGCACAAATCAATTTTTTGTATCCACTTTGAATGGACTACATAGAATATACAGTTATGAGCAAAAGAAAAGAAGTATTTTGAACTACTATCAGACCTAGAGCATAACATGCAAGATGAATTATTGAAGTATTACTGGTCATTTGTTGGTAGAACTGACCTAGGAATACAGAAACCTACATTGCTTATACCTTGCTAAAATTAATGTCTTCCTAATGATATATTATACAAATCTGTGTTGCATTGTAAAAGAGTCATGATTATACATATTTTGTTAATAATGGATTATCATGGGGTTTTGAGCAAATCCTTGACCTAATTGGTCTTTAAAATGTCTCTTACATTGAAGACATATTAAAAGAAAATTGTTACAATATGTTTTGATATTAAAATTAAAAGTTTTGATGATTGTGCTTGTGGTGGTGAGTTTTGGATTTTTTTGTTCATCCTGACAATAAAATAATATACTGAGTATTTCCAGGATAACACAAATTACACAAGATACCCTCTGATCACCACCTTATTTGACATACATCACTCAGACTGAAGGATAAACTACTAATTTCATCGTCTGTACTGTTTTTACCCCACAATATTAGAGTAACATTTAGAACATTTTTAACAATCACAGATGCACAACTTAACATGCATGAGTAATAACATTTACTTTCAATCTCTTGCAGGGATTGTAGATGTTATTGTGACAGTACAATTACAGTTATGGCTAATTTCCAAGGGGTTTCTGGTCTACATTTCATTATTTTCTTTTTACCAGGAGTTAAATGCAGTACTTCAATTTAAACAGGGATATAGAAACAGGAAGTGTTTTTGCAAGTACATAGGAGAGAAGAGGAAATTGAGGAAAATGCAGGTCCATTCCCCAGAAAGTGGAGGACCTGGTCACATGGAATATAGAAAAGGCTGACTTAATGAATGTCTTCTTTGGCAGTCTTTACTAGCATACCAGTCTTTAGGAATCAGAGACCCCAATGGCCATACGGAATTGCTGATGTAAAGAAGATTTACCCTTGGTAGAAGAGGATCAGGTCACAGAATACTTGAACATCCTGGACATAAATATGTCCATTGGCCCTACCAGGCCAGCCAAACCCTATACAGAAGGACACACAGGTATTAAGGGAGCTGGTACATGTCATTGTGTGGCCACTGTCAAGTAATGTTGAGGGCAAATACCACTCCTCTCTTCATGGTATACAGGAATGAGGACCCAGGGAACTACAAGCCAGTCAGCCTTATCTCAACCCCCGGGAAGGCAATTGAGCATCTAATCCTGGAAAACACTTCTAGGTGTGGTAAAAACAAGAAAGTCATCAGGAGCAGCCAGCACTGCTTCTCCAAGGGGAAGTCATGCCTGTCCAACTTGTTAAACTTTAATGATGAAATGTCTGGCCTGGTTCTATGTCAGGCTCTTGACTCAGTACAAGAGAGACATTCATGTACAGGAGAAAATCCAGAAAATGGCCACAAAAATGACAAAGGGAAAGGTGCACATCTTTGAGGAAAGGCTGAGAAGCTGGAACTGTTTAGCCCAGAGAAGGTTTAGAGGGATCTTATAAATGTCTATCAACATGGTAAGGTAGGGTACAAAGAAGACAGAGCCAGGCTCTTGTCAGAGGTTGCCAATGACAGGATCCGAGACAATGGTCGCACACTAAAGCACTGGAGGCTTCATCTGAACATCAGGAAAGCTTTTTTACTCTAAGGGTGACTGAGCGCTGGAACAGATTCCTCAGAGGGCTTGTGGAGTATCCCTACATGGACATATTCAAAATCCCTCTGTACATGTACCTGAGCAACTAGTTCTAGTGACCTTGTTTCACCTGTTCATGGATTCAATGATTCAGTGATTCTGTGTAATATTATATTTCATTTTCACCATACTCCTATAAATGTAAAGTAGGATAATTCAATTTAATCTCACGTCTTTTTTCCTAAACGTGATCACTTCAAAAATAAAGAGCTTATAAGTTCTTCAGTACTTTTAAATTGTATCTTAACTTTATTTTTTTTTTCATTTATTGGGGCATTTTCAGCTATACATTTAATTCATTAATTTTCAGATTGGAAAGAAATACTAAACAACCAAAGAATAAAAGCGCATCCTTATAAATTAGTAGGTGTTAAAGGAACTGTCCTTATGTACTTTTGAAGGATTCAATTTACTGAATTGTCAAAAGAATTCCAGCAGATAACTAAAAAAAATGACCCAATCCTTATAGTGATATGTAGAATCATAAAACTTTAGAATGATTTACATTGGAAGAAATCTTAACCCATTCCAACCCACCTGCTGTGGTCAGGAACACCTTCCAGCACATCAGATTGCTCAAAGCTCCATCCAAACAGGCCATGAGCATTTCTAGGAATGGGTCATCCACTACTCTGGGCAAGTTGTTCCAGTATCTTGCCAGGCTCACAGCAAAGAATTTACTCCTAACATCTAAATTAAACCTTCCTTCTTTCAGTTTAAAACCATTCCCCATTGTCCTATTACTATACTCCCAGATAAAAAAGTCCCTTCTGATCTATCTTTTAAGTGTTCCTTTAATATGATAAGGCTGCTATAATGTCTCTGTAGAGACTTCTCTTCCCCAGGCTGAGCAACCCCAATTCTCTCATACATTCTCATAGGAGAATGAGCCCTCTGGTCATCTTCATGTCTTCCTCCTCTGGACCTGACTGAGCAGGTCTATGCCTTTCTTATGCTGGGAATCACAGAGATAAACAGGATATTTCAAGTGAGGTCTCATAAGAACAGAGGAGAGGGGAAATGTCACCTCCTTTGATCTGCAGCCCAGGATACTGTTGGCTTGATTTAAGACAGGAAGAATGATCACAACAATATTTGCTTGTCTCATCATTGTTCTTCCTTAGCCATCTGCTTATGGTTACTGTTTAAGACAAAAGACCAATTTAAAGGATAATATCTAATCGGGTAAATCTGATCTTTTGCTCTTGAAGTAGCTGTAGTCTTTGCCACGGAGTGGTCCTGCATTTTTATCAGTGGTGTTTGGAGGACTATTGAGTACAAGAATCTCTGCAGTAGTTTAGCAAATGGTTGATTTACCTATTCAAATGCTTTTTTGTTTTCCACTTTCTTCATTGTGACACAGATTTAGAAGACATTGTGACGTCTCTTTGAATTATTCTAAGAATACTTTGACATAAAATATTAGCTAGAATCAATGTGGTCTTAGGAAATCTTTGATTTAACATGAGTATGAAATGAGTTTTCTAATGTTGCAAATTGATTTTTGACACCAGTACCTTGCTGATTTTTTTTTGTCATTGTGCACTTTTATAGCACTATTACTAAAAATATTTGGCTAGTATTACAGAGTCTTGCAAGCAAAGACTCAAGTATTCAAATAGCCAGAGGACTGTTTATATACATACCAGTCATATTTGCAGGCAGCATCATGCATGGACTGAGTCTATTTTTCACCCAACTGGAACTGTATTTAATAATGTGTGTACACTGGTATATGCATGTCTTCTAGCAAGTATAGAGCTTCAGTTGCATCCCTTCATGGGATTTGATCCCAGAACCATAACTGCATTTCAGTTTTCTAAATGTCAGGATTTGACTAATTTTTGGTTATCAACTAGAATGGAAAAAAAATGTATAACAGCTGTAATTTTTTTGAAGTTCATGTAGTTTAAAAATGGACATACAATTTGCATGTAAAGTTTTAGCCCAAAGCAAATTTTCACAGATAAATTATACAGCCTTAGAAATACTAAGATTATAATGGCCGCAGTGAAACGTTTCTAAGTACAGCAGTGCAAACAATGACCAATTACCATACAGTTTTACCACTTCAACACAGAAGAAATTCTCTACAACCATGAAACTTGAAAATGCCAAGGCGATTACTATGGATGCAAATGCAGCTTTTAGATAATGTTGTAAGCTATAAAACCCTTTCCTTAATTGTCATAAATTGGAACAAAAGAGAATTTTTTAGGAAGCTATGATTTAGTCATTCACAGAGATTTAAAATGCTAAATCAAAAATAAAAGCTAAATCTGCTGAACATGACTTTCTATTTTCTGTCATATTTGCTGGAGAATCTGAACAATGGAAGCTTAAATTACTGTTTTAAACTCACCAAATTAACAGGAGAACCCTTTATTGACCAGCCCCTACCTTTCTGTAGTCCGCAAGAACTTCAGTATCATAAGTAATTTATGTTAAACTATACACACTCTGAAAATTAAGATATATAGATTCAAAAGTTGGCATTTAAATAATTGCTAGGAATTAAATGCCTTTAAGATTTTAAAGAATACCAATACTACTAAATTCACTATTATTCATCATTTCAACTTCATAACATTGAGTATATATCTCTGCTCTTCCAGCCACCTTATGTAACCAGAAATAAAAGAAATGTGCAACTATTTTTTTCCCCACTGTATTTATGATTGACAGCAAAAAAGAAGATGAAGTCACTATTGTTAGTGCTATTGTCATACATATCAAGATGAGATGCAAGCAAACCATCCAAATCAAGGTTATAATACCTTAGGAAAGCAGATTTTTTTCAGCAATACCTTAAAGCTCAGGTGAAAATATAGAACTGGAAAATGATAAAGAAAATGAAACATGAGAAAAGTTTCTATATTCTGAACCTGCATGTATGAACTTATTTTGGAGCAGACAGCTGTAAAAAGAAGCAAGAACTGAAGTGCTTAGTCCCCACAGCTTGTGGGTCCCGGTACAGCACTTTGATTTGTAATTTGTGAGTGTTCAGAAGGCCTGAACAAATGTGCACACATCATTGGACAACACAAACAAAATAAGTATGATAAAGTATGTTGTTTGCATAACTTTAAAAATTTGAATCTTTCTGGTTTATCCACTGTGCAAACAATTAGTAATACCTAGATTTATATTACTTTTGAAATAATAGGATTAAACTCAGTATTACCAAATTAAACATTTATTAGTTAAATTTTCCTATTTATGAGTGCAATAGTCCAAACCAAGTCTATCTTTTGAATAACAGGTATAATAAAAAGGATATTTTCAGAATATGATCATTTTACTTGCAGAATGACTGATAAATTAGGTCATTATCATCCAGATATATAGACAAAACCAGCTAAAATTTATAGAACATAACTCACACACATAAAAATGGAAAAAAAGAGGAGAGGAGAAGAGATGAACAGTTAGCCCACAGAATTCTTGACACATCATTCTATAACACCTGCCCTCCTGAGGCAAATAGGCAAATGGATCAGTATTTCACTGACCAATCACAGGAAAAAAAGTTGCATCTCCATAGAGAATGTTTTGGGTTTGGGTTTTTTTTTAATATTATATGAAAATTGCTAAAAAATAGGTAGATATCTAAATATAATAGAGTAAATAATTAAAATCTAAGGATCAGAACCTTTAGATTCAATTATATTGAAATTCTCTAGAATTACATCCACAGGAAGAAAAGAAAGAAAGGGAGAAAATACTGCACAGTAAACTCATTTCAGTATGATTATAGGAGTTTTTGGTTTTTTGTAGCATAACCCATGACAAATTCTTTATCTGTTCTTAATGCAAACCTTTTATAAGTTAATAAAATTTTAATCTAATAATGCTAAATTAAGAAAAAATCCATTTAAAAAAGTGAGTTAACTAATAATATGTTGTACTTAAATGGCTTTGAAGCACAATATAAATAAGTAAATTTTTATGTCAGAAACCTAATGCCACTATGGAAAACACTTTATTATGATTGTGATTAATATTAGACCTTTTCAAAGACCAAACTAACTCTGGGACAAAAACAGGCTTTGATAAAAATTGAAGGGAAAGCTATTATTTGCCTCCAGCATCCTAGTACAGAACAACAGCTTGAGGAGAGGAAATAGGAAGAATCAGGGAGACAGAGGGGAAAAAAAGATACATATCAGGGAATTTTATTGTATCCTTCGAGGTAAATTAGGCAGAGATTAACTGTACATTAATAAATCAAACAACCCTCCCATGAGTGTGTTGCACGCAGTTCTACAAGGAGCCTGCAAAGATGTGCCAAGAGCCTATTCCTTATAAACAGTTACACCAGCACTGATCCAGCGAGTGTGGCGCTAGAGGCCCATACCCCAGCACCGACTCTGCTGCCCAAAGGCGGCCTCTGAGTCATTCCATTCCACTTTGGCTACAAGAGAATGTTTTGGGTGTTATTTACCTCATCACCAAGGGAAATTTCTCTTCTTTTTAGAGAGGCCTACTCTCTCTCGCATTCGTGCTTTCAGACAGTTTAACTCTTTCTATAGTTGGGACTTCTTGTCCTTTGTGCCATATAACTCCTCAGTCACAAGTTGTGCAGTTATAATTTGAATTTCTTTTTAATCTATCCTGTGGTACAACTTAAAAGGAGCAAGTGGAAAGGAAAATGGGAAATTAAGGGAAATAAAAGAGTATAACGAGAAAGGACAGATTAATCACAGAATTGTAGAATTGTGGGACAGCTCAGGCTGGAAGGGATCTTAAAAACCATCTATTTCCAACCCTCCTGCCATGGGAAGAGACACATTTCACTAGACCAGGCTGCTTAAAGCCCCATCCAAACTGGCCTTTAGGTGAGTATTTCTGCAAAAGGGGCAACTACAATGTCTCTGGGCAACTTGTTCTAGCTTGTCACCAGCCTCATAGCAAAGAATTTCATTGTAATACCTAAAATAAATGCACCCTCTTTTAGTTTAATGCCATTACCCCTTGTTTTATCACCACCCTTCACCTGCTGCTCACATTTCTCTTGATGCAGCCCAGGATCCTGTTGGCTTTCTGAGCTGCAAGTGCACACTGTTGGCTCATGTCCAGCTTCTTACTCACAAGCACTCCAAGTCCTCCTCTGGAGGGCTCCTCTCAATGAGTTCTTGTCCCCATCTTTACTCATGTGTGGGATTGCCCTGAGGGAGGTGCAGCACCTTCCACTTGGACTTGTTGAACATCATGAGATTTCCATTGGCTCACTTCACAACCTCGTCCAGACGCTATCCACTGGATAGCATCTCGTCCTTCAGGTGTGTCAAGTGCACCATTCAGCTTGATGTCATCTGCAAATTTGCTGTGCTGTTCATGTCATTGCTAAAGATACTAGATGGCACTGGTCCCAGTGGAGCCCATCAGGAAACTATTCACTACCAGCCCCTGCCTAGACACAGGGAATTGACCATAACTCTCTTGGTTGTGCCTCTCTGCTAAATCCCTTATCCACTGAATAGTTCATGCTTCAAATCCATGTTTCTCCAATTTGGAGATAAAGACGTCATGTCGGAATGACAATTTCTTACTAAGTAAAAGAGAATGTTTATGACTTGTTGTTGAGTAGCATTTTCAGCTAAGGAGTTAATCTTGTGACCATTTCTCTGCAGTATCTTTTTCTTATTTTTCTTTTTTTTTCTTTTTTTTTTCTTTTTTGTTCCTTTTTTTCTTTTTTTTTTTTTTTTCTTTTTTTTTTTCTTTTTTTTCTTTTTATTTAATATTGTTCATAGGCCAGATGATAAAATACATTGCAATAGTTTAGCTCCCATTCACATGCCTTTAAATGTCTGGTCCTTATTTCTTAATCAAGTTTGGAAACTGAAAACACTGAATTAGTTGATGCAGATTAGAGAAATACCAGAAGGGAGGGGAAAACAATGAATTGGTGATTATATTTCCAAGAATTAATTTCTATTTGACACAAAGACTCAAAGACAGAGGTGCAGTTTCTAAAAATCTGTTTTGAATAAATCTGTAACCTGTATTTTTATCAGTAATGGACATTTATTTCTGAGCATTTTCCATAATTCTGTCATTATTTTCCATGCACTCCTTGCCTCTCCATCACCTTAATGCAGTGCAATGTTTAAGAGTTGTACAGAAGCTTGAAACAATATTAACATTCTGTTAGCTTGCTGTATCATGTGCAGAAATACTTTTGCTCTCTGGATCTTGCATCACATTTCTTTCTTACAAACCACCTGTCACAGAGTGAGCTGCCACAAAAAAAAAGAAAAAGAGCCAACATGGTTAATTTTTAGATTAAAATTGGGAGTTGGCAATGAAAGAAATGTTATTGGTAGAGCTATATAACCTGAAATTTATTTGACTTGTTGATACAGAGCCTTCCTATTAACAATTTCATAAAAGAGACCATGTGCTCAATACCCTTGAGACAGATCAGCATCACTGGGTTGTATGAGCTTTTTCTTTGCCTCTCCAGAATAGAGTCTGAGCCAAATGGCAAAACTGGAATTGCTGCTGGCTCTTGGATGTATGGCTAAAATTAAGAAGTCACTGGCCAATAATGTTAACCATAATGCTCACACAGTGCTTTTGTGATTGCTAACTCTAGCAAAAAAAACTTTTCATTTTTCTTTTTAGTCTATAAAATTGGATTAAATCCAACTTCTATTAAAAGCTGTCAGACATACAGTACAAAGACTCAAGTCTTGGTATTGAGCCAAAATGGATGGCTCATCACTTTCTCACTTGCACTACTCATGTGAGAGGAAAATACCATGGCCAAATGAAAAAGTAAGAAAACCACCACCATCAGAAAACATGCAGAAAATTGTGACAATATACCGATACAGAAATATTTTCAAGTGTAAATGCTTCTCATCATAATTATTCTGGTCTTATGAGTTTTTAGGTAGTTTTGCTTACTGGTAGGCTTTTAAAAGTAAAAAATAATATGAATTTTCATAGAAAATATCTAAAGCTTCATGGATATCCACTTGCTTAAAAAAGGGGGACAAGTGGTGTCTAAGGTTTCCAGCACAGATCTATGCATTTAATTGGAGATATCCATTGTTTTTAAGGTGGATTACATACTTCTAAAGTATATTTGTCTTTTAATTAAGGCTTATTGATTGTGGGAACTCCTGACAAATGTAATTGTAAATTAAGCTCAAAAGCCCCCAAATGCTTACAACTTTTGAACAGAAGTATGGAGAATAGACCTGGAAGAGATTCTTCTGCTGGTAGGGTAGATCTGTTGACCATTCCCTCTTTGTAACACTGGCAATTTATCTCTTTTCCTTGGCGTGTCCTAAGAACTCATCTCTAGCTCTGCCTCATGACGCAGATTCAGAAAACAAGAGAAAAGCTGAAGAACTGTTCAGACAATAAGAGCTTGGGTCTTTCATTAGTTACAAATACAAGTAGACCCTGGGTTTAGTATATGATCCAAAGCATGGATATAATGTTGGGAAGTTACCCGGAAGCCACAGTCCTGCACCCCACATCTGGGTCTATGTGTTACTAATAACATGTCTCCAATCAAACAAATTCGAGTGAGACAATAGAATTAAGACGTGGATAGGCTGGTAACAGTTTCTAGGCAGACCTCTGGAAATTATTATATATCATTTATTTAAAAAATAGATATAGATTATCAATATAAATAATGACATTTGTTGTAATTTTACAGAAAATGAGGTTTTGGGTTGATTATATTCCATGTTGAAATTACAAGTTTGGTTTTAAAATTTAACCTATCTAAATGAAATAAATTAGTATGTTGGAATGTCTGAGTTTTATGTGTATTATACTGGAGTTTGAAATATTAAAATTATGTAATAAATATGACTGGCAATAGGACATACTCATAAAATGAGGATGATAATTTGGCTTTGCAGAAATGCTGAAAAAACAATGGAATTTTTCATCTTTACTGATGAAATTTTTAATAATGGCTTGAAACCACGAGGCCACAACAACTGGAATTTAAGCCAAAATCACCACAAGGGAAGAAAGATTACACATGGTAATAGTAGTAACTTAAGCCCCAGAAAAATGGAACTGTGGTGATATAAGATACTTTTGCTACCATCTGTTTCATCTTTCTGGTATAGAGAGCAAATTGTACAGCGCAGACTGAAAAATTAAAAAATACCCAAGGAAAATTCCCATCATTTTAATCTTAGATGATCCATTTCATAACCTGGAACACTAATGCAAAGTAGAAGGCTTCTATAACACTTCCACAAGGTTTTGCACTATGCACTTGAGCTGTAGGCATATTTTTGCAACTCTTTTAAAGATTTTCGGGTTAGACAGTGCTGTTTTTTCATTAATACTGACTCTGCCTTACCACGTCAGTGGTGAGCTTTGTCACTCTACACCTACAGAAGGTTTTAGCAACTGTGATAGTCAGTTGTATAGCAGCTGTCCTTGATTCATAATATATTTGTTTCATAACTTAATGTTTTTCCTTCCTGGGCATGCCAAGAAATCTGTACCAGAATTCATGATGGAAGTTCCTGTATTTCTCTGAAAAATATCCTTATTGCTGTGTTTGTCTTGTCACTTAATATAAGGAGCAGGTGATGAAGATAACCAGTAATTTTTGGCTTTTGAAACATGGAGTGGAAATGAAAAAGGTTTTTACACTATTTTGAGTAATAAAAAACACCCTATCTTAGATTACACAATAGACTGCTCTGTAGAAACAGTGCACCTGTATCCTTATGCTCTTTTTACTTAAAAAATACTTTTGCTTATAGTGACTCTTACCATGATAGCCACGATGCTGGCTATCAATCCCTCCAACGCCTTTTTCTGTCACATAGGGGCTGTGATGTTTCATCAGTTACTGTGGGTGTGCTTATACTGGGAAGACAGATGAGCCCTAACTGCCTGCCACAGGCAGGGATGCCTTTCACCAGATCAGGTAGATCAGGGCCCCATTCAAACTGGCCTTAAACACTTCAGGGATGGGAAACCCACAACTTCTCTGGGTAACCTATTCCACTGTCTTACCTCCCTCACAATAAAGAATTTATTACTTATAGCTGATTTCTAACCTAAATCTTTCAGTTTAAAACCTTTACTTCTCATCCTGCTACTACACTCCCTGATAAGGAGTTCCTCCCCATCTTTCCTATCAATTCCTATTTAGGTACCTGAAGGTTGTTAGAAGGTCTTCTCAGGCTGATCAACCTGTCTTCATAGCAGATGTGGTCCATCTTCATGTCCCTCCTCTGGACCTGCTCAAGTAGGTCCATGTCTTTCTTGTGTTGAACACCCCAGAATTGGACACAGAACTTCAGGACTTTCACAAGAACAGAGTACAGGGGGAGAGAATCACTGCTCTCGACCTGTCAGCCACACTGCTTTTGGTGCACCCAAGTGTGCAATGGGCTTCCTTGTCAAGATCTCCATGGATAGCATCCCTTCACTCGAGTTCTTCGACTGCAACACCAAGTCTGGTGTCATCCACAAACTTGCTGAGGGCGCCTCCAACCTCACTGTTCACATCCCCGACAAAGACCTAATAATACTGGTCCCAAAGCCAAACCCCAAGGGATGCTGCTTGTCACTGTTCTTCAGACAGATAATCAGGATGTTGACTACAAATCGTTGCATATAACTACCCAGAAGATTCATTGTACATGAAATTGTTGACCTGTAAAATCCATGTGTCTCTTGTTGCATGAGACAGTGTATAAATGCTTTGCACAAGTCCAGGTATATGATATCACTCTTCCTCTATCCACCAATGCTGTAACCTTTTTTGTAGAAAGTTGTGGTGGTGTTCGTAGGGGTCCCAGGATGAGGGAAGAGATGAGAATGTTGACTCCATGTTTCAGAAGGCTGATTTATTATATTATGATATATATTTTAATAAAAGAAAATTATATACTAAAACTATACTAAAAGAATAGAAGAAAGGATTTCATCAGAAGGCTAGAAAAGAAGAGGAATGGAATGATAATAAAATCTTGTGACTGACCAGAGTCCCAACACAGATGTGACCTGTGATTGGTCATCAAGTAGAAACAACTCACATGGACCAAGGAAAGATGCACCTGTTGCATTCCACAGCAGCAGATAATTATTGGGTTTTTTTCCTCTGAGTCTTCTCAGTTTCTCAGGAGAAAAAATCCTGTCAAAAGGATTTTTCATAAAATATGTCTGTGACAGAAAATCACCAATTTTCTGAGCAAACATACACAGGAAAATGTAACTTATGAATAATAACAGAACACATGAGGCTGTTCATGTGCGTTAAGTTTTCCTCCTCTGGTACAGTCATTCTGCAGAGGACTCAGAATATTGGCAACTGATTATACTGGCTTTTTGGAGAATCCCAATTTACTGTCACAGATCTCACTCACCATCTTTTTCTCTCTCACAAACACCTTTAATTCATGCATCAACTTTGATTTACCCTGACAGCTTAATTTCATTGTTGTTTTGGTCTGAGAGCTACATGGGCTTTGCAATGAACTATTACTTTGAATGATTTCAATATCTTTCATCTTCTGTTCCTGTTCCTTTCTCATGTTATTTTCAGGTCTTAATCTCCAGCTACTTGCTTTTTCATACTACATTTAGGCCATACATTCGCATTTCCAGGCAAGCATTGGTTATTTGGCAATTGTCTTAGCTCCTTTTTCAGACATTAACTATTATAACTGCTGAATCCAAATTTTCCTCTGGCAAGTTTGTGGTGCCAAGAGATGGGTGTGTAAACTATTCCATGAGGTTATGATATCTACAGCAAAAACTGTAACAGTCTGAGGGGCTTACTTTTGGTCACTACACATTTTTCAGAATTCCTATTTCAACAGAACTCTTTGAGCATATTATAGAGTAAAACAAGTCTCTGTTTCTATTTGAATATATAAATAACTTTTTCATGTCATGCATTCTGACAAGTTGCTCAAAGGCAGGCATCTTGCAGAGCGCAATGACATTTCAGCTAAAGCAAGTGTATATCCTTATGGCAATAATCAATATCTCCAGCTTATTACTGCAGAGAATCTCAAGCTTTGCCCTTGACCACATTAAACCCTGCCAGCGCTAAACTATTTTTATTCAACTGAACAAAACCCTTTTTTAGTTGTTGTGGTTTAATCCCAGTAGACAGTTAAGACCCTCACAGTCACCCAGTCACTGTCCCAAAGCAGGATGGAAGTGAGAATTGGAGGGGTAAAAGGGGAAAAACTTGTGAATTGAAATAAAGACAATATAAGTAAAGCAAAAGGTGCCCATGTAAGAAAAAAAAATAATTAATTCATTACTGCCCATCAGCAGGCAGGTGTTCATCCATTTTCAGTAAACCAAGACTCCTTCATGAACAGTGGCAATCTGTACTAACAAAGACCATAACTCCAAACGTCCCCACTATCCCCAGACTTTCTTTCTGAGAAGGATATCATACATATGGTGTGGGTAAACCATTGTTTAGCTAAGGTAGATAAGACAGATAAACAGAACAGAAGATACTTTCTATTTTCATTAGTGAAGTTGGACTATGCTGTCTTTTAATGAGAGATTTTTAGTGGGATTTTTAAACTGAAGGTAGGTGATCATGACATAAATATTTTTTAAACGATAAAGTACAATGAATCCATCCATAGCAAGTTCTAAAATATTGCCATTCTTTCAGTGCTCTTATGAAAATATCATCAGGTAAGTTCAACCATCATAAGGTAAGAAGCTGTTTTAAAACTGACTACCACAATCAAAAAACTAGTGATCAGTATTTTAGTAAATCTTGACAGAGACAAATTTTTCTTGGGTTACATCCAAAACTAGAGCAGAGTAAGAGCACTGGGGATTTGACCTATGGTACAGCTTCCTGGACCGACTGTGTGCTCCATGAGAAACACACATCACTGCTGTCAAACAAGATTGCAACAATGATAGCAAACAGTCAAGAAATACCATAAACTGACAAAGGGCATAAACAACACCAACACAGTATGTCTGGAAGTGTTTTCAGAAATCAGTGTATATTCTTTGAAAAACAAAGAGTTTAGGGAAGTAAGGCATCAGTTAATGACACTCCAGGTTATGTGAGCTTTGCATTTCACAATTCTAAATCAATTACCATCTAGCTGCTATGCAATGATGCACTGCATCCCCATGATATGCTGTTATACTGTGGATAAATTGTGTTAAAATTTAAAACCAAATTCCATTTTTTCTAAAGTAACAAAAATCCTTTTAGTTCCATTTCGGTTAAGCTCGAAGTCAAAGAGTAGCAAATACAATTATTTCGTGTCCTGTTATGGCAACCTCAGGAGCAGGTGCACAATTGTCCTCAGTTGAATAGTATTTTTCAAACAAACAGCAGTAAGCATTTTAAGGATTTCCACCTGCCTTGTGATCACATCCTATCTCCACAACTGCTTCTCATCAGTACACTACTCATAGGCAGCCTGGGGACAGTCCACCTGCTATGCTAAATGCTAACCTGGGAAACCTGTTTGCCTAAGAGAACTTCAAAATACTCCAGGTAGTGTACTTTAATGCCTAAAGTTAGGCTGTGAGAATGCAAAGTGAATCTGTTCAAGGAGATAAACTTGGGGTCTCAAGATGATTTTCATGTAAAATATAGATATAATTATCATTCTATATAAACTAAAAAGAAATAAAATAAATTCTGTTTCTCCTTGGGTTTTTTTTTTCCCTACTTGTTCACTTGAGGTTTATCACACTTAAATTAACTTAGTTCCAGATATGTCCTTATTTTCATGTGCAAATTATGTTCCCACCTTGAAGGGTGACATAATAAGGTCTTTAAACTTTTGTATTTCAAACGGATTGTTTTCCTCTTTCAGACTTGCTACTTATAACTCACTGCAGTCCTCAGGGAGCTGTGCCTTTTTCCTTGCATTTGAAGGTTTATCTTGGAGACAGGTAAAAGGAAGCAGCACACATTTCTACTCTGGCACAGATTATATTTTATCATTCTACTGCTTGTGCAATTTAAAACCACTGGCAACAAACTGTGATCATCCCAGTCCTGAACAACTTAAACGTCATTTTGATTACCTCTACTAGAAGTTTAGTTTCAAAGGGAATTTTAAATCAGGATAAATAAATGTGGTATATAATGATGAGGATTATCTGAAATCCTGATCCAACAATCCAGATATATTGCATGTACAAAATAGTTTCCTCTTAGGTTTGGAATATCAAAAAAAGTCCATTTTTACAGATATTAAAGGACTTTATTTTTTATCACTAATTTTGATTTAGAAGCAATTTATCAACATTTAGTTAGAATCTGAAAACTTACATCACATCAGTTTAATAGTTAAATACAATTTTTTAATGACTGAATAGCGTATTTTAAGAGAATATATTTATAAACATTTATCTGTATGATATGTTTACTATGTACCCTCTTTGCAATTTCTTTTTAAACTTACCCCATTTCCTCATATATTTCATTTGGTTTCAGTATTATTCTGATAAAGTGTTAATCCTTTCAATAACTATGCATTCTTATGCTGTTGTGTAATTTTAGGCAGGGAAAAACCCTCATTCCCCATAAAAAATTATGTCAAATACATTAGAATTGTGACATTGCAACATTATAAACCTTACACATGTCAAGCAATAATAAAAGAAAAGTTCTATTAAAAATAATTACCAAATGCCAATATGTTGTAAATGAAATTAGAATAAGGCATATTAGACCTTTCATGAAAAAGAAATCACATTAAGAAATCATTACTGAAATACCTTTCAGACCTAAATGCAATCTACTTCCAGAAGTAACACAGACTTAGAACTGAGGTTACATGATTTTAAATGCCACTATTGAGAACTTTAAAGACTTTGTCAAGTTACTGTTCCAGCCTGTAGCAAATACCTATAACATCATATTTTGCAATCTGAGAAATTATATGCTGACATCAGTCTGCACAGGAACATGACAAATTTCAAAGCTGAGCTAGAAAAGTAGGAAAATAATATTCTCACAGAACGTTGAATTGAGAACAATAATAGATTCTCAGTTTAACTGAGGGGTTTTTTTCAGTGTGTATTTTAGTCAACCATGAAGATCCATCATGCTTTGTACCTCCACACTTTAGGCTCTGTGAATTCACAATTAAATAACTGAAATCACTAAGAAATTTCTGGAAGTAAAACAGCATGGGAAAATATATGTACTGGAGGTTTTACATTTGAAAATAATATTGGTAATAACTGTAGCTGAAATTTGTCAAATTTCCAAAATGAAGACAGTATGGACTGTTATTGTATTTCTGTTTCTTTAAATCCATGCTGGGAAATGATGTATGACATTTGAATAGCAGGTCTGACTTTTTGTCTAAAGTAAGTAGCCTCAACATGCCTATGAAACACACAGTAAAATTTTAAGCTTTAGAAATAAAAGCTATATTACTAGATCAGTGTAAACTTTGGAATTCAAACTTAGAGCCTTTATTTTAAGTCTGCTTTACTGCATCAGCATCCTGGGAATCATAAAGACTTCTAATGACATATAACATCAGAGCAATAAATAAATAAAAGGCACAAGGCTAATGGAAAGTAAAGTCAGCAACTCACAAATACTAAGGCGAGCAAAGTAAGAAAATAAGAGAATGGTTTCCATCTGAGGTTGCTTTCCATGCATGCAGTATAGAAATACTTTCTCATTCCTTTGGGGAATAATATTCAGAATACCATTCTTCATTAGTGAACTTGTCATACACCACTCATGCTTCAATATAAATACAGGAATATCTCTATTACCTTTTTATGCCTTCTTAGGAAAGCATATCTTTTCTTGTAGGCACTCAAGGATTTCCTAAAGCTGCACATGCACATCAGAGACAGTATTAGGAGCTAGTATTAATCTTCATAAAATACACAGTGCTGAACCAAAACTGTAAAATAGGAGAAGTGATTTTCTACTGCTGTTATTTTCAGATTTTATTTATATTTCTATACACTGTACATATTAAAATAAAAGTATCCAGTCCTATTTGCCAGATCTTCTTTAACTCTTTTTAGATTGAGAAGAATAAAAGTAAGGAAACAAAATAGAGAGTGAACAAACTCAATATATTTGGTGGAGATGTCAAGATGTTTTCAGTGGGGGACTGTAGGAGTAGCCTCTGTTGAAAGAGGTGTTGGAAGAAAAGTTGAGAATGGGAAGGGAAAAGGGGAAATGTGTTATTGATATATTTCCTTTTGTTTCTCACTACCTAAAGATATTGTAATAGACAATAAATTAATTTTTCTTTTCCCCATTTCTATTCTGTTTTACCTATAAGGGCAATTGTAGAAGCAATCTCCCTGTCCTTAAGTCAATATTTGAACTTCCTTATCCTATTTCCCTGCTCTACCACACTGAGGAGAGGAAAGGTAGGAGCAACTGGGTGGAAATATGTTTGTTGGCCAAAGCTAACCCACCACAAACAGTTAAAATTTCTTTGGCTTTTTTTTTATACAAAAATGATATGTCATCTGTGAAATCCTCATGCATTAACCAATAAATAAAAAAATAATAATTAAACGTTTTATTTGCATCAAATTCACCAATCATTCAACCCTTTATTTAAATATATATTTTCTGCACTACTGAAACTTGTCCAAACATATACTTATATTTTATAGAAACAACAATAAATATAAAAATGAGATATTACATTATTTATTTCATTCAGCAGTTGCATTAAACTATGCTTGAGACTTACTAAACATAAGCAGGAGCAATTATTGTCCACCTAAGAGCAGTGTTTAAGCGAAACTCATTTAAAGCAAATTTTAATGACCTAAAAGGTAGGAGTCTGGATTATGCAAGTCATTTTATTCACTTTAGTCACTATATAGCTGATAGAGAAAGAAATTAATTCTTTGGAAATTAATTCAACCCACTCTAAATGACTTGTATAAAAGTCATCCACCTTCAGCCGCTAAAGTCAGCTAAACTAATCCTCCCACCCCTCAAATGAGACTTTTTACCAAAGATAAGTGTGGCATGAACACCAATAGTAATATATCATCATCAATATTTTTCTAAATTCATGTTCTCTTGGGTAGGAACTTTACATAAATGCTAGAAAATGCATCTACAGTTAACAAAAGGAGAGGAGACAGACAAAAGTGATGATATGTATTTATTATTCAATTAATCCATCACCATGGATTGATCTTTTATAAAAAAATATAGTGTACATGTACATTCTTCTGTTGTGTTAGGTGTTAGACATGTGCCACCTAGGACTGACTACTAAGGATTATGTTTTACCTTCCAGCATAATGAAGAAGACAATTTTTTTTTTTTGCTTTTTGCAATGAATCAAAGACAGACTAAAAGGTTGGAGCTAGAAGCAGGGTTGAGTGCACATAAGGAAAGTAGAGGCATTTACCATCTTCCAGAGATGAAAATTCAGGACAAAAAGCTCCTTGAAGAGTCTTATGAGATGCCATAAGAACTCCTCTATTTCTCAGGTACCGTGGACAACATTGATTGCAACTTGTTTCTATTATGTGTATTTAAAAAGAAGAAATCTGAAAAAAAAACCCTGTGCAAAATACAGACTGAAAACTAGTTGTCTTAACCAAAGTTACAGAGCCTGAAGAAGACTATATTACAATGCAAATTTAAGGGGACATAGAGAGGCATATTTAATTCATTTTTTAGTGTAAAACTAAGCAAGATATTTCCTAAGGCATCCTGTGTGGCAAGCAACTTAGCTCTTTGAAGGTAATGCATACACTAGCTCCTAATTTTTCCCTACCTATTGGATGATTTGCCTCAGCTGAATGCCTGCTTTCCTGTGTACCTCTAATATGTTCTTCAAGGTAACTGGTTTAGTTCATACTGTCTTAAAATAGATAACTGAAATAGGCCAAATTAAATGAAGGGATAAACTACCAGCTCAGATGGGGATTCTATACTGTAGTAGAGGTCTGAAAGGTGAATCCCATCTCTGGTGTACTATATTTGCAGTGTTCTATAGCTTATAAAAGTACATAATTAACAGAGTGCATGTATGTCTGTGCGTGCAGTGGAGGACTCCTGAATCAATTTCATTGATGTTCCTCTCCTTCTTAAGTACAAAAAAAAAAAAAAAAAGGTTATAAAATATGAGAAAAAAATGGGTGCATATCTAATCAAAGTAAAAAGATTTTAGAAAAAAAGTATAATTTCTTTACCTCAAAACTTGAAGTGGTAAGTTATTCAGTACTATTTTAATGACTATTCAGACATATTCTATAGAAATTTCAAACTACTTCCATAGCTTATACTAATGCTGAAGGATGCTTTAATGATTACACGAGAAGACCTGAGGTTTTCTTTTTTATATATATGAGCCATAACTTCCTATATGCCAATAACTGTATATAACATCAACTTTCAAATAAATTAAGAGATTTAAAATAATATCTAGGAGCCACAGTAGAAATTTTTACAGCTCAGCTTCTAAGCACAACAAAAGATATCAGGGGAGAAAAAGGACTATTTATATTTCTCTTGCAGTAACTTATATAACATAAGCCTAGTGAGAAAAGATTTTTAGTGTTCATATTTAGAAAGTAATTGGCTAGATCAGTGTAAAATCTAATCTGTAATAGATAAAAAAGAAATATAGGACTTTTCTTTAATGGGAAGGAGAACCCAGCAGTCTTCCTCTGCTATTCAAAATGCTGTGAAGAAAGCAGGACCCATCAGCAAGATGTCTGCTTTTTTAGACTAGGTTGCTATGTGAATAAGCTCAATAATATCTTATCTGCTCCTTTCTGGAACTCAGAGGGTGAATATTTAGCTACAAATATTTTTCAAATGCAGAGATACTGTGGCTATCAGAAAGAAAATTTCCACTATTCTTGAGCAGTCTATCTGTAGAGATTTGCTTCTACCTATCTCAATGTCTTAATTCATTAGAAATAATTTCCTATTTTATAAATAACTGAATAATAGCTAAATAATTATTTCATCATATGCATTAAATGCTCATGAAGAGTCATGTATTAACACAATAAAAATATTGACTTCATGAATGCCAGATCTTTAGAACGGCATGTATGTACAATGGAGAAAACAATTTAATTTTAATTCTATAATGGAATATGTGACAAATCATCATGTACAATTTCCAGTAACAGTATCAGAACAGATATGGATTGGACAGAAAAGCTGAAAAGCATAAATTCATCAGTTGTTTTGTTACTGTGCAATTTTGGGTCTACTCATCTATAGAAGGAAATATCCCTTCAGTACAATTCCTTCCTAACTTCCCTGCTCTTATCTCGGTTTGAAAAGGTCTAATCCATCTGTCCATTTTACATGATAAAAGAGCAGCAGCTAAGGCTCTCACAGATGAACAGCTAAACTGAGTGGGGAGAATGGAGGGAAGAAAAGAGGGAATGTGTGTGATGGGAGGGGAGAGGGAGAAAAAAGCCAAAAGAGAGAGAAAGGTAGTATCTAGCTTAAAGATCCTTCTTTTTACTGAACCGTTCCCCAGACTTTTGCCAGAAACAGTAATGGTGTACTCTGTGAAGTCTCCTGAGAGCTGAAGTAAATATTTTGCTAAAGATTTGTATGAACACCTAGTTCTACTGCATGTTCCTTCTGTAGACCATATGCATTGGTAATAAAATAGCTCAAATCAGACAATCAATTTCTGCAAAAAAAGGCTGCAACAAAACATTTTAAAAATATTATGAAAATTGTCTATCTGTCTAACTATTTTTGATGTTAAAGAAAATACCATGCTAACATCTTGCCTCTTTCTAGATAAATAAAACACTAATATCTAATCTGGTATTCTTTGACTTTAGCTAAAAAATAAAAATTTATTAAATATAATGCAACAAATATATAGTAATTTCTGCAGAATGACCTTTTGGCTGTGAAATTTCAGTTTATTTGACAGAATGTCTGATTTTCCTGGAAACCTGTTACTTGTCTTTGGATCATATCTGAATAATAATTTACAAGAAAATAAAAATTACTAGAATGGATGTGCAAAAGTGCAAAAGAGACATGGATACAGCGAAAGGACACATTTTACAGGTAGGAAATCGTCAATATAATCCTAGAAAAGTAATTCAAATTTGCAATATATAAAGTGTCATTAGAATCTCTAACCAAATTGACTACAAAAATGTGTTCACACATTACTTTAGGCAAGATGTTTCATAACACAACATCTCTTAACAAAATTTTGACTATATTTTTGTGTTCTTCTATCAGCTACATAAATCAAGTATCATATTAGCTCGTAGGAATAGATTAAGACTAATACAAGATTTATTCTTCTTTTTAAATAGTATTCTACATTTTAAGCTTCCCAAAATAAAGACAGAAAATGAGTCACCAGGTTTCTTTGTTTTTATCATACTAAACACTTCCATTTAGCAATACAGCATCCTAACTTCTAGATCATAGGACATAAGAATGAGGAACACCTCCTTTCCTGTGTTGATTGTGACAAATTATGAGAAAGTTATCAAGAATTTCTCTGGTTTAAGACTTGGATGTAATTCAGGTGGTTCTCCTGCTGCTACTGTATCACATGGATTCCATTTTATGCAAAACAGGCATTGAGTAAAATTTGAAAGAAATCCTACCTGTACATATTTAGAATACAGAATGTTTGAAGAATAGCAGCTCCTTTCTCCAGGAAATAAGTTCTTCCTATTTATTTCTCTTTCTCCTGATGTATTTTCTTTCTTGTTGCTGAATCCCAGCTATCATTTGTACGTAGTGAAGTTAAGAACAGGGTACATATCAAAGGACATCTGAGCATATGGATCCTGCTTATTTGACTTATATATTCACACAGTCAAGTTTAAACTATTCACCTGGATGGCAGCCACTTGGTCATTACTGAATGACCAATTTTGTAACATAGATAACATATTTTAGATCTTAAGGAAATTAGAAATCTTACCCCTCTCTTTCCACAAATAAGTAAATGTCTTCTGATTAGACTCCTAAAGAAGAAAAAAATTAGATTTGTGGTTTCTCTATGCAAGGTTCATAATCAGTAACTCAAGTTTTAACATTGAAGGATACAAGAGTTAAAGACCTATAATACATATAATCTAAAGATTCATATGAATGATTGCATAATATTTTACCAGTCCTCAAAATGACTCATTGCTCCATGTTAAGACAGTTTGATGTAAAATAACTTTTGTGGAAGTAATCTTTTAATTCATACTATAGGATTAAAATGACAAACAGAAAGTTGCTCTTTCATCTTGAAAGGCTTGTTATGGTGAAACATCCTATGCAATCATTAAAATACTTAGAGGTCAGCTAAACCAAATCCCAAAGGCATAGGACTAGCCTAAGTAATTTATGCTTCAAATGATTTAGGAAATGAATTTTTTCAGATGTCAGTTGTCATGTCGGCCACATGTTATGATCTGAAAGAAGTCTGGTTAATTATCAGCCATAGGGAGGGTACTTCAGTCTGTAGAAGAGGCATGCAACAGAAAATTTAAAAAAAAAAAATTGAAACACCCCCCTCTCCATACAGTTACTTTGCATTCCACCTGAAAAAGTAAAATCCTGCTGATGCTTCTTTCATTCTCAGGGATTATGTAAGTGGATCTCCTGTGAAATTAAATTTACCTTTGGGTTTGTATATTTGAATTAGAAGTTAATGTTAGCCTAATGTCTCTGCTTCTGTAGAAAATCTGGTGAATAAAATTTTGTTTACATTGATATTTACGAATGTCTCTTGAATAATCTGGCTTTGGCTGAATGATGGAAAATCATCTTGATGATGAATGTGATGTTGAACCTCTCCTTTGAGGACAGAATGCGAAGTCAAGGTCTTGAAGTCAATACCTTGTTGTCAGGGAGAGATCTGTCTTCAATTATAAATCAGTCAGAGGAAACAAATGTTAAAAACCAAACAAATGGGTAGAGAATCTACTATAAGAAGTCTCTTGTATCTTATTTCATTTGCAATTATCTGTATTTGGCAATTTATGCTTCACTCTAGAAGGTACTTAGATGATAGAGGCTGGAGAGATGCTTTGGTGTGCTTTACCGGTGATAAAGAGATGAGAATATTTTTTGTGGATTGTTGAATTGTTATTTTGCAATATTTCTAAGAGTTTGTTATTAATAAACACTACTGTTGCAAATATGTATGTGTCAAAATAAGCTTAATATTATGCTTGAAGGAGACTGTAAGAATGGCTGAGCAGCTCAGAACAACCAGGTGGAAAGTTTGGGGAGAGGGGTATTGCAAGGTGATTTCTGCATAGGTGGGACAGTGCACTGCTCTTCATCCTGCCTCATGGATGCCTCTGGCCTTGTCCCAAAACAGCTGCCAAGCATGTGACACACTGAAAGCCACATCATGATGCCAGCTGACCCCATGGGTCCTGGAGGAAATATTAAATTTCAGGCACACACCTGAGGGAGGGCCCCAGGATACCAGAGCAGGTAAAAAGACAGAGAGGTAACTTTTGGACAGTGCACTCCACTGCCTTGGAATTGAAAGCAGCTGAGACCGTGCTGGATCTGAGGCAGTGACTACACATACATATCTTTCTCTTTCCCTCTCTCTTTCTTCTCCTTACTTCCTCTTCCTGAAATATCTTGTAAATCAGACTAAAATATTGCAGTCAATGCCTTAAGAAGTGCCTTATTGCATCAGGACAAGTTAAAGTTGGATAAGTTGTCTGAGATAAAGTTTGGTAAGTTCCTTACTGTGTCTGGTTATTAGTTTAAGATTTTCCAAGTACCTTATTCTATGTTAATGCTCTAAATTTTATAAGTTAAATATTGTTATTCTACCCCCTGATAATTCTGCTGCTTGTCTCATGCATTGCCGGAGTCAACCTAATTATCTTCCAAACTCACCAAGTGAGCTGGGGCTTAATATTACTGGTTTGGGGTTTTTTTTCTGAAAACACAAGCAAAAATTTGTTTTAGGTACAACAGACTGGATATTTTAAATTTTCACTGGTACCACACCTTATTTTAAATTAAATCTGTAGTAGAAATAAAACACTACTTTTTTGGCCTATTCTTTACAACATGGAATATTTTGGAAAATAAAACATGAGAGATAATAGTCATCAATTAATCAAGTTTTCAAGATATTGATTCTTCAAGGAATAGTTATTGATATAACAATACCAACCAAAGTTGTTCAAAATACAAACAATTTCAAATTTCATAGCTAATAGTTTATATTTCATGGTCAAATTCCTGTACAACAGAGATGCGGTAGACATGGAAACGTATGTTTATAAACATGATCATTCCCCTTTTAAGATGATATTTATCATTCCAGTCAGCTATTATTCTGGGGGAAGCTGGGATGGGCAGAAAACTGTGATCCAAAAGCAGAAGGGCCTCAGGTTCTGTACCCTTCCAGTTCATGCACGTCTGCTGTGTGATGTAGCTGAACATTAAACTATCCTCAGGGATCCCTTAATGCATTACAAGATGGGAAGGACTTTGCTTGCTGTTACTAAACTAAACCTTTTCTGAGAATTATCATACTGTGCTTTACCAGTGTGATATTTTTGCTATCTATTTAACACTCACTCACCTCCTTTTCCTTCAGGATATGGAAGATGTTAATGTGACTTCCTTTTTTTTCTCTTTTTAATGTGGAAAAGAATGCATATGTCATTTCTAAGTAAGCATCAGCACTTCCTAAACGACCATTTCTCCTCAATTATTCATTCATCACTAAGTGAGGGAAGAATATACATAATTTCTCACTGCTATGTAATAGAATAATTATATTTTTTTAAATTTTCTATTAGTACATTTATATCATAATCACAAGATTCTCACTCAGAAGTTTTCATATGAAGACTAAAATTCTTTTTTTTAATGTATGTTATCTTTATCTTATCAACTACTTTGCACAAAATACAAACTGTAGGATGCTTGTGTACTGCACTATTTTATACAAATAGTTTGGGAATTAATTTTCTCATCCTTTTTCTTAATGTAATAAATATCATGTACTCTTTCTTAGGCATGATAATAAAAGAATTTCTGCTTTTTTGGTTATAGCTGTTCCACTGCAGAATCAGTTACAGTTCATAATGTTTCATAATTGTATTTATCCATCAGCAGGAAATTCACTCAAGTCATCTTTGCTTACTATTTATATTTTGAATTTTCTCCCCTTTTTTATATATGAAAAATGTCTGTCTCTCTTAAAGACAATTTCATCATTTCTCTTCCGAGAGAGATTTTTGAAAGAACCTTACAAAATGTGCATGCCTGCTTGATAACACACAAGAATTCCAATATTGTAGACAGAACGTTGGAGGTCAGATATGCAATTCCATGCGCTTTCTCTGAGCCAAGACTTCGGTTACTCAGTGGCAGGTTATTAGAAGCAAAATATTGTCCCTGTTGGAATCATTGATAGAATTGAACCAACCCTTTCGAAAGAATTAACCTTTCTAATGACCAGACATGAAAAAAAATCCCAACCCATATATATGTATATTCTTAATTATATATACACAAGCACATTTACTTTTATGGGGAGATGAGAACCAGCATCTGTTCTTGCTCAACTCCAGAAGGATGGGAGAGCTGACTCCTATGCAAAGTATGTTAATTCTTTTCTCAGATTTACATATTCATTAATTAGACTCATTTTACAGACATGTTCCCAGATATTTTAAAAAAGGTATTTTAATGCTTTCACTAGGTTTTTCACTAGACACTCTCACTTTCAAAATTGCTTTATCATTCTAAAGAACCTTTCCCCATTTGATTACTCTAACTACTCTAATTATTTTAAGAGACTTGCTTAAAAGGAAAAGAAACATGCTGTTTCTCACTAACTCTCTGCAACAGACAAGCTGTTATATCAGATGTAAAGAAAATATGATTTCCTTCTTCCCCATTTTTTCCTTTGGTTATATTTGTGCCCAGACTTTGCAGTGCTCTCTTTGCCTTCTTCAAACCTTCCTGTGAACATTTGACCACTCCTACTCTAAAGGCTTTTAAAATCTTTTATTTCTATTTTCTTCTTCCTTACTAACAAGATATTCCCTTAATGACATTCAAGGTAAACTAGAAATCTCTGCGCTTCCCTGGATTTTAATTTCACCAGTGTTGGAGCTGTTCTGCCATTATCATTTTATGATCTACAGCCCCCTTCCTTTTCTATACAAACAGCATTGTTGCTGAATTACCCCACCCCAGCTTTTATTTCTTTTTCTTGGTTATTGAGCTCCTTTAAAATCTTCCAGTTCCTTAGGGCAGTATCAAAGAAGACTGTGTGTGTGCTCAGATGCTTCCTTCTCGTAACATAAGAGAATCAAAACATAAAGTTACTGACAACATATCAAAGCAATCCTGCAACCTGGCCTACTGGGAAAAAGTAGTCTCTGGAAGATTATTAAGGATGCTTACGAAAACAAGGAGTGAGGTAGCAAGATTCCTTTTTTTCTTGTGAATAAATTCTATTTCTAACATATCTCATGAGTAGAAGAATCATAAAAGTAAAACATTAACAGAAACAATGTCAATTTCATTCTAACCTGAGGCTACCACAACTGGAATCAAGTCTTCAAAGAACAAGGAAAAAAAAAACAGCAGCTTTGTCTGTGTATCAGCTTCATCTGTGTATCAGCTTTGTCGGTTAATCAGTTTCTCTCTTCACTAAAAAGCATGAAAAAAGTGTATAAATAAACCAAAATCTAAACCCGCCTTTTATTTTTTTCTGGTGGTTCCCATTATACAAAATCATGTCAAAGATTCAGAAGACAATTTGATTGTGTATGTACTGTTACTATGAAAATTATGCCCATTAATCTTCTAGAGATACTAGTAGTAGTTGGTGTACATCTTTATTTTTCTTATGATAGCAAAGGAGCATCTTTATTATTTAATTGCTTTGGTATTAGATAATTTTATAAACTTTGTAGCTGCCGCAGTTAAAATGAGTGCCGTAAAAAATGGAGAAGGGCTCTTTGTATATTTTTTTATTGTGTATTCCATTTTCTTAGTACAAATGTTGTGAAAAACTAATTAAGGAAGGAGAAAAAAAGAAGGAAACTAATTGTTAGAGAAAACAACCCTGAAATTAGATGTTATTTATTCTGTTTTAATTCAGCAGGTGACATGTTAGAAATAAACCTGATGAAAATTCCAGGAATTCTGATTTCATTTTTTTTTCTCAGTTTCTGGGAAAATTTGAGGAGGAAAACAATAAGTAGGAATTTTTGTTTAAACTCCCACATAAACTTCAAAAGGAAAACAGAAAAGCTTTAACGGTTATTCAACAGTTGACCACCTAATAACAGTCACATTTACCCTGGTTTTGCAGCATTTAACTGGTGGTCTGAGGTAAATTTATGATTTCTGCATATGTGTCATGCATAGCATTGTTTCTACTGAGCTCAGGAATACAAGCATTTGAATAAAAGTAAAAATGTCTTGTCAGCAATAATGTTAAAAAAACCCTAAACAACAATAGTAATATAAAGACAACAATTGAAAAAAATTAAAAAATAATAACAGTGTCACAGAAAAAAATTATCTGGTTGAGATCAGATGGGTAATAAAATGTAGAGTGACACCATGCTATAGCAACGCTTATTAAAAATTCAGCACTAACTTGAGAGATTTTGAAGTTAACAGAAAGCAAATATGAGATGTCTTAAAGTATTATAAGCTTTTCCCTAACTATCCCAGATACTGTTGGCTTTTATTAAAAGTTGAAATGGCTCTTTAGTTCACAGTGTTGCTAGAATTAACATGTAGACAGGGCTGAGAGACAATATTTACACAGTTTAATTTCTTAGAATGGGTTAGAAAATAAGATTTGCTCTACATTTTCCTTATCATTGCAGCAATACTCAAGGATCTGTGGTTACTGGCAGGCAGAGATTAATTCTTAAATGCAGGGGGCTAAATAAACAAATAAATGATGAAATTCTTGGTTATGACAGTCTTCTAAACAAAACCATGTTTTATAGTTGTTTGGTTTTTTTCAAATACTAGCTAACTCTTAGCTCAGATTTACATGTTATAAGCCAGGATTGAGCTACTCCAAAAAGGATGTTATATTAAGATAGGATTTTCATAAAGACTTTCAAACAAAAATGTATCCAAGCCTTGTACTGTACCTGACTACTGTAGGGTTTTTTTTCTCACTTCCTATATAGTACCTGTTATGAAATGTCACTAGAAAGATAGCACATGAGCTTAAATAGACAAATCCCTGATCCAGTAAAATTATTTAAATACCTAACACTCTTTCAACATTTCTGATTTTGTTCCTTTCTTGGAGGCATTGGTAGCTATTAAAAGATGGTTATTAAGCCTAATTATTCTCCTAAAGAAAGATTTTCTTATTCTTTAAGTAAGCTTTGAAGGATTCCACCTCATCATATTCAAGTGCAGCCTTGACTGTTTTATTTGTCATGGTGAAATAGAAATGGCTTTGAGATCTTAGCATTCACAGCAGAAAGGAATTTGCAATCACCTGATTTGATTAATGTAGCTGAGGCTATTCTACAGCAGTGTTAGTGATACTGGATAGATTACTTATCTACAGAACAACTCACTATTAATATGACTATATGTATCCTCTGTCCTATGAGCTCTGATTTTAACAGAACCATTCTGTCATTGTGTTCAGTTTGCCATTATTTAGTTGTGGGGCTTTTTTGGTTTGTTTCTGTCTTTTCGCTTGTTTGTTTTTCCATTTTGAAACTAAATAGCCGAACTTCAAGTTCTGAAATAATTCGATTACAGTGTCCTGTGGTTGCTTAAAATTGTTTCTTTGTTCTGCTGTATTAGGACTTGGTAAAAACAGATGATTGTAAAAAATACAGACTTCTACTATGCTCACAGCATATTTGTTAATCTGATGGTACACTATACTCAAAGTCAGAACTTTATGTTCTGAAACAGTTTGCTTTCCTATCCTTCATGGTTTTCCACTTCTTTCCTTGTTTAAATAAAAGAAGTTGAAACTCACTTACAACACAGTAATGTGTCTCTGCGTGTGTGTCTGTTATAAGGACTAAAAAATAATATACTTAATTCCAGAAATATCAGCAAATACTTTGTAGTCATGACAAATAACTGCCAAACTTTCATGTGAGATGGTACCCTGCCCTCAAGGTGAAAGTGCCATAGCCAGCTGTACTCCAGTGGACTGGAATTCTGAGAGCAGCTAACCTGGGTACTTCACTTGGGGCCGGGCAAACACCATGAGTTCTGTCTAAAATAACTTGTTTTGTTAATTTGAAATTTCTGGTCTGATGACTTGTTAGCCTTGTACTAGGAGCAGGAAAATTCTCCATCTTTGGCTCTAAAGCAGAGGAAAACATGGAGGTTGGGGAAACAAGCTATCTCAGAATATAAAATTCTTTGAGTATAGGGTATTTCCAGATTAATAAACATGCTATATGAGGGGGAAAAAATCCCCAAACATACTGCCATGTATTAAGGGCTACATCTTTGCAACATTCTCTGTTGTAAACTTGCAAGACCCCAGTTATTCTCCCTACTTTGCATGCAAATACAATTGAAATATTTTAATATTAATAGATGACATTTTGAAAATTGCTTAAATGCACTGTATTCCCATTAACTTCTTGAGGCAGACTTTAAAAACTCCAGAAGGACTACCTACTAGGATGTTCAGAACAACCTCCAAGGTCATTCATGCTGTGGAGGTAAGGACCTTTTCCCCCACTGCTCAATAAGTTGAGCAGAGCTTCAGCCAGTTATAGGGTCAGTCAATTCTTTTATCAAGGGGGGAGCCCTCCTTGACAGGCTCATCCAGAAATGAACTCTTCACAAGGCACAGGAACAAGTGCCCTCACATCATCACCAGGGCCAGACTGTGGTTCTACAGAGACAAAATAGGGTCCTGGCCCTGAGCAGGGGAGGTGCCCCAGCTGAGATTCATCAGGGGGAGTGGTGAGTGCTGTCCTCAGTACCCTGGAAATTGAGAGATAGCCCTTCCTTTTGGATGTTAACTTAAACTTCTAAGTGAGTTCTACCTGTGATTTCATCTTGCTGCTTTTCCACCTATCTTAATTATTCTCATCTTTATTATTTTAATATGTGGTAAGGCAAAATAAATACTGCATGTAATTGGCATTGCATGTGTTATATTTCTTTCACATAAATGTCACTATTTGCAAAGTTATCAAAGAGCAACCTAGCAAAATTTTGGAACTGTTTTGATCTACAACTGTTAATTGTTTTCCTTTGTGCATAATAATTTCCATTGAGAATTGTAAGGGTAGTATTTTGTTATTTAATATCAAAGGCAGAAGTGCATGTCTATTCATACACTTCTCATCATTTGTAATGATCCACTGCTAGCATTTTAAGGAAAGACTGCCTGTTTGTTGCTTTGGATTTTTTTTTCTCCTTCCTTCTACATCTGTATTGAGGCAGCCTTATTATTATCATCCCTAACACATATGGAGCTTTTAGTTCAGGTCTCCATCACATAAAATATTTCTTTATTGTAATCCTTTGTCAGCGAGACATTTTTATCAATCCTTGTAAGACTTCAGGCTATATAGAAATGCTGCTATTCAAAATTAGATTAGCACAAGATTAAATCAGAGAAAGATTAAATCTCAGTAGCATGGGTTTGTCTCTTATCCATACATACATATCAAGTTTGGTAAAAAAATAAATTCTTTTCAGTAAAAATGTAAAACACTGTGTAGGACCTACCCTTAAAAATAAGAATGAAAATAAAATGAAGAAAAATATATAAATTCAATTTTCTGTTTCAATATAGAAATGCATTTCAATATGTGACTAATTATCATAGCAAAAAATTCCCAATATTGCCTTACAATAACTAGCATTGAAATGGAATATTTGAGGTTTTTTTCCTCTTTTGTTTGGTTTGGTTTTGTTTGGTCTGGCTTTGCTTTTGGTGTCTTGTTGTTTGCATTTTTTTGTCTAGTGTAATTTTTAATCTTTTTTTAATTTTTTCTTCCACTTTTCTAATTGGTAGAAACAGTTAAATTCATGTTCACATAAAAACAATCCTCAAATTGTCAAGTATATATTGTGGAATTTCATTTGGTCGAAGCATTAATGAATTTGGTATACCTTGGTTGTGCTTGGGGTAAAAACCCAAACAGAAAAGATGCAACAAGTTTATAACTATAATAATTTAAAATTTTGGGGGAAAAAAAAGCCAAAAAAAATTATAGCCTGCACAGACAAATTCTTTCGTCTTGCAAAGCAAGTTCATTTTTAAGTTCCGTGTTCTTGACCTTGTTTTTTTCCTTATTTGGTTCACCAGCAGTGTCAAGTTCACTACAATTACTCTTGACATGATGGGAAAGGAAATAAGAAATTTTTAATCAGGATAGTTTTCACTTAATTATAACAAAGTTGTTCCTTTAATTTTTGTATGTAGTATTTATCCTCTAATAGGCAGACTTCACCGCTACAAAAGTAGTACTACAAGGTGTCTTGCATGCATCATCCTTCATCACCTGACAGAACTGCTTTCACAGCACAGGCATGCACGGCTGAAATATAATTTATTCTACAAAAAAAAAAAAAAGTGGGAAATTGCTAAAAAAAAAAATCATTCACTCTCTTCATGAGAAAAACATCTGAGACTCAGTAGGCTACTTGGAACAGCTTACTGTGTGTCATGTGTCCTCCCCTCTCCAAGGCAGTATTTCTCAAATTCTCAAAAAAAATTCACCCTCTTTATGAAAGGCTGTGAAAACACTTGAAGAGGAAAAACCTTTCTTCTTTCAGAAGCCTTTCTAATGATGGAGAAGATTTATCAAGTAAACATGAACAAAAAGGCAGAGGACAAAGCACATGTACTCATGAAGGTCAGGGAAGTAGGGTGTGACTGAACATTGCAAAGAAAATTGAATTCATCCCAACACAAAAAGGACTAGAATGTGCCCTTTATTTCAGATAACCTGCTATATCAGAAGTGTGGTTTTGCTGGTTTTTTTTAATGGCCTTCTGTGAGTTAACCAAAAATGTTTGATTGTCTTCCTGAGCTGGTTATACCAGCATCAGGAAAAAGCATATACAGCTCAGCCCAACATTAGTAATATCAAAACAGCAAAATCAAAATCAACTCTAAAAAAAGCAAAGAAATTGAGCTGGCTTCAACACACTGATTCCTTCCTTGTAATTGGGGATGCTCAGCATGGCAACATTCAGCATATAAAAACTAGGAAAAAAAGGAAATATTAAAAAAGGGCCAAGTGACCTGGGATAGGTATAGACAGTTTGTATGCACAAGGAGGGGGTTAGAAAAGCCAAAACCCATGTGAAGTTGAATCTGGCAAGGAGCATGAAAGACAACAACAGCTTTTGCAAATAAATCAGTAGAAAAAGGAAGGCTAAAGAAAATATGGGCCTCCTGCTGAATGGGATGAGGGATCTGGTGACAAAGACAATAGGAAGAGCCAAAGCAGTCAATGCCTTTTTTTGCTTTGGTCTTCACTGATGAAATTCATCTTTGCTGTAAAAAATTGTGAAGTAATGAAAACATTGCTTCTCAGTCAAGAAGGATCAGGCTAGCACATGTTTCTACAGACTGGATGTGCACAAGTCCAGGGGATCTGCTTTTGGTCACACACAGGTGCTGAGAGAGCTGGCAATGTCATAGGCCATGATCCATAAGGACATGAGCAAATCAAGACTGTCTGCTTCCCTGGGTTTATCCAATCAAGGACCTTTCAATGCAAAGAGAATAATGAGTAAAGAGATAAGCAAAACCACGGAGAGATGGAAAGATGAAAGACCAGGGATAACATAAACAATGTTAAAGGCCAAAAGTCTACACTCAGTAATAGATAATATGTAAAGAAACTGCAGACACGGCTATGGAGAGGACAAAGGTGATTTTGCAATTGAATGAAAAAAAAGGAGAAAAAAAGAAACATGAGGATATTTGATGGGGGCAGCTGTGGGCCTGTGCAAAACTTAAAAAGTGAACGTTTAGAATAATGGGACTGGGGAAAAAAAAATGGAGAAAAGTCAAAAAGAGGTATAAAACATGCCAGTTACACTGTATCCAGAAAGTTTGTCTTTTAGTCTTCCACATAATCACTGCAGTCTTTCCTGTCTTCTTATTACATCTCTTAGCTATCTGTCTGTATAATCTCATTCTCTACTTGGTAAGTGTGGGAGTGCTTTTAGGACTAAGTGCTAGCCACGTGGGAGACCAGTGTGAGTAGCTATGGAACATCAACAGGAGTCAGACAGGAAATGTAGGTGATCCCAGGCCTGTGGTGCTAGCAACAGGAACAAAGTGGTTCTCAATATCCGTAGCTGGAGATACCAACGCTTCTCCCTGGACATGTCATTTTTTGTATTAAAGATGTAGAAATTTGGCAGAAGATAAACCCTGTTGCATTCCAGCTAGTCCCAAGAGATGAGAGGGACAGGCTGTGGCTGGGCTTAATTCTGATTATAGCCAATTCAGCAATATAAGTCTGGTCATGTTCAATAAGAAATTCCATGAGAACAGATCCACAAATAGTGCAGTTTCAACACCATAGATCTGGTGGCATTCAATACATACTTGCGGGATGCCAGATTGAATATTGATAATGAATAGTGTGATTTGCCAAGCCAATACTATAGGTCTGACCAAGTTCAATAAGAATTTACACATCCAGAGTAGTGCATAGCACAGTTTATTGAAACAACAGGGAAGCAGGTTCAGGATTGCCAATGATAAATGTACTACCTACAGAGTGCTAATATGTGTTGTAACAGAAAGCATATTAACAGTATAACATCCATTAACACTGTAGTTGCCCCTGGACTCTACTATTAACTACAGGAATGAGTGAAGGTCTCAAGTTCAGCTACTGACAGGGGCCAGGATGAGGGAGGCTAGTGAAGTGCTCAGTTACTGCAGGGGGAATAGGTAGGACCGTGGGTAAAAGCCCGGTACTGACTGACAGAGGAAAATGTCTGTACCTTCCCCACACCTGGTGTGCATTGGCTGTGCATGTTTACCTGGCAGCAAGCTTCAAGCTGGAAAAGTCAGCAAGTAGTGGTTGGCCTGGGTCTGTCATGGGGTATTCAGAAACGCAAGGTTTTGTGCTGGTGTGTCAGGTTGACTTGCAAATGTAAAGAGCATGTGTGACAAACATCTGAGTTTTTTTTTGTTCCCAGAGAGCACCAAACTGAACCACTTGGCAGGTAGGGAACCTGTGCAGTAGCTAAGAGGACCCACCATCTAGAAAGGTGTGGGAACTCAGCATGTCACTCCGGATGTCCAGAGTTGATGAGAACCCTCTTGGGGGGGCTCGGAGGTCCTGGAATGTTGCCAGAAGTGGCTGGTGGCTTGACTTTGATCCATCTAGGGATTTGCCACCTGAGTATGAGGACATGAGAGTCACTCGGGTTTGAATGGTGCAGGAGTGATATACTTACAGGGTGAATATATAGATTTTGGGTTTTGGTACAGGGGGGTTATGGAGACAAGATGGAGGGATCAGGGCGTGTCTCTTCCTTCTTCTTGTCATCCATTTTCTGTGGTGATGTTGGCACTTGGGGATTGGTTTAGCATATGTGAGAGTCTGTCCGAATTTTCCCTCATCTGCCTCATGATTGTCATTGGGGGACCACTGAAGAGAGGACCCCCCCTGTCTGGAATCTCTGGCTCTGAAGGAGAAAGTCACATGTCAAAGGCTCGGATACCTGAAAGGACAGTGTTAAGTTATTGTTGTCACAGGTGTGTTTGCTGTACACTGAGAAGAAGAAGGGGCACCATGCCCTATTTCCCTTTCAATAGCCTTGGAAGCTGTCCCACCTCTCGGCCCGGCTGGAGTTCTCCTGAGTCTCAGGTGGTCTCCTACAGAAGACCCTCACCGAGTTTACAACCACCGTGACAGACAGACTGAGATGTAAGGAGCCTCTCCATCAATGACTGAGACATGATTGGAAACCCCCAAATGGGGGAGGTGTATGAGGGGAGGCAAGCCGACCAAAGCGAGATGTTTGCCTGCAGGTTGTGACCAATGGACCACAAAAACAATGGCTCTCGTTTACTGCTGAGAACATAGACTACCTGTTACATCTATCAAGCTCATTTACTGCTGAGAACATGGACTACCTGTTACATCTATTCCCTATTGTATCTGTTTCCCCGCCCTCACAATTTTCAATAATAAAAACCTCAGAGTTAGCTAAAGACTTTGAGATCTCCCTAGCGTAACAGGCGGATCCTCAACTGTGAATCCTGGACCAAAGGACTTTGTCTTTACTTTGGTAGCTATATCCCCCTCTCTTCTCTCTGTTTCTCTATCTTTTTCTCTTCCTTAATCCCTCTATTGCATTTTTACTGTGGTCATTTCAATAAAACTGCATTTGTTGATGTGTTACTGTAAATCCCCTGTGCCTTTGTTGGTTATTTTGCACCAAAAAATCAACGCGTTACCCATTCACAGGGACGGACTGCTACAGCATAGAAGCTCACAGCTCAATATGGGTGATTGGTATTAGGAAGTAAAGGTAAATATGATAGACGTAATTTGTAGTATATAAAGACGAGACTGCCTTGGGGGAGGTCAGAGTGCCTTTGGCCGCCTTGCTGTTCAGACCTTGGCTGGGCAGAAAGAAAATTTTGTAGATAAGAAATAATAAACAACCTGAAGACTGAAGAATCCAGTCTCATTCTTCGGAGAGCGGGCTGCCTCAGAACCTTCCCACGCATCTCGGGGCAGAGACAGACAGCCGTTCCCGAGAGGACGGGGTGTTGGGCAGAGGTGTACTGGTGTTTGAGGGAACTGTGAATGAGTGTGTACTTTGTGAGGTTAATGAAAACTCAAAGATCTCACTCTGGTGAACAGATTTTCCATGTACGTTCTTTCCATAACAAAGAACAACAGATCTTTGATGAAAAGTGGAGATGCTATTTTGTCCTGCTTACTGAAGCAGAATTTTCTTCCAGTGATCAACATTGATACAGGGCCTTGAGGGGAAGTTGTGTGAGAGGCAGTTGGGGTCACTTGGTCTGTTCAGCCTGGAAGACTGAGGACAGACCTCATTGCAGTCACAACTTTCTTGTCATGGGAAGAGGAGGGGCAGACACTGATCTCTTCTCTGTAGCGACCAGTGACAGGACCCTAGGAAATGAACTGAAACTGTGTTAGGGTAGGTGTGGATATCAGAAAAAGGTTCTTCACCTAGAGGGTGGTTGATGACTCAAATGGGATCCCCAGGATAGTGGTAGCAGCACCAAGCCTAACAGAGTTCAAGAAACATTTGGACAGTACTCTCAGGCACATGATGTGGCTCTTGGCTATGATGCTGTGCAGGGCCAGGAGCTGGACTTGATGGTTCTTGTGGGTCCCTTCTAAATCAGCATATTCTATTATTCTGTGATTCTGTGATTTTGATCTTGTGTCCTGGTTTTAGATGGAATAATTTTCTTCCTCGTAGTTGGTACAGTGTTGTGTTTTGAATTTAGGGTGAGAATAATGTTGATAACATACTGGTGCTTGGGTCGTTGATAAGCTGTTCTTGCCCTAAGTCAAGGAGTTTGTAGTTTCCCATGCTCTGCCACTGAGCAGATGCAGAGGAAGCTGGAGGGGGAACGTGGACAGGACAGCTCACCTGAACTGGTGAAAAGGTATAATCCACACCACAGAATATTGTGCTCAGAATATAAACTGGAGGAGTTGGGCAGGAGTCACTGATCACTGCTTGAAGGCAAGCGGGCATTGGTCAGCAGGTGGTGAGCAATTGTATTACGTACCACTTGTTTTTGTTGGGTTTTATTCTTCTCTATCTTTTCATAACTAAGATTAATATTGGGGTTGTCATTATAATTAGTATTATCAAAATTATTTTTTACTTTGTTTCAATTATTAAATTTTTCTTATACCAACAAACAAAGTTTACTACTTTTTTCCCTGATTCCTGATTCAAAGACAAACAAAAAAAGTGCATTCAGCAAAGTCTGTGAATGCTATCCTGGGCTGCCTTAAGGAAGGTGCTGCCAGTAGATAAGAAGGGGAACTTTATCCTGTGGTAACTGAGCATTGGCACAGGTTTCACAGGCAGGTTGTGAAATGTCTCTACTTGGAGATATTCAAAGGCCATCTGGATATGCTCCTGAACAACTGGATCTAGGTGTCCCTGTTCCAGCAGTGTGCTTGGACCTAATGATTTCTAGAAGTCCCTTTAAACCTCAACCATTCTGTGGTTCTGTAAGTCCAAAATCTTTGGGTTTGACTACATTGCAAAACAGATATTATATAAATGCAAGTCATTACATTTATATACAAATGAGCGTGTAATTAATTTACAGTTTATTCAAATAATATAGCATAAAGACAGCATTTTTTTGCCTCTTTTTGTATGCATGCCTCATTATGTATTGACAAAGCCAGAAACAGTTGCAATACCACAATAATGGCAAATTATGAAGTCATTTCATGTCAACCTCTAGAAAGCAGGTCCAGTGATACCTAAACTTTTTAAGGGAATTTGAGTTTACTTCTGCTTAAGTTTGAGCACATGAACTACAGTTTTGGAACTGTTCTCAGTTCTACCACCTTCTCAAGTTAGCAGCTCTGAACTGAGCAGACTATAGTGGGTTTCTGAGGGTGTTCATGCAATCCAAGACAAGTAATCTGACATTTTACTTCAGAGTATATGTATGGGTAAAAAGTTGATGTAAAAGAAACGAAATTAATTTACTCTCTACTAAGTATTTACATTTTAGAATGTGATACTATTGTCTCTTTCACTGAAATGGAAGTCACCCCAAAAGAACACTTTCAAACTCAATACTATCAGAGGAAAGATGACATATTAACTGCACAAAAGATTTATTCACTTTTTAAAATACATTAATTTCTTTTTACTCAAGAATAGCAAACCAGGTGTGTCCCACCATAGCTAAGATACCATTTGTAATTGGTGTCCATTTGCTCTTCTGATTCAATAACCTTGCATTTATTAACAGGTTTAATTTTTTTTCCTCTTTAAATTAATAGGTATTTTTTTCAGCTAATCCCAAACTTCTCAATAAGTCAAAAATTCAAAACTGGATTACATGACTGTTGCTTATGTTGTTTCCATTCTCTTACATTCCATGCTGTAAAAAGATTAGTTATGCATGCTTTTGTTACTGTTAAGTTACTTATTCTCCCCAATTTTAACTGTTTTGGAAGTGAGATTAATTTATTTCAGTATAAATGTGGAGTAACATTCATACTGGTATTCTGAATGCTAATGCAAAACTTGAACATTTTTAGTCAGATGTTTATTCTTCAAAATAAAAATCAAGAAAAAAAAAAAGAAATTAGGGAAAATGTTTTGAAGCCCAAAGATCTTCAGGCTGGGTGAGCTGAAGTAGAATTTGTAAGGATATAAAAATAGAACTGAGAAAATGTAGGTAAACTGTGCGTTTGAAACCTACCAATATCTTAATTTAATTTAGTTCTGAAGTGCAATTCCATTCTGGAAAATCATGTGTACTTCTTAATTACAGGTCTGCTTTTTGGATGAAGCAATTGGCTTCCTTCAAGACTGAATCTGGTTGCAGTTTTGGGTATTATATGCTCCTTCAACCACAGTGTACATATAATGAGTCAGACTTGACTAACTCTGGCTTTCACAGCCCCCCCACCACAGTGCACACTCAGACTGTGGCCCACTGAGCACTGACACTCTGCTGTGACATGCAACAAATAGCTTTGCAATCACACCGTGAAATCACTACTGTGGTAAACTCAGGCATGATTCTCAGAGTATTTTAAGCTTGCAGAACTGAAAAAGAAAATCTCTGAGATGTCCTAAACAGGATGATGTTCAGGATGCACAATCTACTCTGAAAATCTTGGCCTGTCGACCACAAATAGTTTTGTGATATAGCTTTCCTCAGGAATGTGAATGTAGGCTCTGCTCCTCTCGCTGTATTATACTCCTTCTTCTGGCCAAGAGACACCCTACTTCTAACCAAGCATGAACCCTTTTCAAGCATGAGATCACTCTCAAGCATTCGTTTCTTTCCTGATTTAGTCAGTATTCCCATAGCTTTGATTTGTTTCTTGTTCCACACTGTGTGCTCTCACATGTTGTTTTCCCAGGCACCAGTCTTTAAGGACTTCCAGGAGGTGGTGGTATACAGGGGAGGTAGGCAACTCCAAGTGCAGAATTGCCTCACTTTACACGTTGGCAGATCTAGTCCTGCACTCCTACCAATGTTCAGCATTATGCAATATTGAAATTTTGACCTTCCAGTGAACATCTGTAGCAAGGCTTGTTGATATTAAATAGTCAGTGCAGAATTACTCATAAGTCAACTTCTTCCCACTTATCTATGCTTCTAAAAGGCACTTGTAGCTTTCAACATTGTTGCTCAATATCAGCCCTCCTTCTTTAAACTTTTTTACTGTTAATTGTCTCATTCGATTCTCCTTGTAAGCAGTAATCATAGTTTAATCATAATGCATGACTATATGTTTGCACAAATTTTAAAAATTCCTCAGAAATTTCTCTTTTGAATTTATTGCCATTTACACAGGTAAGAGGACTACTGAAGACTAAGGCCTTATCACTGGATTACAGAAGAAAAAAGACAAGATAACATTTTGGATTTTCTCTATTTAATGTTGGTTAAAAAAAGACCAAGAACTTTCTGCCCCAAAATAATACCTATTTGAGAGGTATTCATTATAAGATTTTCCTTTTTTCAGAAATAAATATTTATAAATGACTGTATTCTATAAATGCCTGCAGTCTTATGTGGCAAAAACCTGTGATTCATTTAATTCTCAAGCTAAAGAGAACATAAAGATTTCTGTGAGGTTCTGTGAAGAGAATGAATCATTAAGAAAAGAATGTGTCATTCAGCCAATTTTAAACTTAGTGATGTTGTTATATAGAATGTCTTATCTTTAGATCGTAATGTCACAACATTTTTTTAACATTGATTTTAATGGACACTTCAAAATCTTATGGAAAATTGTTACACTCACAGTCGCCTAAAACTTGAACAGCTTGACTAGACTCCTCAAAGTGCTCTCAAAAAATACAGTAAATTAGAAAAAAAATAAACCCAAAGAATAAAAATATGGCAAATAAAATCTGTGTTAAAAAATTAACTAAAACTCTACATCAGTTATCTATGATGGAAAGACATTTTCAAAAAACAAAGCTTTAAACTTATTTTAATTTCTAAATATAAAACTAAGTTCATCCATATCAAGATTTCCTTTGACTTCCATTGCTCCATCAGAGGTGTTCTTCTTCCAGTCTTTACATACACCCTGTCTTCAACAGTAGTTCTGTTTGCCATTTTCTCATTCCCTGTAGAAATAAGTGAATGTATGTTCAGTATAACAAATCTATCCATGAATACAAATGACATTTTCTCCTGTAAGATTTGGAAGTTCCTATTCTATATATATCATATTAGTGACATTTTTCTTCTCAGATTAACAGATTTTTTTTTTTAATTAAAAAGAAGTTTAATGTAGGCAAAGTAATTGCTGGAAGAAGCAAGACTTTGACCTGATGGAGCAGCTCCCATCTTGCAAATCCAGGTCTGCATCTTGACCATTTATAAATTTCATAATAGACATAAAACCACTTTCATATTCTTATTGTTCATAAAACTCATCAGAAGAAAAACTAGACCAAGGAAGGAGAGAGAGAGGGTTCACAACAAGAGAGCTTTTGATCTGCACTATTATGAGACCAGGACTCTTGGTCATAGCACAAAGTGTACTAGCTAGTAGTTTAGATGTAACCTTATTAAAGTTCCTTTAACTGTTAAGAATTAAAAATAGGCAGTTAATTTCTTTGCACAGAGGTCTTTAATTTCAGTGTGGTTTCATCTGAAACATAGACCTAAAGCCTCAAAGTAGCAATCTCCCAATTAACTTTTTTTTGTCTATTATGAAAGAAACTTACTGCAATAATCCAAATAAAAATTATAATAATAATGTATAGAGAATGATGTTTCTGAAGAACTTATAAAACTACTTTTTTTTTTTTTTTTGTAATTAAAGAAATGCACAGTTTCAAAGCAAGATGTATGTATTTGCTTTGCCATCTGAATTGTTCCACCACTATGGATGCACTGATGTAGCAGCTTTGTCTCTTTATTCGTTTACTAGCATTGTTTTTTAATAGTATGAATTCAGAACACTGAGAAGATATGCAATGCAAAAATTGTAAGCTAAACTCCAGTTATTCAAAAGATAGTAAGCCTCTCAAGTTTATACCACATATGCTAAATGTTGCATCATGAGTACAGAAAGGGAACCCTTTCTCTCATGCTTCCTTTCCCCATTTTATGCTACTTCAATTATTGTACTGATTAGATTTATAGAAGATAATAAGATATATATAGTGGATTGACCCTGGCTGGATATCAGGCACTCATCCACCTCTCTCTTACTCCTCTCCACAGCTGGACAGGGGAGAGAAAATAACAAAAGTTTCATGGGTTGAGATAAGGACCAGGAAAAATCACTCATCAAATATCATCACAGGCAAAACAGACTCAAATTAGAGCTATGAAGTGAATTTATTGCTTACGAAATAAGAGCAGGATAATGAGAAGTAAAAACAGACATTAAAAACAGCTTCCCCCCCAACCTCTCCCTCCTTCCCAGCTCTGCCTCTTCCCCCAGCAGCTCAGAGAGACAGGGAATGGGGGTTTTGGTCAATTCATCACCTGTTGCTCCTGCCGCTGCTCAGAGAGGAGTAGTTCCCCTGCTCCAGTGTGGGATTCCTCCCACAGGAGAGAGTCCTCCATGGACTTCTCCAATGTGAGTCCATCTCAGAGCAACCACTTTCTGCAACCTCCTGCAGAGTGAGTCTATTCCAAGGACAACAGTACCTCTCAATTCTCTGCAGTGGGGTCACCCTTCTACAGAGTAAAGCTCTTTAAGGACAGGCTTCTCCAGCATGAATCCTCCTTGGAGTCACAAGTCCTACCAGAAAACCACTCCAGCTTGGGCTTTAATCTCCCCATGTCTGCAAGTCCTTGCCAGGAGCCTATTCCAGTATCAGCCTCCCACAGGATCACAGCCTTCTCTCAGGCACCCACCTTCTCTGGCATGGGTTTCCTCCATGAGCTGCAGATGGATCTCTGCATCTCCATGGCCCTCCATGTCCTGCAGGAGCACAGCTGCCTCACCATGGAATGTACCAGGGACTGCAGGGGAATCTCTGCTCTGGAACCTGGAGCACCTCCTGTCCCTCCTTCACCAACCTTGGTGTCTGCAGTGTTGTTCCTCTTGCACATTCTTACTCTGGTCTTCACTGGCCATGATTATATCTGCTCAATAACATTTTTTTTTCTTCTTAAATATGTTAGCACAGGGGAGTTACTATCATTTTTATTTGGCCCAGCCTTGGCCAGTAGGACATCCATCTTGGAGCTGACAGGGACTCTGCTGGTCATGTTGGAAGCTTTAGGTAGCTTCACACAGAACCTACCCTATAGCCCCCCAGCTATGAAAATCTGGTGATACAAACTCAATGCAGATACTAACTTTACCCTAAACTCTCCAGACTTCTTCATATTCACTGTGGAGCTGCAGTCAGTTCGGTGAAACACTATGCAAAAAAAATGGTGGTAGAAAAAATAAATTAGGATTTGTTTGAATTCTCTTTTGTGATTTCAGTCACCAGTGACAATAAAGGACCTAACTGGTCTTCCCAGTTTGTAGCAGTTTTTCACTAGCACATACTCCCTGCTAATATTGAGTAGCAGTTTTTCACTAGCACATACTCCTTGCTAATATTAAGAAGCAGCTAGTAGAATATTTTCTATTAAATATAAAGGTTGAAGAGAATAAATAAAGGTTGAAGAGAATTAAGATATGAAACTAACACAAATAAGAAGACATCCTGCTTTAAGGAAAACTGAGATATCCAAAATTTTCAAAAGCAGCAGGAACTTACAATGAAAAACACTTTCATTTTTGGTGCTATTAAAAGCAAATCTTAGCATTGCTTTTATTTATCTATTTATTTATTAATCTGTTTAGCCTAATTATGCCCATTAAAAAAGTCTGTATTGTTCTTAATTATAATCGGTTTCAGCAAATTTAATCAGTGGGATATTATCTGATATCTATAATAGCCATGCTCATTCTAATCACATTAGCCTATGTTAGCTGCTCCATGTTCCAAACTAGAAATTAGTGGAATTCATTTTGTGTACATAGTAGGCTGCAGATTAAATCCATGCTGATGTATGCCTCTTTTTTTTTTGAAACTCTTATTTTAACTCTCATTACCAATGAAAATACACAGAGAACAAATTTCTTCTCTTTACCAAATGTAATTAATAAATCACTTCTATTGGTTTTATTACACTAATTACTAGATATTATGTCCAAAACTTTAAACCATTATTCTCTCAGAAGTTTTTTTTTTGACATATCTGCTTTGGACAAAGTATTGATTTTAATTTGTATAGCAGTTAACCAACTAGCATCTCAGTCTCAAATGGGGATTGTAGATGCAAAGACAGTGTAATCATTTACAGTCATATTATCTCAGTCAGAAGAATAGAATACACACACATATCTGCAGAATGTACAAAGTCAGAGAAATTATCAATATTAAAATTTATGCCCTGTTCTTCATCTTTCATTTACAGAAATTAAAGAGCATGAATGTTAGGTAAGATTTTCTAGTAAGAAACATTTTAAAATTTCTGATTTGGGGTCCACAGTATTTTTATTTTATTGAGTAGCAACCTCTCCAAATTAGCATTATTGATGATGAATACTAACACCATGAGATTGACTTGTCTACATTCTGTCTTTTATTTAATCATTCCCAATCCTCACTGCTAATGTTAAATTTATTTTAACAAATGTCTTGTATGAATTCTGATAAGAATATTTCTAAAAACAGCGTATGACTGGTGATTTTTATTGCATCTGTCCATTTATCATCATGCTGTTATACTACTTGTGCTTATTCTCACATTGTGTGAATTATCCCAAGAATTCTACAATTTTTCATATGATTCTGACACTGATTTAGCTATTATTTTAGCTTTAGGAAGAGGTAAAAAGCCTTTAATCATTGTGCTTCTTAAAAGCATGAGATTTACATTTGCATCTATTTTCAGTTTCTCTTGGGGTTTGGAGGTGGTGTTCTCAGTCAAAGGCAAATAATTACCTGACAGTGACTACACCCAAATCATACTTCTTCCTCAAGATAAAAAAATATCGCATGCTTTTGTGTGATTTTTAGGCAATTCAGAAAAGAAGTTGGTAGGACCCCTTGGCAAGCTGGCTCTGGACATCAACTTACCTTGAAAAAAAAGAAAATGAATGGACAGTCAATGCTTTTCAATGAACCTGAGAGCCTTTAGATCATTGCATTTGAGGTTAACTGAAACTACACATTGGCTTTTTTATTCAATTTTTAAAATGTTCTTGCAGGACTGAGAGATTTTTATGGTTGTTGTGAATGGGAAGAGGAAGGCAAGAGCAGTGGTACAAAAGAATTTGCTGTCAGGAGGTGTCCTGCAACATCAAGGAGTTCAGTACATAAAACGGACTTGTTAGCTGAGTTGAAGAAACTTGTAAGACCTTTGGATTTCTAATAGGGCTTTAGAACTGTATGGCTAAGAGCAGATAATTTTGCTATAAACATGAACTTCAAAAGATGTCTTTCAGTCCATTAGTGTCAAAAGAAAATACAAAAAGACCAATTTCTGCAATTTTTGTGCATTAAACAATTTTAAATAATGTAGGAGTGTTGGCTGTGACACAGCCAGAGTTAATCAATGTAGCTGTGGGTTTCTAAAACAGGCTTTAGCTGCCCAGTTTGAATTAACATTATAGACTTACAAAAGTCAGGTCAAAAGACTCTTTTTATGTGTTAGTAAGTCAACCACTCTCAAAAGTAAAGAAGTTACAATTATGGTTCTGTTTATAACATTAATTTGATCCCTCCATGTATATATGGTCTGTAATTAGATCCCCTCATATGCTTTTCTTGGAAGCTGTCAGCATCATTTTGTATATGGAACCAGCCGTGCTTACTTAGAATGCAACAACTCAATAATTTCCTTTCTTTTCCCTGATAAACACATGCCTTATTTATGGCAGAATATTCAAAGCAGATTCAGAAAACAGGAATAATTCCTACTGGAATTTTTCCATGTCCCCTTTACTATAATATGCAGCATTAAACACTAATGAATTCATGGTAATGGCATCCTTCTGAGATAAGTATGCTTTACTCTCTCCACTGTACATGCGAGAAACAAAGGCCCAGATATATTATCCTCTGCTTTAGAATTTATTTTGAGAGACATGATCTGATTTTCCTTATTAAAAAATCCAAACCACTGAACTGCAACTAACAACTTAGAGTAGAGAAAAAAAAAACAAAAACAAAAAAGAGACTTAAATACCAGCTCTGACTATGCCTTTTGGCAACAAGGGTTGTGAGAAACGGACTGGTCTCTAGAATCTGAAATAGCATTAATTTCACATGTACATAAAAGTGCAGATCCAATCCACTACCTGGAACTAATTTTAAAAGTCCAGCTCAGTGGAGCTTTGGGAACTGACTGTGATTACTAAATACAGGTCTTAAGTGCTATTTCAAATATCTTAGGCTGCATGAGGTCTCAGCTCATGAGACATATCCCTGGAAGCCATATGCCTGTCTGCAATAGCATCTGGAATCCAGGATGGATTTACAAGTGTATCGCAATGTCATTAGACACTTCCTATAGAAGGCTGAGCCCCATCCTCACTTATACTGGGTAAAGCTGCAGAGCTGTTAGTTCACCCTAAAAACTGAATAATTGAATGGAGTATCTCTTCAGCAGGATCCAGATGACCAAAACTGTAAGTGTCCACTGATGAATGTGTGATGATGAGGTTCTCCTCTTTGGTCTGCTTTTGCTGTTTCAGGAGAACACATATCCATTTGCATATCCTTTGTCATACCTCTCAGTCACTTGTAAGAGTGCCAAATACCCTTCAGATTTTCAAATTGCACAGATATGCATGTAGAGATATCTTAGTTGAGTCACCTCATGAATGATAGAGTTCATACTGAGACAAGATGGCTAACATGTCATTGGAATTTATACCTGGAGTGATTTTTGTGAATGTTTAAAGGTGGAGAACTTATTCCCTACAATAAACCTTAAAAAATGTGCTACATTGAAATAGAGCTGGGTTGTTGTTGTTGTTGTTGTTGTTGTTGTTGTTGTTGTTGTTTTTCCCCTTGAAGTGAGCAATAAGTCATTGTTCAGCTGTATTTCTCTCTCAGTCAAATTCCTTCCTAAATGCATCTCCCAATTTCTGTGTTATTCTACACACATACACTGGTACACTCTTTCACCTTCTAAACCTTATTCAAACTCCAGTAAAATCTACTTGACACCACTGACCTACTCTTAGCATATATTTTGACTTATTTGCCCATCTAAGCCTTGTTCCACTCAGCTGTTCTAACCTTTTTTTCCAAGCTTTTTGCCTCAGGATACTCCCTTTTACTCTCTGTCCTGGGTTCATTACTGGATTCGTGTACTTTATTCTTTCTTTCTGTCTTCTCCTGGATCTTCTTGGAGATTGAGACACATAGTTTCTGTCTTCAGTATTTTCCACCCTCAACATTGTATTATCTCTTCTTCCCACTCTGAGAAAGTGTAGATAATTTAATAAAATAACAAGTGTAAAGTGCTGAAAGTTGTGTTACCCTATTCCCTTTCTGATGAATGAGAAAGAGCAAAATCAATAATGAATATGGAAGTTCCTTCCTTGCTCTCATTCCTAGATTCCTGTAGGCTGGTATTTTCCAATTTCTACTTGTAGGCTGGTATCTTGCCACAGGATAGATCTGACATGGAGCTTCTCAGGCAGAATGGCCCAAAATTAGTATTTTTTGACATGATACATGTTATTCTCAAGTAAAATGTTAATTATTTGATAAATACTGTCAGTTTTCATTTATTTCAAAATTGGATGCCAGAATCTCCAAGAGAAAGAGAATAAAGAAGAATCTGAAGGATGCCTTGACCAATCATTTTCAAAATGTTAGGAAATAATTATCTTACATAAAAATGGTTTGGTTTTGCTGTTGTCGTGATTCTGAATAGGAAGTGGCCTAAGTACAGAACTATTTATAAGCAAATTTGCTTGGATAGAGTGCTTTGGAGCTGTTCAAAATGAATCCAAGGATTAAACAACCACCTGAGCAATTTAAACTGTCAGGAACTCAACTTTTCCTCTTATTCTTTAGTCTTCATCTATCACCATATATCTATGTTCCAGAGTTACTTCTTCATCCCATCTGTTATAATAAAAAAGCATTTTGGCACCCATTCTTAGCTACATTAGTTAAAGAGGGGTAAAAAAAGGAAAAGAAAAACTGAATCAAGCTTCCTAAATGTACAGCTTCCTTCAGTTTCCAACACATGGAAATCTACACTATTTGGCACAACAAAAGGTTTTGTGCATGACTCCAATGGCTGGTCCATAAAGCAGGGATCACTCATGAGTCTGCTGGTAAACATGCCATTCCTTTCCACAGGTCTTGTATTCCCTATAATCCCTAAAGCATCAGTAAATGCCTACTTTAGGTAACAGAACTCCAGAAAGTTTTGGCTCCCTGTCATGGATGCCTCAAATTGGTGTCAAGGATATACAAGCGCATGAATCTTTGTGAGTGATGAGAATTTTTTTAATTTTATTTCCACACATTCTTTCAATTTATCCTTGAAAGATAAGGACAAAGCAGCCCTCTTCTGACATGCTTTTACTTGTTCCTTGACATGTCCTGCTGGAAATTTTTATTTCATGAGGAAATGAAATCATTATAATCTAGTGAATGGAGGAAGTTTATCTCCCTTAACTTGCTGCTGAAATTTTAACCAGAGCTTACAGAAGCTAAGTTCATCAATATTCAGGTTAAAGAGAGTCTGCAGACAAAATAATTTATATAGAAGGTTGCTCACAATGGGAGCACATCATTATCACTGAAAAATAATGCAATAATAGACTATTGCAAAGTAAGCTACAAGGATGACAATAAGATACACTTTAAAATAATAAGCATTGTCTCTTATTTGCACCTTAGCAGTTCACATATTCATAAAATTACAGGAAGGAATTGAGTCAAGGGAGAAGGAATGGCTATTGCTGGAAAGCATGTGGAGATGTTTCTTATTATCTTGAGAGGCATCAGGGAACATATTGTATTGAACAGTTATTGAGTTTATTGCCATGCACTCTACCCAAACAGATATTTAACTGTTAAATTAAACCTTCCTATACATGTTCTTCTACTTATTTACAATGAAGTAGATCTTTCATGGTAAATTTCAAATTCATGCTACTTGCGCATATTACAAATGCTTACTTACGCAGTAAATAATTTTGCTCTGTGACTCTTCAGAAGCTGAGCAAAAATTTTCAGCCATTAAACTCCTTATTTTTAAATTCTGCTTGGTTTTTTTACATATTTATTCTTTTTGCACCCTGCTTAGTTCTCTTTTCTTCTATCAGGATTTACAGGTTTTCAGCCTTAAAAAAACTAAAATCTAAAATTTTGCTTATTAGAACATTATTAGTATTTAATAATGAAAATATAATCACAATAATTCATTGTAGCTGATATGGTGCCATACTTCAGACACAACTACATAACTAATTTTCATATTTGCATTTCAGAAGAGTTATATAAATTAAAATGTGCTCAAACACACCATTATACTACATGGTAAATGTGTGTTGCAGAGAGAATGTTTTGGTTTTCCAAGTCAAAGTCTGACCATGTGGCTTGCAGAAACAACTATTTTACCTGTAAAATTTTCTAGTAGCTTATTTTGAGCAGTTTTGATTTGATTCTTCTCAAAAATAATGTTTTGTTCCTAAAACATGAAAACTTCATGAAGATCTAAATTATACACTTTCTAAAGTTAAAATGAATATTTTTAGATGTATAAAACAGAGTTCTAAGATTGTGTGTTCAAATAATAGGTGCATATTAAGACCAAAAAAACCCAAGTATTAAGAAGGAAAAATAAATCTAAAAGTCACAAATAAAATATAATGGATGAGAATACAGAATTTAGATACAGCAATTATCGTGTTCTAAACAAGAAACACCCACTATCAGAATAATATTCTGTCTCTCCACCAGACATAATTTCTAGTATAGAGCATGAGAATATGTTCAATAGTATATGTGGAGAAAGTAGAGAAAAAAGAGAGATTCAATGATAATTCATCACAAGATTATGAAATTAATAAGAAACACAACAGTTTATAAACAAACTGTTAACTTGACAGTACATTGGGTGCATATGTATAAAAGTAATATGAAACTAGAAAAAAGGGTGCTCTAAAATTTCCTTTTCTTTGTCTGATTACTCTTAAATAAAAATGCAAATGACTTTGTGTCAGGGAGAGGTCACAAAATAATTCTGGTTATTTTCCCTCTTATTGAATGCCTTTAACATTTTGTTCTTACCAATAATTCAGACTTCAGATGAAAGACGTCAAATAACCCAATGCCATTTTTTTTTTGTTTTCTATATTTTTAGCCCTTTTCCAATAGAGTGGAACTGGTGATTGCAATCTATTCAGAAATAAAAGGTACTTTAATGACTCACTGGCCAGGTAAGTTTAGCATGTATAAAATTCCATCAGTTTTGAATTTAATGCCTTGCAGCCCCAGTGAGTTGAGCAAAGCCTGGCAAGACTAACAGATTAATCTCCAGAGGAAACAGAGATCACTCAGTATCTCTGGTCTGCAGCCAAACTCAGGTGTAGGGTAGAATATATTCCACAAGCTAGCAGGCTTTTTAGCATGCATGGGAACCTGTGTGCCACACAGAGGTGTCAGCAGATTTTATGATATGTCAGGATGACAAAACATGAGGATTGAGTTTTCATATTATTAATAATTGCAGTATTATGCATTATTTCACTGGTTTGATGGAAGTGAGCAGACTGAGTGAAGCTTACAGAAAATATGCACCTAAATATAATCCATGTACCAAACTTTCCAGTGACATTACACCAGATCTGTTCCACAGTATTCATTGTAGTATAAGGTATTCATTAACTGCTTAAGAAAAAAACATTGTATAGAAACTTCAATTATTATTTTATTTCAGAGATGAAAACATGAAAAAAGTAAGCAGAAAATGAGACAAAATGGAAGAATCAGGATCAAAACTTAGCAATTAAAATTGTTGCATCATTACTTAACTCTTGTTTATACCACTAGCTCATTACTTATGACCTGGACCCTAGAACTCAGATTTATATGCAATTACGATTTTTAACTCACATTCTGCTGCCAACACAAACTGCATATTAATTTCCACAAAAACTGTGCTCAGCATTACAATTTGCAATTATGGAGATCATAAGACAACATCTTAGCACTGTTTACTGCACATTCACTACACAGTCTCCTTCCTTGGTGATATTGAAAGGCCATCTAGGCATGTTCCTGAACAACCTGCTCTAGGTGATACAACTTGTGCAAAGGAGTTGAACCAAATGAACCAGATGTCCCTTCCAACCTTAACTATTCTTTGATTCTGTGAAAAGCACAGCCAAGTAATATCTCCCATTTAAGCCTGTAGTTTCACATTTGTTGATCTCAACCACCTTAACCAATTTTCTAAGTGGCTGATGATTAACCAGAAATCCTATATGGTGAATACCTCCTAGCAGAAATGTTATGATTTTTGAGTTTTTCACTTTTCTAAAATAGATGTTAGAACCAGGATGGAAATTATACGTCTTTGTCTGCTTCGGACCAGCTCCACTTATTTATGTTATTTAACTGTAAATATTTTATCCAGAAAAGGAAAAAGAAAGGATATTTTTCATTATAGTAATTCAGTCATAAGCATACTTGCATAAGATGTAATCATTTTCCAGAAAGATATTTTTTAACAAAAACCCAAAGAGCCACATTGCTACAGATCACAGTGGGAGACATTAGCCTCATATTCATGAAATACATTTATGAATGTTAAGGGATAATAATGGTCATAAGTACCTCTTTGTTTTCAAGTCAGTAGCAAAATCCAATTATTGATCATACTTGGTTGTCTGGAATGTTTACAGCAGACTGTATTCTTCTTTGAATGGTTGCTAATTTATGCAAATGGTAACTTGTGTTTGTAAGGGGAAAGATTATAATGGTTGAACATTCCTTAAGGGATTACTGGAGTTTTAAACAAGTGTTATCATAGTATCATAGAAAGGTTTGGATTGAAAGGGACCTTAAAGATCACCTGGTTCCACTCCCACTCCCTGCTGGTGATAGGGACACATGTCACTAGACCAGGTTGCTCAGAGCTCCATCCAACCTGGCCTCAAACTCTTCCAAGGATGGGCCATCCACAACTTCTCTGGGCTACCTGTCTCACCACCTTCACAGTAAAGAATTTTTTTTTCCTATATATAACCTAAATCTATTCTTTTTTAGTGGAATTAAGCCATTTCCCCTCATTCTGTCACTACATGCCCCTGTAAATATTGTCTCTCCATCTTCCTGTAGGCTCCCTTCAGGTACTGGAAGACTGCAATAAGGCCACTCTTAAACATTTTCTTTTCCAAGCTGAACAAACCCAATTCTCCCAATACTCTTCATACAGAAGGTGTTCCATCCCTCTAATGAACTTGGTGGCCCCCTGAACTTGTTCCAACAGATCTGTATTTTCATCATGATTTTTTGGGAAAAGTTTTATTTGTAATAGAAAAGTACTATTCTGAAGATGATAGCTCTATAAAAACTAGATTCATGTTGCACCAGAAGGAGTTTTGCAGTCACAGCAATTCTGATCTGGCGCAAAAGATAAGGTTTTTTTCTCAGCAGTCTATAGGAATTTCTGAGGGATAAAAAAACCTGATCACTGCAGACTAGTGAATGTCTAGCACACCAAATGCTTGTGATGATAGTTGTACCCCCATAAATATGTTTTCAAAAACTGTGTTTTATATAGCAGTGTTTTCAGAAAATGCTAGCCAGAAACCTGGTAAAATTATTTAAGTATCTACTGCACAAGCATCTAGATAGTGTTTCAATTCCTTTACAATTTTGAAATGTATGGTTTGATTATATCATATATTCTCCAAATACTAGTGACAAACAATAATATTGAAGTTTATAAGTGCTACTTATAAGTTCTCTCCTCACAGAAGAAGAAATTTAATTTTTTTTTCTATTTTTATTGCTCTAATTTCATTTTGTGTTATTCTAGTTTTAGACAGTTATTTAATTCTGAAGTTGACAGATTATTGCCAAATTCAGAATCTAAACAAAAAATATAGTCTTAACCTAAAGCATGGCAGCTTCTTCTCATATTCTCATAAATTTATTTTCTGGCTGATGCCTTCCCTTGAGCATTAAATTACTTGAAGAAAAGCATAATTGTTACAGGACCTTGTAACAAAGTCAAAAATGGTCATCCTCAACCTAACCTTGCAGTATTACATGTATTTCATTAAAAGGCTGAGTATTTAGTATATCTCAGGAGATAGTTGTTGAAATATTGCAGCAAGCTGTAGAGGTTTCTGGTGGGGTGACAAAAAGATGCCCAGTTGACTTTGCACTAATTAGTTAGCGTGCACAGAAGTAGTCACTGCAGATGAAGTGTTTCAGAGATGAACTTTTCAAATGGCACAGTGTCCATTGGAATGGGTCACAAAAAAGAGAATAACCTTGAATCCTATGTCCAGTTCTGGGCCCCTCAGTACTGGAAAAACATTTAGGTGCTGGTGTGCGTCCACAGAAAGGCAAGAAAGCTGGTGAAGGTGCTGGAGCACAGATCTTATGAGGAGCAGCTGAGGGAGCTGGGAGTGTTTGGCCTGGTAAAAAGAGGGTTTAAAAGGGATCTTCTCACTCTCTACAACCTGAAACGAAGTTGCAGCAAGGTGGGAGTCAGTATCTTCTCCCAGGTAAAAAGAATCGATTAGAAATGTCCTTAGGTTGTGTCAGGGGAGGTTTAGATTGTATATTAGGAAAAATTTCTTTGCAGAAAGGGTTGTCAAGCATTGGCACAGGCTTTTCAGGGAAGTGGTGGAGTCATCATAGCTGGAAGAGCTCAAAAAATGTGTGAGTGTGGCACTCAGGGACATGACTTAGTGGTGACTGTGATGGAGCTGGGTTAATGGTTGGAACTGATGACCTTATGTTGGCTTTCAACCTAAATAATTCTATGATTCTGCTGTTACTATAACTTGTTTGGCTTCAAAGAAGCTATAATTTCTTTTGTGTTTTCTGAATAGTGTCCTCGGTACATTACTGGTGTCACGGCACCATGAGGGCCATTGGCTCCCTGCTGCCAGAGCTTCAGGACTGTTGGGATCAACCTCATCCCTGTAAGGGCAGGACCCACCCACCAGGGTCCAGCCCTACCCAGCAGCAGGACAACTGTGAGGCAATGGGCAGTCCCACCTTTGGGCACCTGGCACAGCCCAGGGGATGTGTGAAGGCAGGGCTGGGATGTGCATCTGCAGGAGAGCCTGGCTCTACTGGACAGGACAGGGCTGAGGGAAGCTGGAGACCAGCCATGCTGTTGCATTGCTGGGGCAGGGGCTGATATTTCTGGGGGATGACACAGGGCTCTAGGCTTAGCTTTGGGCAGGGTGGAGGGAGATGCAGGGGGTTTGGAGGGGCAGCCAGGCCTGGTGCTCCCTCCAGGGCCTTGACAGAAAATTCTGTGTTAAACTCTGATCAGGCTTTCATTTCCTCAAGGAAACAGAAGTGACTTTCTTATATTTTTAAAAGCTGGGGTTTTGAAAAGTGAAGTTAAAGAAATTTTTTTTCCCAAGTTACAATTCTAAAATAATCATCTATTCTAACTTCATATCCTATTATTATCATCAGATTTTATGTTACATTAAGAATACCTCCAATACAAGCACAGTCATCAGTTCTTTTTAAGCAGTGTTTGTGCTTCTGAAGTTCAGGTTTGAGGAGAGAGATGGTCTTGTCAGGAGACAGAGAAAATTTCCATTGTTGACAAATTTAATATAGGCTCTGAAAAATTTTGATATACACACAAATTATCTCACAATAAAAATGAAAAATAACATCTCTTTTGTTTGCTGTGTTTTCCCTTGTGCCATACGCTGTGCTTTGCTGGAAGGTGCAACTCAGCCAGAGGGAGTGAGGTCATGCACTTGCTAACTGCTGGCTGTCATCTATTGGATCAATACACAGCTTTTTGGAGCAAGTGGAGCTGCAGTCCTCTCCTGAGGGAAGAAAGCAGAATGGGAGGACTCAGAAGTCTCCACACCAAGAACGGAGGCAGACAAACTATAAAGAGACAGAGCCAATACACAGGTAGTTTCCAGAGGTCTCCAGTGCACTGTTTGGAATTATTCATTACTCAGCAAGACACTAAACATTGCTGTACTCAGAGCAAGAGTAAAGTGAAAGGAAAGACCTACCTCTGAGATGAAACAGTGAGCAGTGAGGACTTCTAATACTCTTTTCATTTTGATTTGATCTGACCAACTTGATCTGAGCTTCTGTTCCACAGATGTCAATGTATTGTAGTATATTCTTCAAAAAAATGTAATGTCAGCAGTCCAGAGTCCTTTCAGTATTTTTAGTATCATAATTTTAAAGAAAAGGTATTGATATACACAGTTTAATTACACAGTCAGGATTCCTGAATTTCATCTATGCATCCAAAAGGAACGCTGTGGAATCTCTTAAAGGTATGATTGATTCTGTAAAGTAGAAATCAATAAGACAATCTTTGATCCCACACTCAGAAAGATGAGCTTTATTAGTATCCCTTTTGGCTCAATGAATGCTTTTTAATATGTATAAATTAAATCCTGCATCCATATTTTTTCAAGACTTATTATTTAAATACAAGGTAATAGGACCTACAGATGGATCTGCCTGAGGACATTACCAGATTACAAATACTTAATTTTAATATTAAAATTCTGGTAGGATTTTCTCCCTTCTAATTAATTAAAAAGAAAGTACAACTGAACAAGAGAGAGAGAAAGAGAAAGAGAACAATTTAGCAAATGATATTATGATATCCTTTCAAAACTGAATTCTTTACAAATTCATTTTCTTTAACATATCCTTTCTCAAAATGTATCAGAATTGTTAGGTAATATTCCCCATTTGCTTCGCTATATTCTTGTAAAATATTTCATAACATTTAAAAGAAAATAATCAGAACTTATGGTACTGATTTCCTTTTAGATAATGGAATAATGAAGAGATTGCAGGTTGTATAGACCTCTCAGGAACAATGTTAATAAATGTAAAAAAAGGTTAAATATCTGGCAGAACAGGGACTTGCAATTAAGTGTTACAGATTATGTTTAAAATAACATTTGTTCTACATCTAATGTGAGCCAAGAGACTCACTAAAAATTGCTTTCTAGATTATACTCTATTCCCAGAAAATCAAAATAATAATCTTTCCCTTGAGTGTTGAGAGGAACTGTATTGAAGAGAAGATTTTAACATCTCTTTTTGATTTTTTCCTTGAAATATTATGGTTTGTGATTACTAGACAGAAACACAAATTTTCAATTTACTAGGCAATCTCGTTCATTCCAGACATCTAATATATGAAGATTTATCTAAGTATGGAAGTGAATAAATTCCAGAGATTGACACAACTTTTTTTATCCAATCATTAAGATAATCATAAATGAAACCTGGACACAGAATTCTTCACCTGGAAATTCCAAGTCAATCAGTTCATGAATGGTGGATATAAACTGGTATTTGGTTGCTGTTAAATTGTCTTGACTTAACTGAAGCATCAGTCAGACCAAATGGTAAGAAAATGATTCTATCATTGCAGTATGTGCTTTCAGTAGCATTTGTATTTCATTAAAGGTGACATTACCATCCAATTTCCAAAACATATTTCATTTATTAAAGTGGCTTTCTATCTTGATGTATTGGGTTTGCATGGCTTTGGTTTTTGGTAACGGTGCGGTTACAGGGATGGTTCCTGTGAGAAGTTACTAGAAGCTTCCTCAGTGTCCAGCAGAGCCAATCTCTGGTGGTTCCATAGACAGATATGTCAATTAGAAATGGTGGCAATGCCTCAGTGATAACACATTCAAGAAGAAATCAAAACAAAAAGTGGTTGTGCAGTTGTAATTGTGACTGGAGAAGAGCAGAGTGAGAACATGGGAAAAGAACAACCATGAAGGGACAAAGGTCAGAGGAAAAAGAGGGAAAGGAGGTGCTCCAGACACTGGAGCTGAGATCCCTCTGCAGCTCACAGTGCAGACCACAGTGAAGGAGCTGTGCCCTTACAGGCCATGGAGGTCCACAGGGATGCAGAGATCCATCCCCAGCCTGTGGAGGAGAAACCGATGATGGAGCAACTGGATGCCTGGAGGAGCTTGTGAGCCCATGGGAGAGAGGGGGTCTGCTCCCCTAACAGAGCAGCCTATCCTTGAAAGACTGCACTCCATGGAAGAGTGATCCACACTGCAGCAGTTCATAGAGAGCTGTACTTCTTCAGATGGATTCACACTGGAGAAGTCTTCCATGGGAGGGACAAAACAGTGCAGAAGGGGAATGACTTGTCTCCCTGAGCAGAAGGAGAAACCACAGGTGATGAACTGAGCATAACCCCTAACTCTGCACCACTGGCAGAGGAGAGAGAGCTGGGAAAGAAGGAGGGGTGGGGGAAGGCTGTTTTTTAAGCACTTATTTTACTTATTACCCTGATGTCATTACATTAGTGATAAATTCAACTTGTATCTCTAGACTGCGCCTGTTTTGCCTGTGACAATATTTGATGAGTGGATTCTCCCAGTCCTTATCTCAACCTTTTTTCTCCTCTGTCCAGCTGCAGAGAGGAGAGAGTGTGCAGCTTTTGTGGGTATCTGGCATGCAGCACACTTTCTATTTTCATATATCTTAATTTTTTCCTTTTTGTTTTTTGTAGTTGCTGATTTTATTAAAATGTATGGGCTGTTTTGAAATATTTGTTCCTAGCTGATTATAAAATTAGCATTAAGTGGCCTTAATGCTCTATTCTGTGAACACTTAATGGAACTGATTGAAGACTAGATAATTATTGATATTTTAGTCACTGTAAGAATAAGACATTCCTAAGTTAAACATGTCAAGTTTCTTCTATTTTTTTTTGTATTCTCAACATGCATTAACTGAACTGAATTTTTATGGAAAAAAAAATCATAACTGATATAACACTATAGCATGAATTGTGCTCTGGGTTCCTGTACAAGGTAGTACTTTTGCTTTGGTCGATACATTGTAAGGAGTATGACCATCTTCTGCACTCCCTGTTAGAAAATTTGAGCCAAAATTCAGTAGAAGTTGGAAATATATTTTAGTTTCTTTTTTCCTTAGAAACTGTGTTAATACTGTATTGCCAGAGAAAGCTCAATCCTTTCTTTAGCCTTAAAATATGCTTACTTAAAAGACATAGGACCATTCATGTAATGTCAGATAATTAGATAGAACAGGTGCTATGAATCTCCACTTAGAGAACTTGAGAATCTTCTTGAATGATTGCAACACAAACTTGACATTAAAGCCCCTCTCAGTCCCCTGTGAGCTGTAAATACCCTCCACACATCCTTGCAGCCACAGGGACTGTCAGGGCATCTGACCACATTCTAGCAGACTATTGGTAAGATGCCCAATTTTGTACTGTTTCCCTCTTTTCTCTCCTCCTCTTTAATCCTTCATATTTAGACTTAAAAAAAAGCTGTTGCACATGGGAGCAAGCATTGGGTGAAGAAGTGTCTATTATGATCTCTATAAATTCCTCAAACAGCTGGAATTCAGCCTAGAGGTTTCACCTTGTCTTTGTTCAAAAGGAGATCTCTTCATGTGTGAAAAAGTGTGTTTTCTATAAAATATCCTGCATGTCTACCTGTGAGATGATTCAATACATTACATTGCCTTTTCTTTTAATGTGTGTCTTAAACTAATAAAAAAGAACTTTTGTGGAATCAAAATTAAAATCAAAACTGTTTCTTTTATTATAGTGCTTACTATAATAATGATTAGAACTCTTATTACAAACACTTTGTTACCACAAAAGCAGGAAATTCTTTCTAATTCTTGACCTGAGCTCTTCAACATGAGGTTTCTGAGTTGGGCACATATGTCTTCATTCTCTTATCTTAAACTGATTCTTCTTCCCCATGCCTCTATCCTGACATTACACCTCAACTCTCTTCCACTGAAGAAAAGCTGTGAAAATGAGAAAAAAATTACATAAAATTACACTGTGATGAGCATTTTAATAATTGAGTTATCACTAAATATCATGCCACCTTTATGATGTCATGCAGGTGTTCAGAGTTCCTTTGCCTCTGAGGGTTAGGCTGCCAAGTCATTAACTGACAATTAGTAAGAAGAAGCACCACACAGCATCAGTAAAACAGTAAGTTTTGATTTACATCAGTAAGTTTGAAGACATAGTCAGTGTCTCTATTAGCCAGCTCTCTGCTTCTTCTGACAGATCACATTACCGCAGTTCTCATCAGATCGTATTGCTGGCATCAGATCGTATAATTGGAAAATTAACAAGAAAAGACACATAACTTTTAATTTCTTGTTGCAAATTTTTGAATGCCCATTACTGGATATATATATTCACACACATATATAAATATGTCTATATAAAGAGAATGTAATTCTCTTTTTTGGAGAAATACTTTTAATAAGATACGTCAGATGGAAATATATTTTATTATTTCCTTTTTTTCTTCTTGCCTTCAAATTAAAAATGAGAATGTAAATTTCACTCTGTAGATTTTGAGATCCTGATCTGTCTACCTATACTGTCCATAAAGATGCGTTCAACGCACTTACTGGAGTCAAGGGCACGATTCTTCTTATTCTAAAGTAGATATCTAAACCAAACTAAATGAACCATAACCCAAAAGTTCCTCTTTCTTTTTTTTCTTTTCTATAAAGGAAGTCAGCTTACTGTGGCTCTCATTTCCAGACATCTATTCTGTGATCATATAAAGTTGGATTACTACAATCACATTCACAATATTTGAATAGTAAGCTTACATGAATTTAACCATGCTTCTGATTTTTTCCATTCACTGCTCTGGAGTATTCCTTTCTAACTTTTCACTTTATTAGGTAATAGCTGTAGAATGAGATAGGAAGAAGATTAATGTACCAAAAATGAGAGTAGTCAAAGCTGTAGACAACAGGGAAATATGTGTAGATTTGTCATATGGCCTACTTAATAATAAGAAAATTATTTTCAGATAGCTAAATCATAAGCCTTAAGACTGACATTCTTAATGCTAGAAACTTGTAAAAAGACTTAATAAAAAAAAGAGAGAGACTCCAGAAAAAACAATCCTTTAAAGCTGTCAACACAAGTCAAAAAGGGAAATCACTGCAGGTATATAAACATGCCAGTAGAAACCTTGGAGATTTTTCTCATTTGGGGTACTGTCTAGTAAGAATCGGTGTTCCACATGGTGAACACCCACGCAGCCAATGTGATACCTCTTCCTTGACTTGCACGAAAGATTCTTCTATTGAAGAAAAAGATCCAGTTAAAGCTAGTCATAGAAATTTTATTACTAAACATTTCTTACTATAAACTTAATATAACTTTGTAAATCAAGCACTGCTTCATTCTCTCTTGTATCATTTGTTTCAAGATAATGGGTAAAAAGTTGTTTCAAGCAGAACATAATAAACCTTAAGTAGTTCAATTAAACTATTATTTTATCTAAACAGTAAAATATGTTTATTTGGGTTTTTTTTTTGGGTTTTTTTTTCTGGAATGCATTCTTAACAGCATAGAGGAGCAATAACTATATGTAGGGGTTGCTATATTTATATCCAGCTATCAGATATCAGCAAATAGCTTCCTCTCATCATGTATTACATCATCATGTATTATTAGTCATTGCTAATAAAATATTGATCTTGTGTCTATAAAGTGTGTTCTAGAGACTGGATATAGGTCATGTCAAGAAAATACTAGCATTCTGGCATTATTTTCAGCTACCTTCCTCTACCATATTTCAATCAATGACTCTGATTAGCTGTGCCAAATGTTCCAAAATACAAAATATGAGCATAGAAATAGAAATGTCCTGTCTGGTGCAATTTCACAGATCAAATGATTTAGAAATAATTATATTAGTGATGACAGCAGCCTTTGGCAAACTGAAAATAAAAACAAAAAAAAAACAAAAAAAAGAAAATGAAAAAGGGAAAAAAAAAGGTGTCCTTGAAGTCCATTTCTGCTCACACTTTGAAGAAATTCTCTGTTCACCTGGGTGAAATGCCGTTTTTCAGTAGTAGCTTTTGATGAGCCACAGATCTTCCATTTTGTTATTATTTTCCATCTTATTAAATTAAGACTTTAGATCAGGAATAGTAATTTTACATAAAAATGCCTACAGCCAAGCTGCCAAGACTTTTGCTATGGTCTTGCAATCACAGTTGCTTAGCCATAATTGACCTATTACTTTAGCAACAAAGGAGATCACTTGCTGAATCATACAGATACTATACAATTTGCATAAAGATGAGAAAATGTTCTTGAGTTTATGGAACATTGAATAACTTTTCTAAAGACTGTTTAGTTTTCCCTGATATTAGAAAATTACTGTTTCCTTTCCTCAGGTTTTACTATTTAACACAAAGGATTTTTTGCTAACTGAATAATACTGTCTTAGCTGTAGAGAACTAAAATAGAAAGTCGGGCTACAAAATATTCAAGCTCTGAGATGCCTTTTTTTTCAGAGTAATGAATTCCATCTATGTGCAAAATCAAATGAAGATAAATTTCTTCCCCAGACTTAACCAAAAATCTCATCGCGAATCTATTTTACGTCATATAGACAACAACAAAAAATTAAAGTGAGTCTATTAAAAATATCATTTACATGTTAAAAATACATTTTGCTTGTTTTTATTTACCATTCTTAAGTGCCTGACACAGAACTGTGTTACATAATTGTGAGTGGGCAATTGTCCTTGCCTGTTCTATGAATTAGATATGCATAGCATTTACAATTCTCTTTCCATAAAACACATTCACAATTATGCCCTTTAAGTCTCTCAGCATACAGTGTCGACTGTGCTTCTATGTCAGGGTGAACCTTTTCTCAAGTCAAGTAGAAATGTCTAACAGGAACTTGAAATCAGCCTTTATGGTTCTCACCAGTGGAGTTTGGAGCCCCATTATTTTTCCATAACAGATCACACTTTTTAACCTGTTCATCTCATATTTTCTAATAATAAGGATATAAATCAAATGATACAAACACCATAAAAGTGAAAATGGTGGGTTTAATACTCTGTTCATTTCAACAACTGATGCTATTTTTAAGAGACCCCTCTCAGAAGTAAAAAATTTTGAAAAAGGCTTTGGTTAGCTTCCAAGGCTTTGGGTAGCCTGTTGAATTTTCTAGTATACAAAATAAAAAAAAAAAAGTGTTGAGAAATACGGTTTGTAGTTTAATTTAATTCTGCCAGACTCTGAATTACTGTCAGGATATTTATTCCCAAAATTTAAAATGAACCAACCTTTCACCAGACTTAAAGGGCTCTAAAAAGCATACTTTACAAAATGAGATAGGAAAAAATTTTACTTCCTAAGATTGCAAAAATAAATAAAAAAAAAAATAATGCAACAGATTTAATATTAAGAGTTCAGAAAATATTAAAACAAATGTTAAAGAATGGTCAAAAAGAAGATGGAATTTATATATTATATTAATTGCTCTCAGGACCAGGGAGAACAAAACACAAAATAGTTGAATTAGACAGCATGAGTTCCAATAGTTTCCATTTAATTATTCTTAGAGTAATAATAAAAAAAACTTTCTCAAAAAACCGGCATTGATTTTTATGTGTTTAGTGCAATGCAGTGTATTCAGTGACTAAGGAAAACAAACAAATTAATGTCCACATGAGCAGAATAAATGAAATATAATGGAAGAATATAAAGAGTATACTTTGGCTCACAAACCCTTTCTATCTCTTTAACCTTCCATTTCATAATATTATCAGCTGTTTTCTAGATCACAAATTTCTTTTTTGAGCTAGGCCAGTAAGCCTCTCACCCAAATAGAAATTAAGTATATCAGAAATAAAACACATCAATTTCTGAGGTGTTGTTTTTCACTCTTAAAATGAGGCTTTCAGGTTGAAAGCCTGTTGGACGTCTGTTGGAACAATGTCTGTTATGGGCATTAACAAAGACAATTAGGCTTCCAAAGCCAAAATTTCTTTGAAAATCTGATTTCCAAGACATAAAAATGATCCATAAATTCTCATAGAACCTAAACATATGTGGCAATAACTCTGAAATTAAGAAACTTAAAATATGAGAAATACATAAGGATGGCAAAAGATAAACACAGCAAATAAATTTGGAATAGGCCAGATTTGACCAGGAAAACAGGAATCAAAATGTTGCCATCCTATTGCAAAGCTCCCTTACCTTCTCAATGATTTCCCATGGGCAGCTCCTCACAGCACTGACTCCTTCTTTACAGCACAGCCAACAAACTCTAACTCTCCCCTCAGCCAGCTAACCCACTCTTTTGTAGCACTCATCTTCTTATTGGACACAGCTGTGGCCTGTTAAGGGCAGGGCTGTTCCTAATCTTTAATGCAGCTGCAACTCCTCAGGTGTGAGACCACCTTCTGCACCATTCTCTTGCATTCTATCCCTCCACATCAAAATATGGAAAGATTATTTTTTTTTTTTTATTATTATTTTTGAGTCATCTGGCCCAAACTCCCTGCTGAAGCAGGGTCATCCTAGAGCACATAGCACAGAATTTTATCCAAACACTTCTTGAATATCTCCAATGAGGGAGACTCCAAAACCTCTCTGGGCAATCTGTTCCAGTGCATGGTAGCTCACCCAGAACCATTCCACTCATATTTAGGTGGAACTTCTTGTGCAGCAGTTTCTGCCCATTGGCACTTGTGCTATTGCTCATCACCACTGAGAAGATCCTGGGTCCATCCCTTGACAGCTTCCCTTCAGATACATACACACATTGATGATGTCCCTTCCTAGCTGTCTCTTCTCGAGGCCAAACAGGACCAACTCCCTCAGTCTTTCATTGTAAGAGAGATGCTCCAGTGGATTGATGATCTTTGTTTCCATCTCCTACACCCATTCCAGGAACTCCATGCCTTTCTTGCACCAAGTCACAAACTGGAAACAATATTGCAGATGGGGCTTTTCTAGAGCTGAGTAGAGTGTCAGGATCACCACCCTCAATCTGCTGGCAATGTAATAACTGTTTGAAATCCTTTTTTTTTTTAATAGTTAATTTTTTTTGACTCCTAATTTTCTATTTAATATTATTTTACATAGTCCTGAAAATGTGTTAATGAGAAGGCTTTTGTATTTTCTGCCAACAGACCTTTAAAATATTCAGCATCATTAGTAGATCTGTTCATTCTTATTGGTAGAAAGAGGGCTGATATTATTAAATTCAAATGCAAATAAACACATTCAGGAAATACTTAGTCCTTCTACATAAGATTCTTTGTGTATGAGAACTATTACTAAAATCTACCGCCAGTGGCACTGAAATGTGTGTCCAAACCACTTTGTAAACTTTGTCACCCTAAAAGAGAAAAAAACTTTTGGTATATTAAATATAAAAATAAAATAAATAAAATATAAAAAAAATATTTAAAATTGTCTTTTTGCCAATGCTACTGAAGTCAAGTGTAATCTAGACCTGGTTTTGCTAGTTGTGGTTTTATTATATTGTTACCATTATTTTATTTTAATTGTAAGTCTTTTGTATTAATTATACTATACAGCAAAGAGTGACATAAAGGTGTTATCAGGCGATGGTGCTTAGATATTGAGACATTTTTTGATTTTAATGACCTTTGAAAATCATCTGAAGAATGTATACTGATCTTCATGGTATGTTCCAGTGTGTAGTATTGTCAGTATTCATATTTCATAAGCACAGTTTTTGTTGAGAAGAATGATGCCTTTATTTACATTTCCAGTCTTCCAAAGAGAATGATTGTGCTTCCGTCAGCCTTTTATGTCAATTTTCTTCTCTGCATATTTTATGTTTTTTTTTTTCCAATGGATTTCCTCTCTCTCTTTTGAAATTGATTTAGAAAGGTTAAATGTTGCCTGACTCATTGAAAGCAGGGCTATGTTCAATGTACTCAAATAATAACAAGCATTTCAGACACGCCCAATGTCTGCCTTCAAACATCACTGAAATTCCAGCAAGAATTAGGCAGTTTAGAAAAGGTATAAAATTATTGAAAATTTTCAAATATCAAATTTTAAGGATCTTTATTTCCTAAATGAAACCCATTAAATTTACCTTTACAAAGTCAGTACTGCACTAATGTAACTCCATCTATATGCCTCTATTTCAAATAATCTCTGCTTAACCAGCACCATTGAAAACATTTCTGTTTACCCACAGATTATGTTACTTCAAATAGCAATATATATTGGAAAAACTGGAAAGTGAAAAATAATCTATAGTTAATAACTGTAGTTGTTAGATATCCTAAATATTAATAAAATCCAGGGAGATAAGTAATTAATGAATACATCAGTCTAAATTTTCAACAATTAATTTTGTGACTCTCTAAATACTGCCAAAGTGGAGCTCAAACAACTTTTCTCATTTAGAATTCCTCCATTGTGACAGATATTTAATCTGTAAAAAGTGATAAACATATAGCCTATGAGGATTGTTCCTTAGAGCCAGTATGGGGTAAGTGTGGTGTTTTCAGGAACTGGGTGCATCATGAAAATGTGTTCCATCTGCATTTGGGCATCCTTTCTCCTGGAAACACACAGAATGATAGGAAGAGGCAGGAGAAGAGGAAGATGCACAAGGCTAGGCAGATCAAGGCAAAGCAGAGAGGGGAAGGGAAGGAAAAGGAAAGGAAGGGAAAAAAATAGAAATGAAGAGAAGGGTAAAAGTGGAGAAGAGAAGGGAAGAAAAAAACCAGAAATGATGAAAAAGAAAAGGAAAAATTAAAACATGAGGAAAAGGGGAGAAAAAAAGATTAAAATGGTGACAGGAAAAAAAGGCAAAAGGGAAAAATGAAGGAGGAGGGCAAAAAGAATGAAGAAAAAAAAAGAAAAGGAAGAAAGAAAAAAAAGAAAAAAAAAGAAAAAAGAAAAAAATAAGAAAAAAAATAAAGAAAAAAAGAAAGGAACTGTTCTGAGATTTCTCTAATGTATCTGGAACATGGCCAAAACCATGCAGAGATTGTAGACACAGCTTTAAACAGCTCTGTTCTAGTCTTTTCTTTCAGCCCTTTTCTCCCAGCAAATCATGACAAGGAAATAAACCTGAGTCAACATTTGCAATTGCTTCATAAATGAATAAACAGGTTACACAATAGACTACATTAGGGATTAATGACTCTTGCTTGATTTGACTGTGTTCATCACTTTGAATCTCTTCCTTTGGCATAGTTGTCTCCACTACTCTATAAAGTTGTTTTTCTTTATTTTTGTGTCTAGCCTATCTAAAAAACCAAAATCTTCTGTCTGTTAAAAATCAAAGCAGTAAATCAATACATTGTCTGCCTTTACCATTCTGCTAAGATGTAACATTATGTTTTAGTTCTACGAAAGTACCACCTTCATTTTTTTCTTAAATAAACTTCTGAGGTCCTAATATTTTCTTTGCAGAATCTCCTTCCTTTCACATATTAGGCCATCTACCTATACTTTTAATGTTGAAATACACGTAGAAGGAAATCATGACCTACGAAATTAGATATAAAGTTAAAGGTGCTAGTAACGGGTTGTATTTTCAGTTAAATATAAAACAAATTTTTTGTTTTACTTTCTTATCTCTTATCTAAAGTATTTAATTTATACTCTACATATTACTTATTCTTAATAATTAATCAACAGTATATTGTTATGCATAAAAATATGCATATCCTTCTTAATACCATCAAATCAGGAACAATACCCCAAAAAGGGTTCATTATTTATATCAATTCAAGACAGGCATTACTTGCATTACTCTGCTTTCCACAAAATTGTAAACCATGTAAAACCAGACTTAAGCATAATCTGCTGTAAAGTTTGTCATTTCATGAAAAAATATGGTTGCCTGGCATTTTCTACTACTCTGTAAAACTGATCAGAGCTTTGGACTATATTTTTCCTGTTTGCTTTACTTTGTGTTCAAATAGAAGTTCAATTACTTCCTATAATGTTTTTGTGTTCTTATTAAGAAAATCTCATAAAAAACTAATAAAAATTTTAAATGACTGATGAATGAATTTAATACACTGAACTGGAGTGCCAGAAACTTTTTTTTTTTCTGGTAAACAATGAGAATATAGATATATGAAGCTTTCAGAAAATTCTCTTCTTTCTGTGCTCTCTCTCCTCACTTGTGTTCTGATCAAATTGTAAAAGTAGGCCCATACTGTGAAAAAAAACCAAAAGAAGTGAATCTAATTCTTTCCTTCTGTTTTCATCCATTATTTTTCATGCTCTCTGGCATGATTTTGGTTCATACCAATGAATGATCTCTGAGATTGTGCCTAGACGCTGCTCAAGGGTCAAAGTCATCCAAATCCACTCTCACTGGGGAGTGTGGCAGAGTCCATTGTTCAGGTCCAGTTCACCCTGCTCAATCTTGGGACATTAGGTCAGGAAATTGTATTTTCCAAACCTCCCTGAGGTCATGCCCCAGTCAGGTCAGTGGCACTCTTAATACATATCATTTTGATGCGTTGCAAAAGAGCCCACCAAATTCTTCAGTACTTTGACCTGAAAATAGCAAAGGTTGTGAAAGGGACGCTTAGTACCAATGGGTCTCAGGTGCTGTCCAAGGTCATGTGCTGTCCAGCATTAAAATACTCAGTGTTTACTCACCCTTGGGGCCAGACTGCAGTGTCAATTATATCTCTACAAGAGGCATAGGTTGAGCAGCTGTCATGGAGCTCAGCAAAAGTTCACTGATGCTTTAACTCTAGCCAGAAGTAATTTTGATAGTATGTTCATCATCTTCTTACTAGTAAGCAGGCTGCAGTGTGTGGGTGGGAAGGAGAAAAGGACAAACTGAAATGAGAGGGGCCAAGAAAGAGAGAGGTGCTGACAGCATTAAAATAGGAGTAAAAGGAGCAGAAGTGCAAAAAGAGCAGAACAGAAAAGGGAACCACAAAGAAAGTCTGCTAGAGCTGCTCTTTGAACAGAGAAAATTTTATGAAATGCTAAATATACTGAAAATCTGGACCACAGGCACGTCAAGTGGGATCACCCTAAGCTAATAGATGTTTGAATATTCTGGCATTAAGCTCCTTGTATCTCAGACAGATGTAATTGTATTATCCTTCCCACAAGTGATGTTTTGTCTGCAAAATAATGTTTCTCGGTTACTTTGATACCACAGTGATGTGCACCATAGAAATGTCCCAGAAGTAATTTTTTTTTTGCTTCAGTGTTCAGTTGAAATTATATCCTATACATAAGGTATGGGTGATGTTCTTAATGGTGAATTTAAAAAGCAATTGGCTGACTGGCTAACTACCTATTCTTTGCATAAACTCCCTTCTTTTCCATTGCAAGAATTTTCCAAAGAAATAAAAAAGGCTTTATAATAAGAGTTTGTATCAAAAAGCACATGTCAGTCCTCTGAAAATAAAGCTGCACAGGAAATTTAATTTGATGATTTTTGGTGTTTGAGTATTTTTCTTTATGCTGTTGTTAGAGGACAGTTTTTAGTACATTTCTCTGATCTATAGAGAGAAAATCACAGGTTTTGTTTTATATTTGTAGTTTTTATATGTAAGATGTCTTTATTCATCTGACCAAATCTGGGGGAGGACATGACTGACATTAGCTGATCACATTACTATGCAATACCCTCCCCTGTGGAGCAGAGGTCATGAATCTTTTCTTAGTTCATGAATCTTTTCTTAGTTCACTTGATAGGCCAGGTGCTCAGAAACTGCAGACAAAGCATTTCTACTCTCTACAATCCTTAGAAGGGATGCATACAGCTTATAAAGATCTAAAAGAACATGTAGACTGCAGATTTTGTAGTGATGCAGAGAAAGAATTACTCTTTTGTGAATGTTATTCAAGAAAGCAAGCTACTTATTTTGGGTTCAATTCCAGTGATTAAAGTTTGTGCTAAATGGTATCCTTACTCTCAGCGTGCCTATTCACATTGTTAATTCCTTCTCTTTGGTTGTAAAAGAAAAAAACAAGTAGCTCAGTTAAAAAAATATGCATAACAGTATACAGGAATGAAAAGAAATACAAATTCATTTGTAAGCTCATGACAGCAAAGTCTGTACTTTTTATGTTTGCTCAGCAACAAATAAAATAGAGCCACAATCCTTGTTGTGCTCCTGGGAAAAACATCAATATCATTGCTATAAAATTGTTGGCTTTTGATTACATTCTCAGGTTTTGTTGCAGTTCCTGTCCAGCTTATAAGAATGACCAGAGCTCAATGAGAAAAAGAAAATATTTTTTGATTTGATCAGCTTTTCAGTCTGAAAAAGTCTTTTAAATTCTCTTTACCTCCATGGGACAATGAATTCCACAACCTCAAAATTATTTTGAAATTTGTGAGTGTGTTGTGAGGTTTTGCATTGCCTGTGTATCCTATTTACCATTTAGAGGTATAGTGAGGCACCACTTAACCATTTTTCCCTGGCATTCGTCAAAATTACCTTTACAGATATGGTAGCTCACATTGCAGACAGACAACAAGTTATAATAAAAGTTAATTATGGTTTCTCTGTATCCATCATGACATAGCACTGTGTTGAACAGTCAGTGAAAATGATGTGTTAGGGAATTTTCAGCTAGGGAAGCGGGGGAGGGTGTAACAGACTGTTTCTTCATGAAAGGAGTGCTTTGTCCAGCGTGCTAAAAATGAGCTACTTGTTGGTGTGCGGAGCTGGAACAAGTCCAGAGTCTTCAGACCTCACATTTTCTTAGCTTTCCTTTGAATCAGACACTGATTGGTATTTCTAATTGGTGAAAATATATCTGACATTATTCTTGCTTCAAAAAGAACCATAAGGAAATATTAAGAAAGAAAAGCATTTTGAAACTTATTTACACAGACCAGGAGGACTCTCCTCATCCCAGCTGATTAGAAGTGCTAAACCAGAATTAACAGGTTTTTGCCTGAATTAATGGAATAGTCTTATATCAAAGTTAAGATTTATAGATAACATCCACTCATAGTTCCTTACAAGGAGTTTTTGGGGTTTTTATCTTTTTTTTTTGCTTTCAAATACAAACTCTATTTAAACAAGCACTTGGTGTTGCACTTGTACTTCTTAGAAGTTGGTGGAGTTTTTTCCCACCTTTCCTTTGATGTTGAGTGAAAGTTTCAGAACACTTTGAATTCTAACACTTTTTAGAATGAGGTTTTTATTATTTTCAATGCATTATTGGAAAAAGGATACTCATATTAATTCATAAATATAAGTGAAGGAGGAACAGATTTTTAATCAAATAAGTTGTGAAGATAAATATCCCAACAACTTACTGTTTCAATTCAAAAGTTTAAATGTTTGTGAAAATTCAAGTTTGGCTTTTGCTGATTAAACTGTTCTTTTCCTTTACCTAAAACATCCTTATTTTTTAAGTAAACATAATTTCCAGTGGAAAAACTAATCATAGATGGCCTGCCCTTATTGAAAAGCTTTGTTTTTCATAGAGGAATACTTCTTGACATCATTATTATTATTAACATATTTTCCAGCAATCCCAACAGTCTCCCTTTAATTTCCCAAAAAACTCGTTCAAGTCACTCTAAACATGAATGTGTACATTCTTGAAAAATCACCAAGTAGGCATGTGCTTATGAAAAGGGTTTTAGGAATTTTACTTTTGCCCTATTTCTCTAAGTTACAGTATAGACCTCAACAAGAAAACAAATAAAAGCAAAACAAAATAAACTGAAACAACCCCAAGTTAGAAAGCTAAAAAAAACCCCACAAACCCACTGTGTTCTGAGTTTCCAAAAGACAAATGAAGAGTTATGAAAATTCTCTTTTAGACCCCATAAAATAAGTCTGGAAGTCATCAAAATATAAAATACCAGTAAACTCCCAAATCTTTCTGTCAATTACTTCAGACCTTGGAACAATACCCAGCACACTTATGGTTATATTTCTAAGATTTAATGTTGGCCCAGTTCCTCTGTCTTTTGGACCAGTGAAGGTTTCGTGATTAGATCACAATGTCTCAGTGTAATTCTTATGCAACTGGGACACTTTAATGTGCTTAAATGTGAAATGAATATTCTTCAACACATCAAACAATCAATTTTATATAGCATAAAGTGTCGTGCATATTTTTGGGGTTAAAATTACACATATAGACTGAGGAACCTCCAAACCCAATTATATTTTTTTTACATCTCCAATATTCCTTAAAATATAGATTATTATATCAAGAAAGATTAAATTGTATCTGGTATAAAAATCTCCACCAAATAATCTCAATCTTATGTGCTGAATCATGAACTGGAAAAAGTCTCTTAAATAAAATCTTTAAATGCTGTTACATTTTGACAGACACAGTACAGTCTCTCACCTAGAATAAATTTTGCCTAATCAGTTCAAACACTGAAGCATATGTCTTTTCTTCTATATAAAGTTTAAAAAGTATAAAATGAAAAAATATAAAAAGTATATTCCTTTCATATCTTTCTTTTATGAGAAGGTGTCCTATCTAGCTAACCAATAGCAAATCTCAGTCAGGGTTGGTTTTTTCCCCTTCTTTAGCTTTTTATTCCAAATAATCCAGAAATTTGAAAGGAAAAACACTGAAGGTGGAATTTGGCCAGGACCTTTGTACTGTTTAAGAGGATTGGCTGGAGGAGCGACTAAACTTTTAAAGTTGCCAAATTATTTTTTTTTACAAATTATAGAAACCAGAGCTTTATTCTGTGTTCTTTGATGTAACATCTGTTGATAGCACCAGGAAGACAAAATCTTCAGCATATGATCTTTGTCTCATCATCTGTTGAATAGCCACTACATATTTGAGATGAAAAATCTATCCTGATCTCTTTATTTATATCTTGAGAACAAACCTATTGATACAATCCATTGAGACCTAATAAAATATTTTTTTAGGTTTTGATCCGGGCAACAAATAATCCGAAAATGATGCTTTGTCATTATTTGTAAGATATGTACATCTGCAAAGAATATGGAACCATAGGTATCTACAGATAATAAAAAAAATTAAAATTATATTTTTTAATAAATGTATTGGCCTATAGCAGACTTGCAAACAGTACCACAAACATATAGGACATATCCAGATTTCAGAGTCCTGCTGCTGGGTGTGAGAAACCAAAGAAGAATGAGTTAACCTACATCTGCAGGTTAGCTAAATAAAAGTTGCCTAAATAAGAGACCTTCTATTGTTACTTTACATCTTTGCAAACAAAATCCAGTAAGTAACATGGTATTTGCTAATAATCAGTTTTAAACACTGAGGTACAGGTGCAAAGCTCCACACCAACTAAAACGTTGTCTAAGTTTTGCAATACTTGCCTCTGCACTGACCTTGGTAAGCAGAGGATAGGCCTACTATCTTACAGTGATAGCAGGATGCACTGACTGGACTTCTGGGTTATTCTCATGATTGATACAGGATGGAAAATGAATCCATGATTACATGCATTAAGAGGGCCACAATGTGTTGCTCAGTTGTTAGCATGCACCACAGAATATCTAGTCTCTTGGTGAAAAAAGATGCTGTCTGAGTTCTTTTCAAATAAGTATTTTATGATGGCATCTTTTTTTCTGCATTGTGAAAAAAAAAAAGAACAAAACTACAACAACAAAAAAACACCCAAAAACCCAAATACATAAAAACACGGAGAATAAAATAATCACAAAAATAACATGTACATGTTAATTTAGATGAATAACCAAGATGCTTAATAATTTTCTTTTTTGTTGTTATATTTTCCTAACTTTTATAAGATCTGTGAGGTCAGGACTTCACAAGAAAATAAGCGATACAAAATTAAAACATCAAAACAAACCCTGATCTGCAAAGCTTAAGTTTTTATTTAAAACTTAATTGTTTTCAACAGCAATTTTTGTGTAAGTCAGAAGCATATGTAGTCCAAGTAATTGCTGAAAACTACCAGGGACCTATAGGATGTGTATTTCTTTGCCTTAAATTAACATGAAGAGAACTAATTTTAAGGGAGAAGATGAAAACATAGATCTCAAAGTCATCAGAAAGCAAACTATTGAAACATATATATAGTTTTGAATAAAATTGAACTCTGCATAGGATTGAAATTGCAGTATGCAGTCTCCATCCTTATGATTTAATACTGTTCGGCAAACAGCATCAGAAGCAAAATCAAGAAAAATGTAACAATTAATTTGTGATTGAAAGTCCTAATTTTTTTTCTGAGAGAGAGAAAAAGAACAATTGATTAAATAAAAACATAGAGAAAGAAGAAATTTGTTTTGGCTTCAGTAAAGGTAAACCAGGACCTAATTTTATTGTCTAAAGCAAAATTTAAAAAAAAAAAAAAAAACAACAAAAAACCCCAAACAAACCCAAACATTTATAAGTTAAATTATAAAATTGCCTCTTCCAAGCAGTTTTGTATTTGTCTCTGTCCAGAGGGAAAGAGTGTCTATAGAAATAGAAGCGCCATAATAATTTTGGGGTTTTTTGGGTTTTTTCTGTGTGTGTGTGTCTCTGTGTGTGTGTGTGTGTGTGTGTGTGTGTGTGTGTGTGTGTGTGTGTGTGTGTGTCTGTAGAAGCATTTCTGGGATACCAAAAAAAAATCTATGTGTTCCCATTGCCTGCAGTGGGTTGGAACAGGCAGTGTGGTTCACTCTCTGAAGCATCAGATAACACTGATGGTAACAGTGCTGCAGTCTATAGCAGCATAGAAAAAATGAAGTGGATATAATCGTATCAGACAGATAGTGGTCTGTTTTTGCCAATAGTTTGAACTCTTTGATGGAATACTGCCAAATTTATCTATTACACTGCAATACTGGTTTTCCATATTCATAAAAAGAACTTAGTACACTTGGTAGTTTATTGATTTTTTGTTGTTTTTTCTTTAAAGTATGTTTTTTATGTAGTGATAAATATATTGCCTCAAAAGAGTAGTGAGTCAAATGGTTGATTTAGTTGAGTCATTCAGAAGGAGTTTGTGACATCTATTTAAAACTCTGATAGGTGAGGGAAAGGGATATGAGAAGAGCAATTGAAAGGACGACCCAAGACCAGCTGCCCTTTGAAATTTGGCTTTCAGGATGTAGTCTACTTATTGGATAGTGCTGTCATTGACATGCTTATAAACTTCCATATTTAAAGGTCAGAACTCATAAATGGTGTCCTATTGAGTGTCTTAGCAGCTTAAAAATTAGCCATATTATCTTTTTTTTTCCCAGTTAAAGCAGACTCTTGACTCCATTCACAGCCAATATACCAATCATTCCCTTGCCAAATTAGTTTTTTTGCAGTGATATGTCATACAGACATAATCTGGTCAGATAGTCAGATTCAATTTTATCTCTATAATCTGAACCTTTAAGTAAAGGTATTTAGGTATTTTTCACATCTGTAACCCAGTGGAACAGAAAAGGTTCAATTTGAGAGGATAGAAAGCACAAAAGGACTAATATGAACAGAAATAATGTGTCCCCTTTGAAGGACAATTTAGTCTACTTCTGAATCCCATTGAAACTTTTCTGCTATATAGACATGATTTTTATGACTTCAGTATCCCAGTGCACAAGATTTCTTGTCCCTCAGTGGTTCTGTTCCCTCCCCATCAGCACTGCAGCTTTTCACAAAAGAGCAGCTCTAACTAGGGAATCAAAATTCAGTGGTCACGCTTAGAGAAGACTTCAGTGTGCAAGGACCCATCTTTGAAAAACTTGGCTATTCCAATTAGGTCCCTAACCAGAAGCCACTGAGTGCTCTTTGGAAAAAATCTGTGTCATTGGTTCTAGAGAGTAACTTCTCTAGCTGGAAGTAGTTATTTTTGAAGGCTGGGTAAAATTCATTCTATATTTGCCTACTTTCTTCTTAGAGGCAGAAGACGAAGCATGATAGTATAGCATTATGCTTAATAAGCCACTTTCATGCTGTGAACAAAGGGGTAGATGACATCAGAATTCTCCAAATTCTGTAAATTGCAGTACATGCTCACATTTACCAGTTAGTTAGACAACAAGGATTATTTGTATATAACTTTTCTTTTTTTTTTTCCCAGAGTAAAAGCTGTTTTTTTTGTCCAATACACATGTAAAAATATTGTCAAATATATACCTATTAACATACATACATTTAAAAAATCTTTTATATTAAATAATCAGAAAATTAACAAATAAATCACTAGAAAATGATTTAGTTTGGCCAATGAATAGAAACCATTCATATTCAGATATCTATTTCAAATCTTTAATTTAAAAGTCCTACAAGTAATCCTGCTCATTTAATATTACTGAAATTCAAAGGCAGAAAGCAATGTTCGAGTAAGGGGAAAAAATAATGGCTTACTGAATTAAGCACCATATGACATGTAGGTCTTCCTATAGAGCTGACTAAGAGTTACAAAGTAGAAAAAAAACAATCAACATAAACTCTTAAAATCAGACAGGTGGGAATGAAATCCATCATAACCCAATACTTTTTAATGAGCAATTTATTGACTTATGGTATTCATTTTATTTAAACTTTGCTTTTATTATAAACACCTTTTATATTGCTGTGACTTGTAAGATCACAGAGATCACATACTTGTTTTCTGTGCTATTTTAGATGATTCACAATACTATTTTTCAAGGTAATTTCCTAATTTACTTTCTGTCAATAAAGAGCTTTGAGAAATCCTTGCATCTCTAAGGAGATAGGCTAAGGTATGAAAATGGCATTATATGCAGGAACTTCATTCTCATATTAGAGATTTGCTCATATACATCACCCACTTTTCTGTGCCCTAACAACAAGCTGAGAGCCAAAGAAAATATTTCCTAGAAGAAGAGGTTAACTATACTGCACAGAATAAAAAAGGAACCTTCTCTGATATAAGAGCCTGTGTGAGATCTGATTAACAAAAATTCACATGCATACACAAGCCTCTGTTTAATTTTTACACCACACTTCCATTTGTCTTAATGAAGTCCAAAGCTCAGACTCAGAAGTAAGAAGGCAATTGCTGTCATTTTACTCTAAAAAGTGAATTCTTAGCTTCATGTAATAAGGTACAAGGTCTGCCTCAGGACAAGCTATAGTTACTGCTCTAATGCTACCATTCTCAGAGCCTGAGGAAAAGAAATCCTTCATTTTTCTTACATTACACCTGAAGCTTTTGAGTCCAAGAAAAAAGAAGAGAATTCTTCTGGAGTTCAGTGTTGGAAATAAATTTCAGTGTTCAGTAGAAGGAAGTACCAGCACAGAGATTAATTAAATGGTACTAGTCACTTTCTGCATATTCCCTGAAGTTCTTGTAAGCAGTTGCAAATGCCAGGTAATCTCATTCACTCCTTTATTTGTGTTTGATCTGTGATACAAATACATTGCAGCTATTGCATTTATCTTTTTTTAAAAATCATCTCAAGAATTCCTCAGATTTTTCTTTTCCATGGCAATGGCCTTGGTTTTCACAAATATAACATATTTTTTTCCTTGCTTTGTTAATGTTCCAGCATTCCTAATGCTTTCCAGTTCCTTTGTTTTTACCCTGCTTTAACAGACATTCCTGCTTGCAATATAATTTTTACTTTTCCCCAAATTTCCTTCTATTGAAATGGTACAATGCTATTGAAAGTATCTTGAGGCTACTTCTGATGAGATAAAACAATAAATTTAGTCCAAATTAAGAAGGACATAAGGTCCCAGAGTGCATCCCAAACTTGATCCAGACATCTAGATCAAAGAAAAAATCCAGCCTGAGAAAAAAAATGTTTAAGTCACTGCAGTAGAATTCATCCTACCTAAATTTAAGTGCCTATACATTAAAATTCCTTACTTGCTCAGATGCATACTGCTACTATGGTCTCTCTAATTCCTATGTGGTTTAAGATAATACTGAATTGACCTAATTTTCCTGCAGTCCTCCCTTCCCCCCCGCCACCCCCCAGTACCATTACAGTTACACTTTCCACTTTCAATAGTAAAAATGTTTTCTCAGTAAAATGCATGCCAGCCAGTGAGCCTGTAATTGTGAATTTGTTGTTCTTTTGGACAAGTGGTTCTCATAAAACAGTTGTTGACAAATCATTTTTTAAAAGCAGACAATGAAGTCAACCTAGGTACTCTCTACTAAGCAGTAAACACACAATATGCATAAAAGGTCAAAAGAAATATGTCCTTTAGGTTTATCTAAATCTCACATTCCAACTTTTGCTTTGTGTCCTTTAATATATTCCTTAAAAAAATCTCTGGCTGTTTCTTCCCCCCCTCCCTCCTGCCTTTTTTTTTTTGCTTCACTGATCTACCTGGTGTCACAGTTCTTATTTTTCTCTACCTAAGTAAAGTATTCTCTGCATATTTCCTCTTTTTGATTGTTCCATTTATTTTTTGCTATTTCTTCAGTCTGAACTGTTTGATATTTCACAATAGTAAAACTTCATTACCCTGCATGCTGTAATTTACATCACTTAAAGAGAATAAATCCACAGTTTTCACTACTGTATGGACTGCTGAACTACATTACTACCATTATTTTTTTTTCAGAGCATTAATATCCCTGTAGAAAAGTGAATAGGAAGAACTAAACATATTATTTTAAATAAATGGTAAACATAAACAACTCCTTGCACAGAAATAATGATTAATTTAATTTGTGTTATGTACCTTTGCTTTTTCATCCTAAGATCTCATTTATATATGCAGCTACAAACTGGCTTAATGGTTTCAATAAGTTTTTTCCCCATACCTCCTCAGTTTGTTGATGGGAATTATGAGGTGTATGCGTGTTTCATGTAATGCAAACAATATGTCTTATTATTTCTTAACCACTGCCCTAATTGGTTTGTGTTCTGTTGTATGTATTAGTTTTTCAAAAGTTTTAAGTCCTTAGTTTTGTTATTGTCCTGAGTCTTACTCTTTCTCTCATTAAATTCATTATACATAAACATATATGCCTAGTATATAACTCAATTAGTATATTTATATAAAAGTATAATTATTACTATAAAGTATTACTTTGTACCTTTCAAAATTAGAAAAACTGTCAAACTAAATGAATGAATCTGAAAATTTATTTGTTTGATAGGAGAAGATTTAGCTTCTGAACCAAAATCTCAATCTCTGACCAAAATAGGGAAAAAAACTATAATCTAGACCTTTCTTGGTAAAGGAAAATGTACATAATTGCTCATTAAAAGTGAATGCACACACATTCATATTTAACACAGGCATGCATGCATACAATAAAAGAAATCAAATTTCATAACACAAAAAATTAATAAACTTCCCAGGTAGCAAATGTGCTTTTATAAAATATTTCAGACATTTTTTGGCCAGAGTATGTCTCCTTGCTCCCTTTCATTTTATCGTTTCAGTAACCTACTAAGTTTGCTGAGGCTCCAATAGATTATTATTTTTCAAGGAAGAAGGAAGAAATGAGGAGAGGTAGGGAGGAAGGTAAGGGAAAAAAAAAGGTGTTATTAGAATGAATTTCCTCTCAAAAACCTAGGAATGATTCTGAGAATCAGAGATTTTGATATTACACTGACTACTGAGTACATCTATGATTGGCTGTGTGATCCATCACTCAATTTTCCAGTCTCCCTCTCTCATCACTGCAAAAAACTCTTTACAAGTTTGAAGTAAGCAAACCTCTAATCATCTCTGCATGGCCAAACAAATGTTCACTAAGGCCCAGCACGCTGGCCCGCTGGATCTTAAAAGTGTCCTACCTTGAGGAATTTAAAGGCATCCAATGCTGCCCACTTTCCTGAGGAGATTATTTCAATGGCTGATTATTCCCATTGTGGAAAACTTTCTTCCTGTGTCTAATCAGAATTTCCCCAGGAGTAACTTGTGTCGATCATCCCTCATCATTTCCATGTGACTCCTTGTAAAAAGAGAGTTTCCGTCTTCTTTGTAGCCACACTTTACAAACTGAAAGATTATAAGGTCTCTCCTAAGCTTTCTTTTCTCAAAGCTGAACAAACCCAATTCTCAGCCTTTCCCACATGCCAGTATGCTAATTCTTGGATCATCTTTTTGGCCCTTCTCTAGACCATCTCCATGCTGTCCACATCTTGTTTTCTTAGCATGAATCAAAACCCAACATCCTATATCCAGGTGTTGCCTGACAAGCACAGAAGGGGATAATAAAGTATATAATTTAGCTTTTTAATTGCTACTGGTGATGCTCTTGTTGATGCACCCCAAAGCCCTACTGGTTTTCTTTGCCACAGCAGCACACCTCTCACATTGAACTTGTAGTTTCCCAGGATCCCCAGGTCCATTTCTATAGAACTATTTCACAAACAGGTAGATGCCGGCCTGAGATACACTCCTGAATTGTCTTCCCAGGCACAAGACCTTAGAGTTGTCCTTGGAAAACTTCATCATGTTCTTGTTAGTCCTCTCTTCCAGCTATCCAGATCTTCCTGCAGGGTGTCACTCCCTCCTGAAGTGTCCCCTTCCCCACTTAGTTTGGTATTATCAGCAAATGACATCAGAGAACATTCGATCCCCTCATCCTGATCATTTATGAAGACATTAAGCAGCATGGGGCTACATTTGGTTCCCTGGGGAACCTCACATGTGACAGGCTGCCAGTTTGAAAAGCAGCTATTTATTACCACCCTCTGGGTGCAGCCTGTCAGCCAGTTCCCCACCCACCACTCAGACCCCTCCTCTAGACCATGACGCAGCCTGCTCCATAGCTCAGTACAACAAAAAATAGAGAAGATATTAAAAAAAAAAGGTAATTAGCACTTTGTGTTAGATCCAGATGATGTCCACCAGGGAGCAAGTCATGAGGCCAGTCTGTAAAAAGTGCTGAAAGTTCTGGTTGTATCTAGAATATATGATCAAGAGAGTGGATTGTACAGTGTATCCACAATGCCCTCGTGTTTTGTCTCCTGAATGATGTTGCTCAATTTTGTGTGCAATTCTTAAGGAAAACCCTAATTTGAAGAAAAAGATAATTTAATACTGAAACAGTAGGCTTCTCTTCAAGTGTCATGTAAATCTGTCACTTCAAGTTTTTTGTTGTTTTGTTGGGGGTTTTTTTTGTTTAGTTTTGTTTATTGTGGGATTTTTTTTTTTTTTTGTGGAAATATTCCAGCAAGTACCCTTTGATATTAAAATTCTAACCTTCTTCCTACCTTTGCATAGCTGTAAAAACATTTGCCAATTTACTTTCTCTAACAGCCTGCAGCTCTCTAGCACTATTCAGAAATTACCTGATTTCTTTCCAATACCCTCAGCTTCTCTCTTTGTGTCAGCAAAGATATTTTTAGCATCTTTTCCTTCATCCTCAATATCATTCTCATAAAAGCTTGTTATCCAGTCCTCCTGCTTTTTTTTATCACTCATTTCCATTAAAATTCTAATCTATTTTTTTTAAACACACAGGCGTTTTCCTACATTACCTATTTCCATCATTCTAATGATGTCATACACTGCTTAAAAAGTACTGCAAGAATACTAAATATCAGTCTGAAAATTTCAGTCTGATTATATTTTTTACCCCCATTTTATTTTACAATAGATATTTAACCATTTCCTAGATCATCCAACTCTATCTTATATCTCCCTCATCTTTGGTAACAGTAACCTGTAAAAGTAGTACACAAGCATGGGACCTCTAAAAGGAGTTATTTAGCATGAAAGACTCACATGAGTCAAACACCGTCCTTGCAATTAATCTGATCAGTTAAAAAAGAATCTGATTGGGTTGCAAGCATTTTTTTTCCTCAGAGAATGCATGTTAAACATGTTTTCTGAGAGATTGTGAAAAGACACATTTTCTGCACATGTGTAACAAAGCTCCTAGATGAGACCAGTCATTCTAATTTGGAAATGACAGATCATGATATAGTGCATGACACTTCTTCCCAAGAAAAGAAACCGAAGTTAAATCAGGAAAAGTGTGGGAGAAAAAAAGTGGAGAAAAAAAAGGGAAGAATAAAGGAAGACAAGTTTACCATGATGTATGTGCAAAACTGGATATTTTGGCAGATTTTGTAGATGTGCATGCAGAGCCACAACAAAATGCACAAACATATATTACCTGATGAACAGACTGGCCATCTGTGTTAGCTTCTGCTGGCAAGATTTATGAGAGCAGTTTTGTATATCATATAAAAGAATTATCTCAAATATTTAAATAAATTTATTTCTAACTCCACTCTATAATAATAGCATAACTGTTGCTAATATTTTGCACATATTTAGGGCTTTTCACTAAGGATTGTGTGGGTCTTTATGTACAAATACGAATGTGCAATAGAGAAAGAAAGGTAGAAGAGAAAACTTTCATTTTAATTAATGAGAAAAGATTTTTATATACTCTTTCCATACTAACATTTAGCTACATCTTGCATTTATCTAAGCTATCATAACACACTGAAGTGACTTAAGGATCTGATTTAAGGTTAACTGCAAGAGCTGTTTTAATTTGTTGCCTTCCTTCCTTCCTCCAGAACAGCATTTGAGACCCCAGAGCATCACACATAAACAGACAAGGTTCTCCAACCCTAGACTTCCATTTAATGACTTTGAGATAAGGATTTCTGCTCAGCATCTAATATTGCATTTTTTCACCTGCACAAAAGAAGAGAATATAAAAAGAACCCTATGTTTTCCACAGCATAAAAATATATAGAATTCCATCAGTACAAAACCAACCAGTATTAAGTGAAATAGCTTGCCTGTGTATATTCAGGACAACTCCACCAAATGAAGCTCTCTATGGTACAATACTGTACACCATAGTTCATGAAGTCTCTGAATGGGGAAATCAGTGTATGTAATCAGAATCTGTTTTCTAACATTTTGCTAAAAAGTGTTGCATTCCAAGGCTAAATAAGATATCTTTATACATATATTTTAAAATGTAATTTTGCTATTGCAAATAAAAGTTTAGCCTTTCTTTTATGTTATAAAAAGCAGGTTTTAATCTGAAAAATTTTACTTGATATTGGAAAAATATATTAATATGCTAGCTCAGTCAACAATCATCATAATTTCTCATTTCTGCAGAAAAGAAAGTTTCTGATGAAGTAGCATTCTGTATTAACCTGAGCTTAGGATGTTTAAACAGGGTTAAATTACACACCCTTCTATGTACACTTATGATTTACTATAAATCAACCCTAAATTTCAATGAATATTTTCAAATTAACTCTATTTCATTGAAGAATACCCAAATATATTTTGTCTCATAACCTTTCAAATTAAGTGAACAGTTTTAAATGTTATACTGTATCATGTCCATGAGCCCTAAAGCATTAAATAGGATTTTCTTAAGCCTGCTTGTTACATCTACAAGGCATGACTAAAAATACTGATTGCTCAGGAGTGCTCAGTTCGGTGCTCCTTTGCATTTCTGCATCTAATCTAGGATGCAGAAGAGTGTGCCTCTATTTTAAGAATTTAATTTTATTAAAATTTGTCCCTTTAGACCTTTCTTGAATGATGGATCTTCTACAGGGTAGGCACTATCAAAACTGTAGCCATGGCTGAATACACTTTAGTAATATATTTCCTGAGTTCTTTGTGCTAATGTAATGAGCTACATCATAGCTGAATTCAAGATATAGAAGCTGTCTTCTTATCAGTGTAAGGCATTTCTGTATTGAAAAAGTAAATCTTTTCTGCAGGTCAATATGGCTTTTGTAAATCAGTGGTTGAAATTGTGTTTAGCTGTACAGAATTTAGAAGTTAGAGATATATAACAAAAGCAGTACCTGGGATGTCCTTGATGAATTTCAACTGTTCAGAATAAACAAGTGCTGTAATGCATTTTTTATGTACTAAGTGTCTACTTGAGGTATTGTTTTGATCCTTCAATTTCAAACTTGGAGGAACAAACAAGTTCTTTTTCATAAATGCTATTTATGTTCTTCAATTTTATATTATGACCCCAAAATCTGAATACAAGAATAAGCTGATTCTAGGAAAGTGGCTGTGGACATTTATCATCTGCTTTCCCACCCTCCTTTTTTATAAAGACAAGTTACTAAAGCCAAAATATACCATAGGAAATTTTGGTAATTTATCTTCAAAATAATATCATAATGATCTGCAAACACTAGGGGATATAGTTTAAACACTTACATATCTCAGATTAAACTGGTGTTGGTTATGTAGAAAATGCACACTTATTCTAAGACTACTGTGCTTTTTTGTGCATTCATTTCCACAGTCAGTGAAAATGTGTGTCCACTTGGAAACTTGCAAAAGGTGCCTTCCTTTTGTTGATATTGCAGATAGATGATAACTATCACAAAGGTACTGAAGGAAATGAAGTCTTCTACTCAGCTTTCTCAGACATCCCAGAAGCAGATGTATGGGAGTAGCTCAGCTTAATTTGGGGACAAACTCAGAAGTAAAAGATACTCCAGGAATACATTAATAATAAGGACAGAAATGTATTAATGACAGTTGAATAGCTTGTCAGACAACTCTTGAATGCTTATTTGCATCTTAATGGTTAATTAAGGAATGGGAGATTGACAAACATGTTGAGGAATCTGGAAGTCTGAAATTACATTAAATTACAGCACTTTTAATCTATTATTTCTACCTTTATACATTTCATGCAAAACAGAGTACTTCATTGTTCGGAAGGTCACTTTGGCATAAGAAATGAATTACAAGTGCTTGAAATTAAAATCCTACATTCTATATTAGATATCTAAATATGCGGCCTTAGAAATATTTTAAAACCCTGGAGTTCCAATTGAACTCTCATTTCTACATTGCCTATTTATAGTAAGACTGGGGTTCTTTTGTATCACCACACCAGGAGAACTTTTTTTCAGCAGGACCAGGGACTGACCTGGACTTCAAATAAATAGTAACTACATATAGAATCTTAGTGCCACTAATTAATTCAATAATTTGTTTGCAGGTTGTGTGAAAGAGTTTGTTCCCTTGCAGATGCTGTAAATTTACCATTTTTCACCTAGCAAGGGAGCAGTTGAAGGAACTAGAGGATGGATAAACATGGCTGATCTGATGAATTGGCAAGGCATGATGTGTTCAGATATCTTATTTAAGATCTTTAATTTTAAATTCCTTTCTAGGTTCACAAAGATATTTGTCACATATTTGTCATTGTAGAAAAGCCTTTCTCATGGAATATGCACTTTAAACTGTGATTTGTGAACATAAAATGTTACTATGAACTGCCTCGCACAAGCTGCCCTTGTTTTTTATAACTACTAGGAATCCAAAGACATTTGCACTCATCTGGCTGACTTTCATTTTCAGGAAATTATGACCCCTTAGATACAAGTGTGTCACAGTGAGTGAAGTTAGTATACCATTCCTGTACCATTCCTGTTCCTTTTCTACAAACACCCATACAGAAACTTATAAACCACCAAGATATATTAACCTTTTCTCTAAAAACAAGTTCCAATAGTTTAGGGTGTACAGCTAAATGTTCCAGAAAGGCATAGAATTTTTTAACAAAATAGTAATTTAATTTATTACCTCTGAGATTCCTGTTAAATATCAAAGGAAATATTAATATTAATGGAGACTTAGATTTTTCTTTTCAAAGAGCATAGCTCTACTTGTTAAAAATAAAGGGAAAGTTGAGATCTTCATGCTTGAATGTGTAGGCCAGCCTCACTGCGCTCCATGAACATGTGAAAAATATATATTCACTTTTCTTTTGAAAGAAGTAAAAATTATGAAATATCTTTCATATTCTAAGTACTTCTGTACAAAGAAAATCCATAAAGTTGCAGAACCCCTGATCAGGCACCGTAAGAGAGCACAGCAAAGTAAAACTTGAAACGAACAGATACTTTGTAAAGTTTCTTTCCAATGCTTGCTTTGGTTGCTAAAATGAAGGTTTTGAGCTAGTGATGTATCATTTACTTCAGAGATGGATCAGGTCTTTAAATTTCAACTTATTAAAATTGATTTAGGTTCCATTTATGTAATTGAAAACAGGATTTTTGCCAGGAAAATGAAGCTCTTTTGACCATTTGAATAAGGAAGTTTTGTACAGTCATCTATATTTTATTTCTGCTGTGGAAGAACTGTCTGAGACTGAACGATTCTTTTCTTCCCCCCTAAATCAATTCCAATATGAATCAGAGCCAAAAGAAAATATAGTTCTCCAAGCCCTATGTAATTCACATTTATAGGTGCTGAAATATATATCTAAAATCTGAAAGTGGATATTTATGTACTTATGTTTCAAGTTCTCAAATGCACAAAGTTTTGACTGTCAACATAATGGCAAAAGCTCCAGTCTTGGCAGCAGTGAGCAGCTCTAAATGCAGAATGGAGATCTACAGCAACTGGACGTACTGGAGTTTCTCCTGGTAGATCTGCTCAAAAATTTTCTGTCTTAGTTAACCATGTGTGTCCTCCGTCAAGTTTGAACTTAGAGACTGTTCCCTTTTGGCTCACTGTCCTTCCCTGGAGAAGGCAGAAACTTGCTGTTCAGGCAAAAATAAGGCCTCAGGAGCCAAATGCTCTCCAAGCTCTGCCTACCACAGAGCAAAGAAGAGATCTTGCCAGCTGATGGTGTTCTGTTATCCCATGGCTGCCCGTTCTTTGTATTGGGCTAGAGCAGCTTTCATGTACCTCAGACAGACATAACCAAGAGAAGCAGCAGCCAAGTGCCCTGAAGTGGTACAAGGCCGAAACAGCAGCATGAGTTCTGTGGCTTCTGTTAGACAAAAGTAATCTCAATTCTGGATCTAGTTCAAGTGATGCTAGTAATTTGTTGAGATGCCTTGATGAGCTTTCAGTACCCTCAACCCACTTATTTCCCAACCCAGATCTTACACATTGACATATGTTTTATAGAGGCATATAGTATAGTTGAGCTATAGACAATTAGCAGAGATCTTGTGAATCAAAAAGGCTTGAAAATTTTTAATTATTTTCCCCCATCTTTAAGTCAAACTTCATCATCCAAAGATGGAAAAGAAAGGAAGGAAAACCCTAAAGCAGAATTCCAATATAGTGATCAGAAACCAACAGCAGGTAACCCTTTTCTTCTGAAGTGCTTATTTTTGCAGAGTAGAATGACTTCAGAATTCTTCTGGATATGGGTGAGATGAATCCTACTCCAGGGAAGAACACAAGATAGGTAGCAAATTAAAATTTGATCTGTTTTCAGATATATCAGAGGGATAAAATGCAGTTTGATCACTGTGTAACTGTGAGAAACATTGGAAAATTAATTCTTCCTGAGATATAGGTGTTGTTTTTTTTTATTTTTAAATACATTAACACAGGTTTAATCTCTTCCTTCATTTAAAATTCCCTCTCCCTCCCCTCAAAAAACCCTACCAGCCTGTCAAATCTCCATGATAATGGTTAATTTAAAACCTGAAAGAATTTGGAATGTAGCTCTCTAGCCGTCACTGATGCAGTTTGGAAAGTTTGGAATGGTTTTCCAAACTCAGCATAAGTGATAACAAAGGGCAGAAGTGAGATGAAAACTATGACATCCTTCCTCTCGTTACAGTTTCCCTGGGAATCCACTCAGTAAGCAAGAAGAGTAAGACAGTTCTTATATATAACTTCAGAAAGCAAACCTGCTTGAAGCAACCCAGTAGTTAGCAGGAGAATGGAAGGAGAAGAGTCAGTGGAGAATGGAAATAAAAATGCAGACAAAAAATCATTTAAATGTACAAAAAACTGCAATAGAAAGAATATTAGTTCTAGTTTAATCAAGGGACATACTGTTGTGTTTAATGGACCTCATCACCCAAACAGTAAATATAACTGTGCTGTTTTAAGGAAAAACAGGGAAGTGAAATTGAAAAACACTGTTGAAAATATGAATATTTACTCTATCCTGCTAATGAAGGTAAGGTAAGGAGAGGAAATAAAAGGAAAAGAAAGGATAAATTCTAACAGCGTCATCATAATGTATGGAAAATCAGAGAAGACTTTTTGGAAAAGTAGTACTACTCAGAGACTAAGTGTTCTCCAGAAAAAAGATCTTCCTCTTAAAAAATGTGTTAAAAAAACCTGAAAATCACTACTGAGGCATCTTTCAAGTCTGTTGATGTATTCATAATGAGAGTTTTCTTCAAAAGAAGGATGGAAATGTCTCCTTCAAAAATAACTCAAACCAGCAAGGAATTATGTAAATAACAAGTTACACAGTGCATATGTTTTTAGAGAAAAAAGCCCCAAAGTTTATACTTGCTAATGATGGAAACATATTTAATGATATGTGTATCATTGGTTTAAATGGGAATATTTGCATGTAGAATAGCTCAAGTGAGCTACGTAAACAAAAATATTTTGAGGACACAAATAATGAAGAAGAGTCAAGAGAGGAACATAATAATGCAGAGTTTAAGTATTTTATTAAATGGAAAATAATGATGATGAAATTGATTTCTCTTAGCACAGACAGAACACCAGTTATGTTTGGACCCATAGTTTCATGGCTCATTATCATCAACAAACAGTCAGAGAAAAAGTGATAGACTTGACACATAGAAAAAGAGTAGTGGTTAAAGTTAACTCTACTCAGGGAAAAGGGCTTTAATAATAAAGGTCATGCAACATACTAGAGACAACCCTCAAACAGAAGTTTGCAAAATAAGGTGAACCATCTTAGTGGAATTAATATTCTAAGATGTATTGATCAGGTTTGGGAGGGTTTTCTTCCCCATATGTTGTGATAATTCTATGATCAATAAACAAAGAATTTGGTGAAATTCATGCTTCATTTTGCCAATCTTATGGTTGACCAACTTCAGTCCAAAGGTAAAGGTGAAGAAAAGTTTATTATACACATGGCAAGATGAAAGCACTTCCAAATGTCATGCAATTAAAGATATTCAAAGTGAGATTTGGGATGTAAGTAAAATAAAGGAAAAAATAAATTTCAGGAGACCTCATAATTCCTCCTAAAAGTGCTTCAGGTATAAATATGAAAACTAATTTGAAAAAATAAGAAAAATTTATGAAATATGGATTTCTTGAAGATACGAAGACAGGAACTTGAAAACTACATAAACTGTATATTTAGATTTACCAGTGGAATTTGTATAATCTTGTCCATGCCAATAATAATCCACATGCTTGACTGTAAGAGTGAATTAACACATCTGGATGCCAGTGTATTAAAAAAAGGAAAATCTTACAAAATAAAGCAGTGTCTTCTTGGAAGACTGGAACAAGAGGAATAAAATGTGTGTGTCAGGTAAAACCACAGACCTTTTTCAACTACCCAAGTCATCTCCTCAGAAATAGTTATATCATTTGAAAATAAAATCAATACATATGTACGACAAATCTAAATGAAACTCATGAAAGGGTATGTTGCTTCTCATATTTCAATGAATTTTCAACAGCAGCAACAGAAGATATGCTGTATCAAATATACTAGCAGTCATTTAGTTGTCAATGTCATTACATGGAAGCACTTATCCAACTACTTATGCTGCTAAATATGTCAGTTGATACACAGGTACTTGTAAAATTATGATGCCTAAACCTGACAATTAGGTGACAAAATTGTTTATTGTGTTCCCTGCTTTACAGCTATTTTCTGCATTTGGAAAATTTATTAATCTTAGCTTTAAAACTTGTGCTTAAAATTAGATATTTTTCACCCACCCCTTTCTCTATAAATCAGTATTTGAATAAATTAAATTGTTTTGGGAATCTCTTCCTTCTTCAATGTGAAAATAATTGGGGCTGCAAACCTGTGGAAGATGGACCCTTACTTAAAATTGTCTTTTCAAAGTATATTTAAAATTCTGGTCTCTATATTGCCTTACATTTTGATGCCTCAAATCCAGGACTATCTGTTAATTTGTCTGTTAAGTCTGACTCCAATAAATTGTGCAAAATTTGGAGGAGTGGGAACCATAAGAAAATTAAGATAAAATGTGCCAATAAGTATTTATTTTAGCTGAATTCACTGCATTTTTCCAAGCTGGTGCCAAAAGTTCCTTCAGTTTTTCTCAGTAATGTTAATTTAAATTAAAAACATTAAAATAGTGTTAAAATTGCCCTGAAACTAGATAAGCCAGCCAAAGCTTGTACGTCTGAATGAATGGCAAAATAACGATTCGTAATTAGTGAGTCATCATATTACACTGAGCAACAAGCAGAACAATGACTATTTATTGTAACTATAATTATTGGCTTAAGACCACTCTTCATGAGCATGGTAAAGGTAAATTTTATGACCCTAAAATTAGGTGTCTGGAGGCAATGGGATCAACTGAACAGAGAAAAGAAAGGGAATTGAAGAACAACAGATTGTAGACACACTGCTAGAATATAATGTTTTGACTATAGAACAATATCTTGAGTAACTTGATTTAAAAGAAACACTTAGCCTGTTTTCCAAGTATAACTTTTTCTTTTTAGCCAAAAGGAGGAAATGAATATAGATATTAATGTGCCCTGCTTCTTGGAACAGAATGCCTGTTTGTAACATGATGATTTTGAAATATCCAAATAACCAGTTTATACAGCCCGTTTTATGTTTGCAGGCATCTCTTTTCTTCTTAATATTTAGATGATTGTATATGCAGAGACTCTAGAGACCATATGTATCCGCCAGTGTAGATGTGTTTGCATGTGTGGTTTTCTTACATATATACTTCTCATGGTTAAAAGTGCTGCATGTATATTTATGTAGATCAGCTTGTTCACAAACACATTCATATGTATATACACACCCACATTAACGTACACACATACATCTGGGCACGTATCTATGTATGTGTGTGCATGCATGCTTTTGTAAGTACTGAATAAAACAGATGTTTTCTTTCCCACAGTAGAGTCTTCCTCCTTCCCCCCTCCCCTTGTGTGCAAAATTCGTTGTACATCTGCCAAAGAAGACCCACTACTTTTTTCAGCACAATGATGCAGCAGGTTTTGGACACTACCACCGAGGCAAGGTTTGTTTTAAAGCTGAACAGCTTTGTCCCTAGTGCAGTATTCTAGTGGCCTGACTTAATCCAGCAAAGCCCTTCTCGTGAGATCTTGAAAATAGAAAAAATATTTGCCTACTTGAGAGATCCTGTTTTGCCACTTTACTCTGATGAAGCCCCACTTAGCATAAGTAGAAATCTCATTGATTTGCACAGAGTAATCATTGTGTTTGCTAAATGTGAACTGTGAACCTGGAAGTCTAGGGGTCAGAGGTAGCAGGTTACTGTAGAACCTGACAAGATATTTAAAACTGAAGACTTCTGAATCTGATTGTTTGAAACATAGTTATTGCTATCTTTTAAACTCTAGGATGTATTTCTAACTGTCCACCTATGCTATTTTATAGTCTGTGTTGGTATATCCTCTGGTGAGGCAAACACTATGCATTGCTTTGTATTAAATAGGCAGTAAATTAAGTTAAAATCAAGCTCTTCAATCTCTCTCTCATTTTTATTGTATAGCCGTGGGCTGAAATCTTGTTTTTGCTATATCTCATGCATCTGAAATTTGATGTTAGGCAGTTTGACAGAAAGTACTGGGGAAGGTAAGGAAGAAAAAAATCTCTTGGCATAGAGGTTCTGCAGCATTCAACAGAATTCAACTCTCACAAAATATCCCTGGCAACTGCTGCAGTCTGCTTCTCAGAAATCAGTGCCCTGTGTTATTAGCCATTGGACTCAGACAGCTCACTCTTCACAAGTCTCTCTTAAGAAGCTTTTTACCTCCCAGTCATCTGATGCATTACCTGCATCTCATACAGGTTTATAACAAACTGCTCATAACAGATGTTCTTCCGTATCACGCTTTTCACACATCAAGATCACAGATTTAAAAGCTATTCATGTGAATGCTCCATGTGCATACAAAGTTGCCAGATTTTCCAGGACACTGCTTTCTACAGCTTAATATTGTTATTATATGAAGGTGTAGTGTGGGTGTCTGTCTTTCCCGAGTAGCTATGCTTTGAGTATCTTAATGATGTGGGGTAGTTAATAGCTACCCAGACTACACTGGAGTTACTGAGGTCCCTCAAAAAAGCCTGAAGCTGATGCTTACAACCTATAACATCTTTGGGATCAGTAAAATTTTAGCAAAAGGAACAAATAGATGGGCTGGACACCTCAGTACGTGAAAAGGCTGACAAAGGTGAGGAATTGGGATAATGGTTTTTAGCGCACATAGCATATAAAAGCTGTGAGTAAGCAATTGTTTACAGCTCCTAGAACTAGGAGACATCAGATAAAACTAGCAGGTTGCTTATTCAGAAGAAACAGCAGGGAACATCTCTGCAGGCAGTACAATATATAGTTCAGTTCTGGAATGTGTTACTTCGAGATTTTTGTAAAAAGTTTAAGTGGTTCTACAAATTGTTATAAAAGAAATCATGGAAGAAATTTGCTTTGAGAGACTCAAATAGAGATACAATCAAATCTGCAAAGCACTCACAGCATATTTGGTAGTAAAACACTATTCTGAAATTCAATACTACTACCTGCTTGTATGTGTACTTCTGCTCTTTCATGTGCTAACTATTGCACTTGAGAAACTTGTGGATCTGACCTGACTGACCTGCTGCTGGATCTGGCAAGGCTGTTCGTACATTCTGCTCTTTGAATAATTCATTCTGACTCTACACAGAACTAGTATCAGTACTCCTCTTCAAATTCCATTTTCCCATCAATGATAGCAATTCCCTATACTACAGCCTAATATTTTCATGTAGCTTTCATCAACGCCTCCTACACATATACAAACTCAGGAAAAGTTTTCATTTTGCTTTGAAATGGTGTGATTATAGCACATAGGTCATGCAAACATTATTTCTCATTTGCATAATTATTCTATTTTCAATTATAGATTTTAAGCCATACAAATATCAGGTTTACTCGTGATAGAAGTTCAGCAATCATGAGTTCTTGAATATTTCTGTTGCATACCAATGGCTTCATGCACTTATTGCAGCTATACCTTCATTAAATGAAAAAGAGAAACTCATCTGCATACAAAACCAAAGCGATTGAAAAACATGAAGCCAGAAGACCCTCTTTTTAAACAGATATTATAGCAAAAGCTTAAACCATAGCCAAGTGCATTGAGAAATATAAAATTTATGTTGTGGACTACATAAAAATAATACATCACATAGTTTAGGCCAATACAGCATCACAGATTTGCTCACTTTGAAAGCTAGAGACTATCAAGATGACAGCAAAAAGAGAAATTCTTCAACGAATCCAGGTCTTTGTTTGATAGTAAACATCAGTTCTTCTCTTAAAAATGGCAAGTTGTCAAGAAAATGGAGTGTTTTTCCTTTTAAACAGAACATCATTTGTCTTAAGTGTGGTCAGAGGCAGAAAAATGGTTACTTAGACAAAACAATTCTTCAGCTGTGATACCTTTATGCTTTCAACTTATATCTACCTACTTTGCTGGCAAAATAAAAGAAAGGCATAACTGTTAGTTCAAAGCTAAGGCTATCCAGAGAACATCTACCCTCATGAAATGTGGTAATAAGAATCCACTAAATTCTGGGATTACCATATGAAGTATGATTGATTTTAACTGAATACTGTCTTACTTTATCTTTTCTTGGAGTATCGTGGTCTGTATAATTACCTATAATTTGGGCTACATAAGTAAAAATTCATGTGTGTAGTGCCAGAATTAGATCTGAAATCAGATAGGCTGTTAAAAATTTGGTAGTACCCAATTTTGCAAGAAAACTTATAACCAATTATACATTGGGGTTTTTTTTCAGGTGTTACCCCATCCTGATCCTTCTCTGCTTCTTTATCTTCCTTTAGCTGCCTCACCTAGCCCATAACATTTCTCGTTACTGAGGCTGTACTCACACAGACACTTGGATTGTAAGTACATCCATTTGGAGATACATTTTTTTCCCTTTTGGATCTCGAGAGAAGGAAACTGCCATGTAAGAATTATCACTTTTAATTAGTGAACTCGCAGATTGGCAGCATGTAGAAAAGCTATGACAGCAAAAGGAAATGGGATGATTTTAGCAGTGATAATCTTTATAGTGCCAAGAAACTTTCACAGCAGTTCATTAGAGGGGAGATCTGTGATTTGGGCAAGACTGAATCAGCAGTCATGCTGGCTGCATCAGTAGTGCTCAACTGAAAATTAAAAAGACCAGAAAAGGAGGAGTAGATCGCACATGCTGGTCTGGGAAGGCAGGGTGCATTCCTCTGTGCACACTATTCTGTCCTGGGTTTCCTCTGAGTCCTGTGAATAAATGACAAAATAGATGTGGTTTTGCAGTTCACAGTGTGAATAATAACATGAAGACTGGTATATTTTTGTAGCATGAAATGTAGTATATACATTGCATACCTTGGGCTCTACTTTGATTGTGGAAGGATTCAGAGGCTTCTGGGTATTACAGGATTTTGCAAGCTGGGAGAAACCATATTGGCTATAAACCAGTGACAAACCTTCATTAAATTAACGTGCCATCAGAAAGACAAGTATAATTGGGCAGGAATTTTACTTTTTACCTTCTATTTCCATACAGTCATACCTTTTCCCATGAACACAGGGTAGTGTGGTGGTCTGTTCCCAGGGGTTTTCACTGATGCCTCTTTTGTCTTCCCAGTAGACTCTAGTACCCACCAGTTCTTCAATGCAGACTTCTGATGTTTGTTAACCAATTCTTCAACAGTTACTATTGCTGAGTAGTTTTAATGGCTGAACTACATGAAACCAAAGTGATTAAGGTACATTTGCAATCTAGCTTTTAAAAAACTTTGTTGTTAAACCTGTTCTTGATAAAAATTCCCCTGTCCTTTATGCAATGATGGTTAATATTAAATAGAAATAGTTGAAATACTAACATTCCATTACTATTGAAATCATTGAAAGTATGAGAAATCTTCAACCATATTCTTATCACTTAAGCAAACTAGAAGCAGGCATCCTATCTGAATATACATGAATTCAAAGCGAGGTAAAGCGAAAAAAGTATTTTATCCTCCGTCTTCCCGTGGAAAATTTCTACTACATATCAAAATTGTAGAATCACAAAGTTCAAAGCTTCAGAAGAGCTCTGGGTCAACTTTAAAAAGGGAGAAAAAAGCATTTTCAAATATACATATATTATAAGCTACGTAACTCTAGGGTTTTTTAACCTTACTATTGTAGGCATTGTGAGAAGACTGTAAGTACAGAGTTAATGCCTACAGCCCAATGGCAAACAGACAGCCTGACAGACAGGGAAACCTCCTCTCAAAAGCCTGTTCAGTCTATTGGAAGGTGAGCTACTTCCTTAGTTTTACACAATCTCTAAGAATCCTTTTGACAGTCAAGTTTTCAGCGATAGAAAGTGTGTCTCTCTAGCTTCATGTCTTATGGCACAGTGCTCAAATAATTGAATAGTAAAATAAAGAAGTACAAGTATACCACACCAGTGGAAGTTTTACAGCTCAGGTATTGTATCAACTTAACGGTGAGGTAGAATTTCTCTTACTAACCAGTTTTATGTAATGTAATTTTTTTGTTTGTTTTAATAGAGGCAGAGAAGAATCTTAGCACTAGATCACCAAGTAATTTTTTCTTATCTTACGCAGTACATGATCATTTTTCTACTTCAAAGAAATAATGTTAACTGTCCAAGCAGCCTGAAATAAATAATTTCCCATATAATAAAGTCAATATCTTAAGAGTACTCTTAAATTTACTGAGGTGCACATTCCTACCAAATTTTTGAACGTTAATTTTAATTATTTTTGGGAATTATAATTCCGAAATAAAAGATGACAAAATTATTTTAAAATTCCTTACAAAATAGAATTTGAGAGGTAAGTAGAGACATTTCAATGACTTACATTTTTAAGGTGTGACATTGATCTGGGAGTAACATAAAATTTTGATTTTTTTTTTTTCTGAGAAGCCATTATATAGTTAGGTACCCCTAAATTAGGCTGTAGAAGACAGGTGTACCATTGACTCCGTTTATTTTTTTTTCTCATCTCTCAATGGAAAAAAAGTTTTTACCTGTGTTTGTGAGACAGCTTGAAAAAAAAGTCACTTGTTTTTCCCTCCAATGTCTTTGGTTTTTTTGTGACAGTCGGTGAAATCTTATCTTTACTAAGCCTTACTATATATATTTCACACATAAAGACACACATGGATCTGCCATGAGAACTGGATCCTTCTCTCTCTTTTTTTTTTCAATTCCCTTTAATGACATTTATTTCCATCTGTGGTATAATGGGGAAAAAATACTGCTTGGATTCAAGAGTAAAGAAAACAAAAGCCAAGAAGAGCTAAATGAAATGCATCTGAGAAAGCTAAACTGGGTGAAGGCTTAGATCTTTTGGCTGAGCTGAAGGTTATACTTGTTCTAAGAGATGTATTTGAGGCTGAAAGGCATCTTGCTGCTGTCTTTGATTCATCTCCTTTGTTCTTACAGTTGTGAGTGTGTAAGTTACCTTTGAGCTCTCCACACCATTGCAGTAGTGAATATTAAAGCACAGGAAGAAAAAAAATAGAAGTACATGGAACCACCATGAAAGCATCTTTCTTCTTCAGTTCAGGTGTGAGTCCTGAGACTGTATGTTTAGGGCATATCTATCACATGCACCTTTATGCATGTAGATATTTGAATTAACCTCTTGCTCACAGGGCTATAGTTACATGTAGCTATATTTGTGCTGTCTCGTGTTCAGCCTAAAGTGGTTTGTTTATGATTACTGTTAATACAATTGAGATGCTAAACCCTTTTAAAACTTATTCTCCTGATGACATCAGATATCTGGAAGGCACCAATCTGACAAACCAAGTTATCAAACTTCTTTATTCAAGGAAAAAAAAATAAAAGCAAGAACAAAACAGTGTTTCTCTAAAGACAGTTCCTAAAACACATACTTCTGCTCTTGCACACAAAGGCATAAAGGAGCAGGGGTATTCTTAGCTTAGCAGATCGTACTGATGGAAAACGTGGAGAAGTTTCCTGTTGTTTTCTTGTAATTTTTTAAATTTTATTCTTTGGGAAAAAAATACTGAAGGTTTTGCAAAAGAGTGTGATATTGTCCCCTGTAATTCCTCATTTTCCCTATGTAATCCAAAATTTATTTTTCACATATTATTATGTATAAGTGGAAGCTATTAAAGCTACATATCTTGCTTATAATATAATATAACTAACAAGGTAACATCCTTGCAGCTTGAACCTGCAAATGTCATGGTTATACAGACATATCACAGTAAAATAATAAATACTGGAACAATGCATTCTAAGGGCAGACAGAAAAAAAAATGGTTTTCTTACTCCAAAGTACTAAAATTTGCTTCAATAGTTATAAAGTAACAGCTATATTGTGCAGAGACATTTGAACTGGAAACCCAGCAACTTACAAGGTGTTTTGGAGAACATTTTTTGATAAGGCTGAATGACTTGCAGTTTCTGAAAGAAATGAATGGAATGGGCTGCTCTTTTACACATGCGTCATATTTTCAAAAATAAAATTGGGAAGACTAGACTGGTGAATAAACAGTTATTGTTAGGACAAAGGTTCAATATTCTGTTTCTCTGATATGAAGTTTTTAGTTGTTTGTAACTATCATGTGCAAGCCTACACAGTAATGTTTGTCTCAAAGGATTTCTCAGAAGTACCTTTTTTTTTTGGGCGGTTCAGACACACTGAAGTAAACCATCTGCCGTGGAATATGATAAGTAAAACTAAAAAAAAAGAAGATCAGGTTTTAGGAAGAATATATATCATAAGAGATTTAAGCTAGTTATATGAAGAAATGCAAGACTAAAAATTGCTGTTGTGTGTAACTCTTAGAAAAATATCAAAGTTGAAGCACTAGCATGGTCTCTCACTGTGTCTGGAGTTACACTGCCGTGTAAAATATTTCTTCTTTCTGATACATTTCTGTGAAACTGAAAGCTCATATGGGTGCCCTTTGAGCATGGCATATCATTAATTTCTGATAAAATGTTTGATTGGGAGCAAAGGACTTGCAGAACTCAAATTGTTAGAAATTATTCGTATCTGTGTATTTTCTAATTATAAGTTGCCTGTCAGAAGTATATAGCATCTAGAGGATATTTCGATATCAATTCTCATTGTCCAGGTAAAACCATATTCATTTTTAACCTATCAGTATCAAAATAAAATAAAACAAAGAATTATTTGCAAATGCACTTACAAATAGGCATGCTCTTTCATCTGAAGCTATACCAAAACTTCAAAAATATATATTAATTGTTTTCTAAATACTCTGAGTCTTAGGATCTGTCCAGATATGGAAACTGAGTCAATTTCAAATTTCTGCAATATCAGTCAATTACTAAAAGTAGTAAATACAGAATATTTTCATCTCTCATTTAATAGCATAAGTAGAATCTAGGAGTGATCATTTCTGAAAATATATGGGTTTACTCTCTAACCATATATTGTCACAATGAATGATGGTAAATTAAGCTTTTGATATTGATGTTCATATTTCTAATTCTAAGGATATGTGTTTTATGGTTTAACTCTAGAAATGGGCTGTAAGTGGAAACAGTTGCCTGTATGCTTGACGCCTAGTTCATATATATCCTGCCCATGGGCAGTACTGCTTCTCCTAATATTAAAAGCATAAATTCCAGATGTTATATAGAAGACATTTCTGTATGCACTGCAAGGAACTGCTTTTCAGCATTCAAGGCTAACAGACACATGGATGTTATGACAGAAATGCAGTCTAAACTTTAATAAGTGGAGTATTCATTAGAAGTACATGCTTCTATTTTCCTGCATTAAAATATGTAATGTGCTACAAGGACCATCTTTTGTGATGCCAAGGATTTAAACTGGATAATTACCATCCAGAATTTTAACAAAAAGGACTTAAAAGTTTCTCTGTGTTCTCACAGAAAAACTTTCAGCTGTTATTTTTAAACCCTCTGCTGTATACAAAGTGCATTATGTTGAATTGATCAATCTAAATATTACTTTCTGCAGTCGGCCTCGCAGCAGTGCTGGTAGCCTGAGCGTTAATTGTGTGCAAGTGTTGAACCCCAGCCAGTTCTGGTTGCAGACTCATTAGCATATTCATAAGTCACAGCTTCATGCAGGTGCCAGAAAGAGCAAAATGTTTTGTGACTATTCACTGCCGCAATAGTAGAAATACTGAATTACTGCTAAAAAGCTATTCTGTGTGATAAAATAAGCTTCTAATAGTGCAAAGTAGGTTCAAAAACTCTCAAGGAATTGCTCCATGAAAAAATGAAATAAGACCCTTTTTTTTCTTTTTTCCCCTTTTTCCTGCCTTCCCTTCTCTCTCTCTTTCTCCCATCCCCCCTTCCCCACCCCTCCCCTTTGCCCTGCAGAGTGGAAAATTCAGATCAGGCAGATTAAAAACAATGTTTCTTGCTTCATCCCCTTTTGAAAACTGGCTCTGGTTTTCTTAATAGAGGCCAAGGAAGATAGTGTGATAATTACTAGATTAGACATCTACAGACCCTGCTGCATGAGCGATAAACCAGTATAATGGAACTAAGATTCTTCTAAATGAATCGGAGCAATCTGGACTCTCACTAATTCAAATAAATTCAAAATAAAAGCACGTTCTCAACATACTGCTGCCAGTAGCAGCAGCATGAAAAAGGGATTGTCTGATCAGTGTGTGTCTTCACTACAGGTCACTTTTGGCCCTTTCATCAATAATATTTTGTCTTTCTGTAATACACAACTGATTAAATTAAAATTATATTTAAAAACCTTAGTAAAGCAAAGTATGTAAAGGATTTTCCAGCATTGTTAAATTCAGATAGTAAGACTCTATCATTCAAGCATATCTAGCAGTGTGCTTTCTCAAATAAAGTTGCATCTCTTAATTTAGGTAGTTTTACTACGGATCTTGCAGACAATATTTATCATTTCTGTGTAGCATATTAGACTAGAATTGCTATTTCACCTTAATTTATCCTGTTAAATCATAGAATCACAGAATGTTAAAGGTTTGGAATGCACCTTAAAGATCATCTAGTCATAACCCACTTTGTCATGGGCAGGGACACCTCCCATTAGACCAGGTTGCTCAAGGCCTGATCTACACTGGCTTTGAACAATGTCAGGGCTGGGGCAGTGATGACCTCCCTGGGCAACGTGTTCCAGTTCTCACTACCCTTAAAGTAAAGAATTTCTTTCCTATATCTAACCTAAATTTCCCCTCTTTCAATTTGACCCAATTACTCCTTGTCCCATCCCTACAATTGCTGACAAAGAGTCCCTCTCCATCATCCCTGTAGGTGCCCTTCAGATACTGAAATGCAGCTATGAAATCTCCATGCAATTTTCTCTTCTCCAGTCTGAACCCCAAATTTCTGAGCCTGACTTTGTAGGTTCAGCCTTCCTGTAGATGCAGATTATCAGGAACTTAACGACCTACATGTTAACAAAATTTATTAGCTAATGATCCACAATCAAAGTACACACTATTTTTTTTTTAGGCAGAAGATCTACCCTAATTGCACCACTAAGAAATATGCAGGAATCATCAGGATTTTGGAATATATTTTGGTTATTATCCTCTCAAGGAGGGACAATATTAAAATTATTAAATGCTTATTTCCTTTCACAATATCCTACATATCCTACTTGTTCATATTATAATTGGAAGAATGGTTATGTGAAAGTTACAAAAAGTTACATGAAAACCATAAAAAACAAATTAATAAGGTAAGTACAAGGGATCGATAGAAGCCTCTGAATTTCAATGCTTCCCCTGCAGTTTTAACATTATCTTGCACAAAGATTTTGAGATTTTTACTTAGTGTCTGTGAGGAGAATTTGACATTGACTAGACTAGATATTTCCTAGATATTTCTAGTATTCCAGCTAGAAAAGCCTTTGAGGCCTAGGGAGCCACACTCATTCCCATCAAAAAGCTGGAAGTTGCCAGTCGAGTGACAAAACTTGTCCTCACTTTAGCCTTGGTTTTTCCCTCCTCCCAAGAGGGGAGCCCTGAGCACAAAGAGCCCCAGGGAGCTGGCTGTGAGCTGCTGCAACAATCCACCCACCACAGCCCACTCCTTTGGGAGACTTGGATGTCCTCAGAAAGGAGGTTGCAGACTGCATTATAAACCATTTCTGGTCCTTGGTGCGTGCATCACAGCCCTTTTACATCTCAGAGTAGTACACAAGTTAGTAGAATTGTGTTCAGAAAGCTCTACCTGCAGATGAGTTATAAGACCTTGAATCCCTCAGATGTTGAAGGAAATATATGGTTTGTTTTTGCCTTTATCTTCCTGAGTTCTTAATTCTAAGCATTAGGCTACTTTGTTAAAAAGAGAGATTATCTCTGTTTTAGAAAATTATGAAGATCACACCAGAAACTGAGCACTTCTGGACAGGTTTGAGTTGCTTGGTCCTGTCAAGAAGGAAGATACTCTGCAGGGTTATCAAGGCATAAAGCAGGGCTGCTAGGGGAAATATAAGGTCTAATAAATGGCTGAGTATTCTGTTCTTAGGCTACAGCATGGTAAATTCAGGAATTCAGTTTCACATTTAGAAGCAGTAGCTGGCTGTAAGTCAGTAGTAGACGAGAGGTGTGATTAGGGCTGGCTACAGGCTTGCCTGATCTGTGTATTGGCCTGAGGCACCCTGAAGCCAGGTAGGTTCATCTGTGCATTATCCCAAGCCATGGCACAGTTCTACCATGGCTCAGGAGCCCTCTAGAATTTTAGACATGTTCAGTTCACAGACACAATCTTGCAATAGCTCAGACACATTGCTACTGGAGCAAAAGCAGAGTACAGAATAATTAAAAGTATGGAGGTGGTATGTTTATCTTTTCTGATGCCAAATCATGTAAATATATTCATGCTGGGTATGGCCACTGGCCCCTATAAAAATCCTGCTCATTTGAATTTTGTGAAATCTCAGTGAGCAAGAAGCAGCCAGGCCATTATGCTTTAGACAGACATGACATCCTAATTCTATGTCTTGTCTGTTGCTCATTTATATTTGTAGAAGCTGAATTTTAACCCAGCACAAAACATGTGTGTATGTTTGTGTGCGTGTATGTTGGAATGCAAGTGTCCTCATGATACAAAGATTCTTGGAAACAGTGAAACCATTCTCAGTTTCACTTGCACAAACAGATTCATTGGATGTTGTTTCAACAAACTGGAACATTATCTTGAGTATACTGAGCATTGAGAAAAAAATTATAGCAAGTTTTGCTCTCTGAGGAGGATGCCCAGTTAAAGTAAAATATCCCCACCATATCCTAGGGAGTACTATGACTGTGGTTGTTCCCTTTATAGCTAATGGAAAGGAACAGGCACCTCTAGAGAGTCATTAATCTCATCATAAGATAGAACAGATGAATATCCCTGGAGGAGCCTATTTTTCTCCATTAACTATAAAGGGATTCAAAAATGCCTGGCTTAGATTTTAGACGTCTAACTTTCAGATGTTAAATTACAACCAATAAAGTCAATCACATGTTGTCCCCTAGCAGAACATATTCTTTCCCTCCACAACCATTCAATTCAGGCACAATCCACAAAGAAAAGGCTGGAAAGAGAAAAATCAGTCCTGAATCTTCCCTGAACCTCCTCACACATTCGCAGTAATTGTCATCCACAGCATGCAAGTGAGGAATAATGTGTGTTCTCAGAAACTTCTGAGTCTGACTCCTTTTTAACAGTCCATTATTTCCAGTTTTGGGACACTAACTAATACATGAGGAAGAAAAGTGTCAGAAAAGGTACTATCTGTTGCTGCATCTAATGAGTACCATCTGGACAGGCTTACACGTAGAAAAAGTATTTTGCACCTGTTTTGCACATCATTAAAAACCAGATACATTTTTCCTTTTTATACCAACATCAGTGTTATCAGTAGAAACACTGTATTTCTAGCAGCTGACTTATTTGGGTTGTGATGCATCTGTTTTCTACCTGATAGGCACAGGTCTGCAGTCTGTAGAATCTTAAAGTCTCTTTCTTGCTGTACCACTTGAAGGAATTCACCATAGTTTTGCAATTGTGTTCATAAAATTTCCATTTTCATAATTTTTTATAATCAAATAGTCTGTGAGCTTTCATGCATATATATTCTGTAATGTTAAAAAAAAAAAAAACAAAAAACCAATCGCCAAACAATTTCTGTGCCAAAATAAGTTGTTTCAAATGCAAATTTTGCTGTAGAAACATAACCACATACATGCTAGTTTTACTAGTCTTTGCATGCTATATACAAAGGATTATATATTTCTTTTTTTTCTAGAAAGCTTCACTCTTCATGGCTATTTACTGGTTTTTTTAATATCATTTTTATTATGAAACAACTAAATAAGTTTTGGTTTTTTTCTTATTGTGAGGAGTATTCTTTACATGACAGCTCAGGTTGCCACAGAGCTTTGCTGAGAGGTCAGCTCTGAATCCCAAATTCTGCAGAAGTCAGACAGGAAAAAATTGAACACAAAAGAGTGTGGAGATGCATATTTCCAAGAACAGTATTTTCATTGTAACTACTGAAAATTAAACCACCAAAGCACAGCTTTTCTCCTAAAATCCAAACCTTTTGAGGATTTGAACTCCTTAAAATCTCTTTCTCTATTGCTAAATATTAAACTACTTTTTTTAATCTTTTTTTATTTTGTCTGGGCAGACATCCACATGTACACAGAGTGTCTGTTTATCTATCTGTATGTCTACCTATATGCATATATATGTATATAGTAGCATCTTTATTTGCAAAAATGCAGTCACAGGTAATTTAATGTGAAAATGGGAAAGAAAAACCGATTTACTTCTCCAAATTGATAGACATTTTTTTGTCACAATTGTATGGTATGATGTAAAATTCCATTTATGGCAAGGGAAAGAAAATCCAATTTCTAAAAACCATGATGAATTGCACAATATTGTAACATCTGTCTGTATAAGGTAAGGCAGCAGCTGGGTATACTTGTGAACATGACTGTAAGATATGCAGGAGATACAAAGACCCACAGACCCCAGCAGCACTACAGGAGTAACAGAATTAACAGCTTCTGAAAAATGTCATCAATGTATTATGTATAAAATAGATCCCTACTACACTTCAGTGTCAGCCATGCATGACTTTCTGTTCCTCTGCTAGCCTTGCTTAGCACAGGGAAGAAAAGTTAATTTCCATTCATCTGGGCTTCTCTAAAAAGTAACATCTTTTTAAGTAATCTCCTAGGGAACTTCTGAAAAAAAATTCAAAATTAGATCATAGGGTCCTTGAGTTTATGAGTAAAAAATTTCCTGGGATAATACAATTTGGAAAAGCTGTGTGTATCTTGGGAAAAATATATTGTCAGAAAGTTCTTAGCCATTTTTCATGATTTGGCTGGCAGTCTTCATAATAAATACAGCAGGAGGCATCTGATAGGGAAAGTCATAATATAGCCTCAGGAATTTAGCTTGAAAAGCTTAAGATGTCACTACAGTTGTGACCCCAAAATAAACACTGTGACCACTTCAAATCCATTTCAGTGCAGCATCACAAGACTATCTTAAATCACTGCTGAGTGTCATTTCAGATTATTAGCTTTTGGTTTATATATCAGTGATAAATACTTTATCATGGAGAATTATCTTTATAACAGGTAGGTAGTGGTGAATTCCTAAAGTTATTTGTTAATTTCTTTTCTAATTGAAGAATTACAATTGAAGTATTACTTTGTCTTATCTGCAGATGGATTCAGCAGATATTTAGTAAGTTCTCTCCACAGTTGATTGAGAGAGAAAGACCCACAATGGATTTGGCATGATCTATACCCATTAAAGTGTTTACCACTTTTGGCTGGTTTACAAAATAAAAACCCTATGCTTCAAAATGTTATTGATATTTTAACTTTATTATTAAACTAACAAAGTGTTGTCTTTTCTTCAGCCATGCACTATGACAGTATTGTATAATAATAAGCCATATGATTCTGTGGGACTATAATGTTCTTTGTGCTATAATTTTTTGGCGCTATACTAAACTCTCTGGTCTAATTGAATTACCTCATTATAGAGATAAGGCATAAATGAAAGAGTCAAGTTCTGCTGATGTGAAATAAGTCAGGTTAGATATTTGTGAAATTGTTCCAGTTTTAAGATCTATATGCCTCTCATGATGTCTGTCCATTTTGTGCATGGATAAGATTGAGTAAGCAGAATGGTGTTGTGTCGCATACATTTCTGGTTTTATTATTTTATCAGATTTATATAATCTTGCCAGTGTAGGTTCATTAAAAATGATGCTGCTCCTGTATGGAGCTCTGTAGAAGCAGCAGAAGCTGACCTGCGGGGCTCTGTGCCATTTGTGATGAGCATTATATCAAAATTCATTTGAAATGCTGTCACAGATGCAGGAAACAAAAAAAGGGCATTATGTAACATATGATTTCTGCATCTTAGAGCAAAGAATATTAGGAAACCCGTATAAGGTAGGTATTTCTGTGAGTGTATGGGGATTGAGAATGCAATCAATCTGCCTGTCTGACAGGCTAGCTGTATTAGTTGTTGAAATTATTCAGAAAAAATACAGCTAGCCTGTTATTATTACTATACAAAATATGTACAGAAAAGCAAAAACTTAACAGAAATCTTTAATTTCTCTTTAGCGCTAACTATATCAAGGTGCTGTGAGCATATCAAGCAACTATAAGTTGCTGCATTGAAACAAAAGTACTCTGGGGTCATTTTAAACAACTGTGATCCATCATACTTCTACTTCATGAAAAGATAACAGTGCTGTTGGTACTTTTTGGCCTCAAGAGCTGCCTAACGATCTGTCAACACTTCTGCTAAGCTACCTGCAAAAATGGGGTTTGAGTAGCTCTGTTGCACTGTGGACAGAACTGGTACACACACAAGCTGTTTAGCTGGCCTTGCTTTTGAAACTGCTGACCTGACACCAGGAAAGGCAAGTGATCAGGCAGGAGATGCACAAGCTGCACAATGAAAAATTTAATAACTTGTAAATGGTGCAAGAAGGAAAGAGGAGTTTGAAAGAGAATAAAGAAGGCACATAACATTAGCTTTCAAACAAACATTTTACCTTACTAAAATTACTATCTCTACTTCCAGATTGATCAGCAAAAGCATCTACTGTTTTCAGAATGCTGTATTTAATCCTAAAATCACAGAAATAAATTTAATATAGAAATATTTCTTTATCACAACTGTAAAATAATACAAACCTCCCTATCATTACTGTTCAAGAAGTGTCTTAGGTGTACATTAGTATTACCATTTCACAAAATCAAGCCACTTCCCTGATTTACTTGAATAACTAAACATGGCTTGATAGTGTCTACTCTCAGGCAATGAGGTATAAAAAAATATATCTTTTTTTCATCATTCTCATGACAAAAAGATATATGAAAAAATAACTCAAAAACCACAGAGTGAAAAAATATTATACAGAGAAACAGTTTTAAAAATTACAAATGCAATTTATAAAAGAAGCAAATTGAATACTTCTGCATTAATATATCTGCAATAGATATTTAAATTGTATAGCCATCACATTCAAATAAATCTGTAGACAAAAACTGAACTCTGCTCACTTAATTTTCTATATTGTTATTTTCATATGGTTTCTCTACATCTAAAAATTCATTTTGTCCTTCTACATTTTAGAAATGACAATGCTTTTATACCTGCTTTCCCTTCCCTTAAGAGTGATATGCAATTTACATTTAGTGGCAACTTACATGTGACACATGTTGTCATCCAAGAGTGGTTTATTGTAAAGAATGGTATGAGTGGTTACAGTAAGGAATGGAATGCAATAGTACAAAAAAAAAAGTTAAAATATATATATAATGTTAATTATATTTTATTTATCCTTTTAAAGTTTCAAAAATAACTTCAAAAATTTTCTAAGCATCTAATTATTTTTTGTGCAGGTGGTCGTGTTTCTTTCTTTGCTTTGTTTTTTGTTTTCCTGGTAATTATCACAAAAAAATTATTTATTTGTACACTAATTTGTCCATATTTATTCATGGGCTAAAGTTATGCAAAAAATCTGCATAGTTGTGTATGGCAAATATTTTAGAATGCTTATGCTAATGAAATTCAAATGAATAAATAGAGTACTTGCCTAGGACACTTATCACAATACAAATTTAAAAAATTAAATATTTTAAACAAAGTAATTCATTCCTTAGTGAGCATTATAAAATTAAAGTATGCCATATTAGTAAACATGTATAAATAATGAATATCTTTAAAATTTGGTTATGTGATGGAAAATATGTATGGATTTAATGTCACTTTGATGAGACCAGTATAAATTGCAGATAAAATACACAGAAAACAGACAAAAAGCATTCTGCTCAGGTGCCCAAGTGATTCAAAAGGTAATTTATTGATCAACAATATTAATTACTCTGAGAATCTACTTCTGTGGTAGGTAGTATACTTCACACATACAAAATACATGTACAGTCTTCCTAGTCACCCTTTTATTCTCTGATAGAATAACATTCTGTCTCTACCATTTAAGGACCTCATTCATTTTTCATTGGAGTGATGGGAGTCTTCAGACTGAGGGCATTGTATTCTCCAGCAGTTCAACATTTTTATAAGGACAGGTTTGGTTTGGGAATCAGTTAAGTTCTGTACATAACACACATATAATCTGTACATATGTATAGTAGACCTGATAGTACACCTACTGTAAACATTGGAAAGACTGTTACTAATGTGAATGGCTTTTGATCTAGCAATTTAAGTATATTGTATCAGAACACATACTAAATTCAGATGTTACAAATTCTGATGTTTCTTATACCTGAAAAATTCTTTGCATACACCCCCGTCCACTGCATAGGGGCACAGACTCATTTTACACTTTTGCCTCTATTGTATACATGCAATAAAGTTTATCCATGGTCTTGAGAAGATTGGCAGTGAAACTTAGCATTTTTTACTTTGTCAATATAGGGAGGCACACTCCTCACTGTCAATAGCATAAACCCACTCTTACACATCTAGCATGTCTGTCTAACTACACAGAATAAATGGTGAGAATGAAATCTATCAGAAGATATTTCTACCTGAAGTCACAGAAAGGTATTTTTTCCTACTTGTATGATGCCACCTAACATATTGAAGAGAAGATATTGTACATAGCAAAGTCAGATGATGAAACAAAATTTGAGCTAAACTGTGGATCCCTTTTTTATTCTTGGAAGTGCCAGGCAAAACTTCAAATCCTTCCACTTCAAAATGTTGCACAAATTCTTTTGTTTCCTGACATTAAGGGAAATATTTAGCAAAATCTTCACAAATGTCTTGGAAAAACCAGTGTTTGTGATGTCAACACTTAAAGTGTTCCTCAATGACATATCCACACATCCTTCCAGGATTTTAATGACATCTATTTGTGTATTGTGTTAATGCCTTGGGCAAAGAAGGAAAAAACCCCAGGAATAATAAAAAAATAATTTTATATCATTACAGAACCTGAGAAGTTAGACAGAAAATATTATTTAAGAACATGGTCTTTCTCTAGAAATAGGGCATAATCAATCTCTATCATTAGATTTGTTTTGCAGGAAATAGGGCATAATCAATCTCTATCATTAGATTTGTTTTGCAGTCCTTTGAAACCGACAAAGGAGCTCTCCAGTCCTGGCTCTGCAGTAGATTGACCATTGTAACAGGTGAAGTTATTTCAGTGGAAGCCAATTAAGAGTAAAACAATTTCTGCAGTGGTAAATTGCAATGAGATGACTTGGACACGTTTCTTTTCTCCTACTAGAGAAGTTCTTTTGAGATTTGTTAAGATCTTCTCTTGCCCAAGTTTAAGTGCAAGACTTACGGTTCTGCACAGAAACAGAAAGACAGGTGTCCTCAGTAGACCACTTTGTTCTCCTCAAACTCATAACAATGTGAGAGCCTTGGGCACTTTATGGCTTCTCTCTACTCTTTGTTCTTATTTTAACCACAAAAATAAGAGCATTAATGTACCTCTATATACATCTTACTGAGCTTATTTATGTACATACAATATATTTTAACATGACTGTAAATCTATTTATGCTGAACACATAACTATTTTTTTCCATTTTAACAAAACAATATATGTCTTTTTAAATAAATCTTTCTTTTTCTTCATTTGTCCCTCCAACTGTGAATTTTCATCACATAGTCCTAAAATCTTCGGTGTGACTGGGATTAAGGACATATTTTGTTTAAGTATTTGTATCCTATGAATAATTCAGTCACCCAAAATCAAGTATTTAAAATATCTTCACTCTTTGCATATATTAATTTATATTTTCAGCATCAAATGACACCTGTATGTGTCTAAAAAGACCCCTAAATGCATTTATTTTGATGAATAACTCCCTATCTCCAATACCAACCAAAGTATATTTTATTTGCTTTTTAAATTATAACTCAAATTCAGGTAACTTTATATTAAAAATACCCTTATTTCCATAAGAAGAAGGGATTTTAGACAAGGACATCTAATGGAGGATCTCTCATCTTTCTGTAAGCAACTGAAAACCCATGAATGTGTATCCTCATGTCAAGAATCCAGGTAGAGAAGATGATGAAATAACTTTTACCTTACATATCTTGAGCTAGGTCTCTCAGGATGGGATTCACCTTTCAAATTACACAAATGTAGGTGTTATTATGTAGATGACTATAGATTGAATACATATTTTCCAGTCAACACACATCTAGGTATGTAACAGCCACCCACCAGCAAGCATCCAACACCACTCAAAGTCTTTTGGCATGCTGGCGGCACCTGCAGAGCTGTTTCAGACCTACCTCGGTGTGGGCTACTGGATGATTCTGTCTCTTAAGAGAGGCTGCTCTTTTCTGTATCATGGGGGCAGTCATGCTTTCATAAGAACATATTTTACCTTTTTCTTTGCCAAACACATTATGCAATTCAGAACAAAATATGTCTGTTTTAGTATCACTAAGATGATTATGGCTAGAAATTAGAACAAGCTTGTAGGAACTAAGATAAAAAAATAATAAAGAAAAAGCTAAGAGGATATAAGAAACAGAGGATGCTAAAGGTGAAATTAGAAAAGAAGTGGAGCCATAAGTGAGACTTACATAATCCCTTCAAATGAACTGAGCAACATTTTCACAGAAAATAATTATTTTTGTGTAGATTCCCAATTTTTTAAAAAATCAGTGTTTTAAAAACCCATTCATTTCTGAACCCTATATAATTGTTAATTTTATCAATGCTTTCCTCAAAATTTGACTTTTCTTTGGAACAAAAATTTATTCTCTTGAAGGTACTATTTCATCTCATTTTTTCTACTTTATCAGGACTTCACAGTTTTATTTGCATCTACTCACCAAAATTAAGTTCTTCTAGTCTATTAGCTCCATTTGATAAGAAAAAAATCTATACACTAAGATGCAGTGAAAACCCATATAAGTTTAGAGGAAGACTGAAGAGAAGCAGAGAAGTTGTAAAAAAATTAAATGCCATATAAATAAAACCTAATATTTGACAAACTGTGGTTTTACTCCTCACTGAGCCTATCTTGCCTTTTAGTGCATATATACTTCCCCACCTGAGTAAATAGAATGCCCTAGGTTTGCAGAAAAACACCTATGAAATTTCACACTCCTTTCCTTCTAAATGTCACATATGACCATCACTCAAATTGAATCAAAGTTGATATATATATTGAATCAAAGTTTTCTATTTTAGAAATTATATTTACAGATGAGTACATTAAAAGTTGGAAACAACAGAACATTTTCACTGCCCTGGAAAATGCATCAGCTGCTGAAAGCTAGAAGTTTCATTTTGATGGTCTATCTAAAATACGGATTAAAAATTTATGGAAGAATATGAAACCAAGTCCTGGCAAAAAAAAACCAACTAGCATATAAAGGACTCATCAAATTATAAAATCACTCTGAAAGGAAGTATGGTACAGGTGAAAAGGGAACTTGATGTTTTTTCAGTAGACGAAATTATTGTTATTATTAGGTAAAACATCGTTAGCTAATCTTCCTGAATTTTTGGAACTTGGCTGCATGAAAAAAAATATACAAGATCCAGCTAGCTGGAGAAACATTGACTTTTCAGCAGCTACCAATATTTATTCAAAATATTTCAAGTTTATTCTGTGAACAAAATAAGAAAATTACATTCACCAATTGTGTGGGCAGTAGAAGAGCAAATGTTAGTGTCTGAAAGATTTTAAGCTACAGATGACACATATACAGCAAGCATGTAAACTCTTCCTATCAGTTGCGCCAAATTAAACCTTTTCATGCTTAAGTAACAGATAGTAGTCACATAGTATTACAAAAAGTTTCAGTTTAAGAAAAAAAATATTCAGTCCTTGGAAAAATTTCTCATATTCTTCTTGAGTGGCATTAAATTAGTATGTGAATTGTTATTTAAGTATCATCCCAGCAGAGATAGTCTTTAACTAAAGAAACAAACAGATGTGTTCAATTACTTACTAAAGAATATAAACATAGATATAAACAAAAATATTTAAAAAATAATATAGTGTACCATACTTATCAGATAGAAAAATATTTGATTACTACAAGAACATATCTACATTGCTTTTCCTAGCTATTAGTATGTTTGTAGAAATACCATCTGTACTCATCTGAAAGTTTTCCCAGCTTTGCCAACCTGGAAAGAGAAGCCATGGTTCCAACCACAGAACATTTGAAAGAGGAATGTCTAGTTGGCAAAGCCAGTGTCTGCGCATTTCTACTCCTAATCACAACCACATATATCTATTTACTTTTCTTAAAACAATAATTTATTTAACATTTTTAGCCTATATAATTATCTGCTTAACTTCAATTCAGCTAACTACCCGATAAAAAAGCAGGATTCCAACATATATAAATATAGGAAACTTATAAAAAATAAGCCAGCTCAAGTAATAAATATTAGCCCAATACCTTCCTTTGTTCATTTCAGTAAGGTTTAAGTTGTATGATTGTGAAGAAAATCCCGGGAGGACAGGGCTACCTTTGACCTACTTTTCAACTTAACTAGTCATTAAAATACCAACAAAACACACTTGCTTTTCTTGACAGCCTTTCCTGCCAACAAAAAACAATGATTGCCTGTATCAATCGAGTTCATAGCTGTGAGTTTCTTCTTATTTCCTCAGTTGTAAAAGCACTCAAATAAAGCACTTGCCTTTAAAATAAGCCCTCATACATATAAGTTTTTAGTTGTGCTGAGGGATTAAAAGCCATGTTCTGCCTGCATGACATTTATTGCAAGATCAAGGTATTAACTTGTAGATAACTGTAGGAGAATGCATATGAGCATGCTGAGTCGCTGTGCTAAAAACTCCTGAAATGCTCTTCCACTGAGAATGTGAAACATATTTTATTTTTTATTAAGATAATAAAAAGGATTAGTCACATTACAGATTAATTGCCAGCACAATTTATAATCCATATTATAAAATGAAGCTCTTCGGTTAGCTGAATTCAGAAATTCATCTAAAAGTGTAATCTTCCCCCATGTTTGCAGGTCTGTAAAATAAAAATTAATGCTTTTCTGTGTTAAAAATTTTGCTTGGCAGTGAGACATATGCCACGATTTAGACTGGAGAAATGATTTCTGGGACAGACATTTTGAATTAAAGTGAAAAATCTGGTTGTATATCTGAGACAATAAAACTATCATTATTTTGTGAATATTTTGAAAAATACATTAAATGTTAAATATCCATGTTGATGAACTTATCCTGCCTCGAGAATTATCACACTAAATTTTTTTAAAGTATTTTACTCTTTCATTTATGTAAACTACAAAATAATATAAACACATCCAATAAAGGTTAAAAGCTAAAATACATTATTTTTTCTAACTTCTTCTTTTACTTATTCAACACTAGATTGGCACTTTGGAAGAACTGTTTTCAATATCTACAATTACTAATGTGATTTTTTTTTTGACATAGCATCATTCTATCCCTTTAGTATTCAAGCACTGCCAACATCCTTTTCAAGAACCTCCATGGGATTCTAGAACACACCAGCACACTGCATCGAGTAATGTCCAGTGAACAGCAATAAGAGCACAGACTAGCCCTCTGCACCAAGTGGTGTCCAACAGGAAAGGATAGGTAGATGGACAGACAGACACCATTTCTATAAACCCTCAGTCTTCTGGAATGAGTTCATGCTGTGGAAAATTTACTCCATCTGAATTGATGGTGAATTGCTAAAAACCATTCACTTCCATCTCTATGAATACATCCTGGTTTCTTGTGCCACAAATCTTGCTGATTTTGTAAAAGCTCTTCCAAAACTCTATTACCTTGTTTTCATTCTCAGACTCAAACATATAATCAAGAAAGAATTCACTAGATGAAATGGAATTTTTCTTTGAAAAAACTAAACAATAAATTTTAATGCTTTTAAAAAAATTTATTTTTATTATGATGTAAAAGTATATTAATTTTCTGTATAAGCATCTAGCTGTCTTGTGTTCTGATGGCTGGTTTTTGTGATTCAATAAAACATGTTAAAAACAGCTTGCTTACATAAATTTTTTAATATTCATTATTTTTATTTCTAGTACTTTATAATAATCACGCACTTATTTTGTTCTTGATTAATGAATAAACTAATTACTATTAAAATATTAAGTCCTGAGTTGGAATACTAGAGCATAGGGTCATAGAATGGAATGTTTTGTGTTGGAAGGGAGCTTTAAAGATCACTGCTTCAGCTGCCTTACCATGACCAGGGTTGTCTTTCATGAGGTTCACATGAGCCTATTCTTCAAGGTTTCTGTGGATGCCAAGCCTTCCTTTAACCCTATAACTGCACCAATCAGCTTGATGTCATCTGCAAATTTGTTGAGGGTTCATTCAATCCCACTGTCCATGTTATTGCTAAAGACAACAAATTGTATTGGTCCCAGGTTGGGCGCCTCAAGGACTCTCTGATTTTGCTCTCGGACATTGAGCCATTGACTGTAACTCTTTGGACATGGCCATCCAGCCAATTCCTTATCCATCTAACAGTCCATCTGTCAAGCTCATGCCTCTGCATTTAGTGACAAGGATTCTACGGAGAATGGTACCAAAGGCTTTACAGAAGTCCAGGTAAAATGACAACAGTAGCACTTTCCCTGTCCACTGATGTGGTTGTTCCACCACAGAAGGCTAATCACTTGGTCAAGCACAATTTTCTCTTTCTCTAATCTTCTCCTTGTTTTCCACATGTTTCTACATAACTTCCAGGAGGTTGTGCTTCATTATTTTAACAGGCACAGAAATGAGATCAACTGATCAGATCCTCTTTGGTGCACTTTTTTAAAATGGGAGCAATTGGCAACTGCATCAGCCAGTTCCCTCAGCATCCACCTGAGGGATGCACCTCATCATATGCCACAGATCTGTGTACATAAATATATTCTTCAGGTTTTCTCAAACTGGACCTTCTTCTACCATGTTCCCCCAGTCCTGATCTTCATGTTCAGGGACTTGGGACAGGCATTTTGAACAAACTGATAATACTGTCAGTGTCCTTTTCATTCAAGTGCATTTACATAGGGGTCAGTGACATTTTAGATGTCCTAGGACATGATCTCTGGTCTCCATCTTTTTCTCAAGAATGGTACAAAGTTCTCTTCAGACCTGTGCACATCTGCCATCACTATGTACATTTCTCAGTTATCCTAAAATATCTTAAATAGGGTCCTCATTTCATTGCTTTATTTCACAATTCTGACATGAAAAAACATTTCTTATCTGAATAGTAACTCAGTTCCCAAAATAGGGAGAAACAACTTAGTTTCTGAAGAACACACCCTTCTCTCCAGTAGCCAGAATATTCATAAATATCAGCTCTAATTCAAAACATATGCTCTAGATATTATTGTAATATAATTCAACACTGGGAATTAACTAAGAGCAGAATCTATTGGTTAAAGATTTGCCCATCATTACTGCATTTCTTGCACTGAATATGTGGAATTTTTGACTACACAATGAATGCCAGACTATGGTATTAACATGGCCAAGCAACTGGAGTATTAACTTTGATTAGACCTCATTTATACTGATTTTCCCATTAATGCAAAATGCCATTGATAGGCATAACTCAATTCTACTATTAGTGAGTCTCACACTCCCTGATTTGAATGCCAATTTACAGAACTATACATCAAAGTAAAATCAGATTACCATATTTTATGTGTGGGTGGGTGTGTAATACACTGAAGGCATGTCAAACAACATTCTTATGTAAAGATCAGTAGGAAGAAAGTGATCATGGAAGAAGTTAAATCCTGCTTCAAGTGTCTGGCAATTTTAAAGTATTAATTTTAAATTTTTTAAACTTTAATGCTATGCCATTTTTTTACCTTTCTCCATTCTATTATTACTGCTTTTGAGTTGAAACTCTGTATTTACTTGATATGATTTTCTACTATATAGATGTACTGAAGTGACACTGCCTTTGGATTAGCCTTGCCTATGCATGTGGTCTGAAAATTCAGACCCTGTTCAAACTTGGAACACAAAATTAAAATATCCATTTTGTAAAGCAACTTCTGGGTTGGGCACTAATGCATTAATATTATCCCAATGCCTGTTGAACCAAGGCAAAAATGTTCCTCCATATTTTTGAAGACTCATCTATGTGTTGCAATTGGTTTCCACGTGACTATTTCAAAATACTGGGAAACAGGTAGAAACACAGCATTTGTTTTAAAAACTGCATCAGGATCTACCCAGTTTACAAATAGCTTATTGAACAAATTATATGATAATAAGGTTTCAATTATATAAAGTTTCAAGCTTGAAATTTAACTTAGATAGAGATGGATAAATAAAAGAAAAATTAATAAATTGAAACTGTTCTGCCACTCTATAGGGTAGTTCAATGAAAATTCTAGTAACACACTGAATCTGATGTGATAATGTCATGATAAACATAATAGTCATGTAAAATATCTGGACTGAAGTATTATATTAACATGAAAAATAATTAAAACTTGCTTACAGAACTATGTTCATATGCATAATTTACCAGGAATCAGAATCAATTAGGAATAAAAACTTGAGCTGTTTTTGTTTGCTACACACAGACTGCCTAATGTAGTGAAAAATCCAGCATGAAATTCCTCATTTTGCTTCTCCCTTCTCAGACATTTCTTCAAATGAATATTCCATTTCAATGCAGACTTTTGGGGAGTTGATTTTTTTTTTTTCCAAATCATTATCTATAAATTATGTATAGTGGTTATGTTGTACAGCCTTATTCATGAGAGACAGAAGGCAAATGACAACACTGACTTTATTTAAAACAATCACTAGCATTTCTAAAGCTAAATAACTTCAGCCAATTCATTCTCATTTGAACTCTAATTCTTGCAATCTTTTAAATCTGACAGAAGATAGCAGGCCATATAGTCAATTACTATAAATCCAAAGATATTTCTAGTGACTTCGACTTAAAAATGTGCTTCACTATTTGTTTCTGAATCATGCAAAGGAACTTTCTTATTAGTTTTGACTCTAAACAATTTGTTCTTAAGTCTATTGAGATCTCTACTAATCCTTCTTATAACTTCAATATTAGTTTCTGAAGGAATTTTCAACCTTTTCTTCCGTATGGAATTTGGGGTAATAATATGCAATTCTGTGCAATAAATACTACAAGGAGTAGTAGTAATAAAGGAGCAAAAGAATGCTCTCATTATCAGCCATTATCATGATTTCTTTAGAATTAACATGACATTTCTGCATATATGAGTTCTTCGTAAGACAGGAAACTACTTCCAGGTATTTTCATATATTAATTTGTGCTTTTAATATCTCAGAGATATTAAGAGCTAAAACCTCTATATTATTACCCCTTCCCACCCTGCCTCCTTCTCCACCAAGACTAATCCAGAGCAAGGATGTCTGTGCTCAATAGGGCCATTTCTTGATGGAGACAGACTCCTTGAAGTGAGGAAAGATTCCCTGGGGGTCTGAGAACTCAGATGGTTATGAGGCTGGTATTTTCCAGAATTCCATGCTGCTGGGGCAAGGGGTAAGAAGGAGATTTCAGACACCTGAATCTTCTTGTCTCCTTTCAGGTAGGTCACTGACACTCTGCTATTTTACAGCAAAGGAATAGATGGTCCAATCCAAAGACTCGAAGTGTGGAATTAATTTGAGGAAATGCAACTGTTTCTGGTCGTAGTCATATATTTAGACTAGGTGCCCTAGATTCCTGTTCCAGTGAATGGAAAGAAATAAAACTTTTAAAACATGCTCTATCTCTTTCTAAATATGGATAAGGCTTACTTAGAGATTCAGACTTACAAACATAGGTGTCCAAATGTGAACTAAGGATCTAAGTTCCACAAACAGTCAATGAAAATCTTCATCTTGGCCAAAGCATAAACAGCAACTTTGAGATGTCTTAGAATATATCAGACAACTAGGACACTTATGGAGTTCACAGATATCAACCAGCACCTGTACAAGAACTGTAAGCTTCTCAAATGGCAGCTAGAGGCCCTGTTGGATAACCCAGAAAACCCAAAATAATACCACATTTAAAAGTTGAGTTTTGTGTTAAGTTCTGTTTAAACTGATCTGAGACACTCTATTTTCTATTCTCTATTTTCTCTATTCTATACAATGGCTGTTCCTTTGATGACTGTAGTAAGAGTTTAGACACAGCAGTTTACACCCATCTGACATTATTTAGTTAGCTGAATTTGGTGTCTATGTCTACAGCTGGGATGTTCTTTGTATCCCAAAATGTTGCATGAACTTGAACAGTTCCCATTTCTCCCCACTGACTACGGAAAGACAAAGGTGACTTGCTCAGCAGGAGAACTCTACACTGCAGCTGTGAGAATTTCAGCAGAAGGAGTACATTGAAATTCATCTTCACAAATGAATGAACAAAAAATCTTAATAGGCATATCTATTTATCTGATTAATATAACCCATGTTTTCAGAAAGTTAGAACTTTTGTCAGAACCCATTTGTCATAGTGAGGGAAGGGAGAAGAAAAAAACAGTATCTGGCTTCTTGACCTCTGTCTTAATCCTGTCAATTCAGCTTGTCAATTAGTGTCAATTGTGGTTATATTGATCTGTGTGTTTTATGGATTCTAACTAGAACTAGACTCATTCTACAAACTCAGATACTACAGCAAAGTCCATAGCTTCTAAATTTCAGTCACAACTAAATTAATAGGTCTACTTTTCTAAGAGGGAATTGGATTTAATTATTTCCATTTTTCTCTGTATTCACTGATATTTTTGGACTGATATTAGTAAAACAGAAAAGAATTTACATGTTCACTTGCGACAATAGTGCATACATTTTTATTTTATTTCATAATTAATGTGCCATGATATATTGAAAGCAAATTGGCTGATATTCTTTGGTTTGTTCTTATCTATTTCTATGATACAAAATTGAGGATGTCCTCCTGAAACCAATAGAGAAACCCTCTTGGGAAGCAGAAAAAAAAAAGCCTCATTTTTTATCGTTGCAATTGTTGTTATTGGGATATTATCCTACCATTTGATTTGAAGCAATGAAAGACCGAATATTAAAATGGTGTCAAAATTTAAAAGCTAATATATAGACCTGCCTGTGTCCCAGTATAACAGCAAACATTACTAAAAATAATCAATTGTGTGTATTGTCTATAATATTCTGGTTTTCTTTTGACTGTGAAGTGATTTGACTGCAGAAAATATATTTGACGGATACTCTTTGGCTGTCTTCTTTTATATGTGTGTTCTTATTTTTAATTGAAAGTTCCATCCTCAGAATGTTATTCACAAGCGTGAGATTCATCACACTTATCTCTAGCAATATAAAAGTCAAATAGCTTAGCTGTGATTTAACTCACCCAACCTTAGAAGCTGCAATTCAGTTACAGACTGCGATGTGTAAATTCATGTGCTCGCAATACAGCTGTTACATTTCAGCTAGGGAACACTTAAAAGGCTGTAACATAATCATCTGTAACACTTAAGGTATACTAAAGTATCTTGCCTGAATTCCAGCTGCCAGTTCAGAATAGAAGATGTATTAACCATGGACAGATACCTCAGGTATCCCAGGATGCCTTGATTCCACCTAAGCATGCACACCTCAAATGATATTGAAACTCTTTTTAGAATCCAGTCCCAAACATCTGCCTTGAGTTCAAAGAGGACAGGATTGTATACGAATTGCTGTTGGTCATAACTGCAGCAATCTAAATTAAGCCAACAAACCATTCCTAATTTAATACAGTGTTAGTACATATGGGAAAAAAAAAAAAAAGAAAAAAAAAAGAAAAAAGGGGAAAAAGTTTTTAAAATGTATTTCATTAAATAAAATTTCTCATTGCTGTATTCTAGTCTAGTTGTCCAATGTCAGTCAGAGGGAAAGGCAGAGAGATTGAAAGTTGTTCTAAAAATGCAATAGGATTTCTGAGAGGGAATTACTTAATAAGCTGAAGAAAGCAGAAATGAAAACAACAACAAAGCCTACAATTTTTAAGTCCATCTATGAATCTCTGGCCCAAATGCTGAGACCACAGGAGATACACTGTGGATATTCACACTTCTAAATGAGCAAGAAGCAGAATTAAATCGTAGGCTCAACATCCAAGTATAAGTTGGCTCATGTTCACATTGCCAAGGGCTTGTCCCTTCTGTAGCAGTTTTGTCTTGGACTGAGCTAGTTGAGAGTTATGAAAAAGAGCTAAGTTATGAAAGAATAGTTATTCAGTAGGAATTCTCTATCATGGATTATCTATTATGGATTGTAGTTCCAGTATCTGAGTTTACTCACATTCTGCTTTTGTTAGTTTAGCATAATAAACGATCCTGTTCCAGTCAAACAGTTATGGGGCACTCAGTCTGATGCAAAAGGACCTATGTCACACTCTTATGTTTTCTAAGTTTTCTTCTCCTTTCACTACTGTATGAAAATTTGATCCTGCATTGATTCCTTGTAAATCCAGACACAAGAGGGATTTGTAACTGCCTTTTTTCTCCCTACAAGAGCAATTTTTCTTATTTTAGTAAACTCTGACATATGGAAAAACAGTATCAATTCACTGAAAACTACAGAAACCTACAGTGAATGGGATTTTGTCTACAAAAATATATGTTCTAATGAAACTCATGTTTTGATAATTTCCATTTGCTTTCTGTATCATATTAGATGTGATTACGGTTCCATTAATACTAGTAGTATCAACACTTCTTAAAGTTGCCTTTCTTTACTAAATGTCTTTAACCTTAGTTTTTTTGCTTCATATTGAGAAATGTATTGCTTCCCCAAAACAATCTACAGAAATGAGATCCATGTAAATCAACTGTATTTCATTATCTGACCAGAACTCTACTAATGATGTAACACTTCTAATCAGAACTGATCCTCTAAAATACATAGCATATTTCTAAACCTCGTTAATAAATTTTTTCTTCACTTTTGTTCCATTCCTAATCCATCCATGTAACATAATGGACATGCTCAGGTACAGTAAGAATGCAGCTAAGAATCCCTGAATTTATTATTCAGATTGGAATTTATGAATGCTATGAATCTGTTCAAAGGAAAAATGGGCTTAATTTAATATACATGTCTGCAGCTGAGCTAATATGTTTGGGCAGACAGCAATTCATGGATCTGTAATAAGAACAACTTCTTTCTTAGCTTAATTTTAATATTGCCTTATTGCCAAATCAACAGTCTAATCATTGCTCTAAATATACATTCTGATTTATGTAGTTGCAGAGGAGTATTGTCTTACACTAAAATTTTAGTTAGTTAAGATCATCTTTCATTAATAGCAGCACAGCCGTAGAAAGACCTTTCAAAAATGTGCATGCTTTTTTTTCCCATGTGTGCTCTTTGCCAATGTCAACAACATCTTTCACTCTGTTGCTCAGACCAGCAGTTCTTCTTTCTGAATAATTTCAGCAAATCTGCAGGGCCTAACACTGTATTTAGTGCATTCTTTTTGTTCATTCTTATTCTGTCATGTTTTGTTTCTGAATCATGTTCTTACATTAAAATATATATGTATCTAAATTAAAACACATAAAAAGACAAAAATATTTTTTAAAAGGCAGAGGAAAAAAACCAGAAAAATAAACAAAACCCCAAACTAGAAAACGCTTAAGTGTAAAAGGTATCTTCATTATTTTTACTACTAATAATATTATTATTCCCTGCCACACATAATATCATTGGGCAGAACACAATTTCTGGTAGGGATCTAAGGTTATTGCAACAGTGAAAATGTACCCCAAAATTTAGAAAATTGTTTCTATCTTGGCGGTTTAGACATATCCATTGACCTTGCTTTCTGAGGAATGCTTGCAGCCAAGGATAATAATTTCATACACCCACTTTTTTTCAATTACTGTGATCTTCACCACCCCATTTGTCAACATTTCCTTAACAAGCTAGCTAAGATAGAGACAACTTCACAATAAAGACACCTCAAAAAACAACCTTTATAAACAAGCTTCCTCTTTTTGAAACATTTGCTTCCCAAATTGCAGTAGTGGAAAAAATCCTATACTGTTTTGTACTTTCATTCTCCCCTTTTGTACCCTAGGTATGTTTTGGCACTTCTGTCTAGAAGTCCTTATTGCTTGCAAAGTGCCCAGTACACAATGCTGCCAACTTTGTTGTACCATATTTATCCTGGGCAATTGAGTAATAGTCTCTAGAGTCTAGCTACATATTCTACATCCTGCACTTAAAACTTTCCTACCATCTGTCTGCCCTTAGAGATCTCTCATGTGAATAAGTTGTTACTGTGTGTCCATAATTAAATTATATTTTTCCCTTTTCAAACCTCCTGTGACAATCCACTTAACAGTTTTGCATTCTATTTTCATAAACCAGACTTTCTTTTTTTCTGAAACATTTTCCACTGCATTTTCTCATCCATTTGTAGCATTTATCTTTCATTGTGATGAGCTTAATGACTTCAATAATGACTATAACCCTGGAGTACTGTATTCCTCATTTGTATTTCAAGCTTGACCAAAGAACCTGTTATTTATTATTATGGTATCAGCAATAACTGTCAGGATTTTTGTGTTGTTGTTGTCATACTTTTGCTTCCTGAGCCCTATATTACTTTAAGAGGTTACTATTATAGCTACTACGTACTATAGTAATTTCTAATGGCACTGGCTAAAATAGATGTCCCATCCAAAAGCAACTATTAGGATGCACTCCCAAAGTCAAAGAGCCAGCAATTTAGAAAGACAAAAATAAAATCCAAGTTAGAAAAACAGATGGAGAGACTATGAAGTACGCATGTATCCCTCTCATGTTATCTAGCGATAACCTCTAAAAAATAATGCTTATCCTTTAAAAATTGTCATGTCTCAGCAAACCATCACTGACATAACCTATTTAATGTAGTTTCATTGGTTTGGGTTAATTCTCAAATGCATTTCATTACCTGCAGCACAGGTATATGTAACTGAGCTACATTTAGCTCATTGAGCTACTCCTCTGCTTATCCATAGACACGCAGTGCCTTTGTGGTGTCTTAAAGTACCTTGCCTGGGCCCCAGCTGATCATATGTCCTACAAGCCTTGAATCTTTTCTGTCAACACATCAGACACTAAGATGTTTCAAATTATCTATTTGAATCAGGATATTTCAAATTACTTATGGGAACCAAGTGAACCAACCCACCAGGCTCCCAGGGTAGATCAAGAATTCAATTCAGTTGTTTCCACACAGGTGTCTACTCCTATTTCAATGTATCCTAGAGTGCAGGTGCCACTCCAGAAATATTCTAGTGTGCCCTAGTTCATTCTTTGTGTCTATTAGTCTCATGCATACACTACAGACACCTCTTAGGGCACTACTGACTGTTAGGGCAAGTCATTCAAGCCCATCAAACTAGGTGAGAAATATACCACCTAACTCCAGGTCAGATAGTAATCCAGAAAATGAGTCATATTCCTAATTTTTTCCACCAGATTATATTGCTTCTTAATTTATTCAGAGAATTCTATATTGTACCAGCCCATCTTTACTATTTGAAACCTCATTTAAAACAAAAAGAACTGTTACCTTCACATTCTTTTGTTTTCCTCAAGTCACATTTTAGTGGGTCCTGTTTGCTTAAATTCCACTTGCAAGAGATGCAGTTGATTCAGAAATGAAATAAAGTAACACAAACCAAATATGACAACCCATGGTTAGACATGCTTTGAGACCAAAGCTTGAGGGGCCTGTCTGAATGCTCATGACATCATCAAAAGTCATTAATAGCTAAGAGAATTTGTTCCAGTGGCTTAGCTGGAAAGTAGCTGAAGGGAATCAATCTGACTACCTAGTAGAACAGGAGAAGTACTGAGGAATTCTGACGGTACCAATGTTTTCATGGAGCCAGTGCTTTCTGCCCAGGGCACTTTGTGCCACTTATACCAATAAATAATGGTAGTTTAAGCAGTCATTCATCTAGACTCAACCGAGTGTATTCTACAATGGGCTTTTTCTGTCCATTTTTTGCCATGAATTTTCAATCTTAGTCTTCAAGTGTATGATGCAAGAGACTAATTCCTTCCAGGGGACTTTCTGGCGACTTTGTTCCTCTCTCACATGACTGAAGATTGTATATAGGAAGTATTCACAAAAATTGATTCAGAAATTTTAACTAGTAAATAGAATCATTCAGCATGACAATATGTTCATTGACCTGGTAATTAATCTTGGAGAAGTAATACTGAGGGATCTCATTTATATTTCTTAACCCAAAAAGATACAATTATAAAGGTCTCTGAAACTCACAGATATTATGTTAAATATCACCTTCTGTTACAAGTTAACCCATTAAGATACCATTGCTAAACATAATCATAATGAATGTTATTTAATATAATACATTTGCAACATTTTTTGTCCCCATTTCCTCCAGTGCTAATATTGCTCTGGGAAAAAAAATTATTCTTGTGATTTTGATTGGTCGTGTCCATACTTCTAATACAGTTTAAACAGATTGATAATTTTAAACAGACAACAGAAATATCTGCAGGTTATTAGGACAGCCATATCTTACCAACACAACCTATTAATTCTTCACCCTCTGACTTCTTCCCAAATACAAAAAAAAAGCATTTGTGCAGTAATCAAATACTATGAAGTCCTGCCCAATGCCTGGGAATTTC
>VZSJ01000371.1:251060-263637 GCA_013398405.1 Pheucticus melanocephalus | reverse complement strand
TCTTTCTCTCTTTCTCTCTTTCTCTCTTTCTCTCTTTCTCTCTTTCTCTCTTTCTTTCTCTCTTCTTTCTTTCTTTCTTAATGTGCATGGTATTTTTATGATCCTCACAACCTCCCCTAAAGAAAGATTGAATGTCATCTGTTTCCAGTACAGATTATCTTACGTCCAGGAGAAAAACTTTTTCATTTTGCCAGTCATGTTTCCTGCCTTTTCTGTAACTACTGTTCATATTCTTCATTTATACCATATACATTAATCTTATTTTACCCTGTTTGCATAGTTACATTACAGAAGTCTCCTTTTATCTCTTGTACTTAACAGATTACATTTAAATGTACAGCTTGTATACCTGTGCCCAAGTGCTCAGACTTTGTTGCTGATTATGCCATTAGTGATATCACAAAATGAGGTATATCAAATAGTTATGCTTATGGTCAGATTCCAGGCAAACAAATTCAAAATATGTTCTCTTCAATCATTTTCAATTTTATGGGTATAATAGGTCATTGCTTTGTCAGCAAGACTTTTATTTAAGTGACATAAATACTCACTCCATTAGCTACATAGATACTTAAAATTCTTAAATCTGTCATAACTTCTGCAGAAGTTACTTTAAAATAGCTTACTTCATGTTTGCTTGCAATATTTGCAATAAGAATTGGGCCACTGTCTATTAAGTAGGCTTGTTACTTTCTCCTTTGAATGGAAGTTCCTTGCTTACTTGGGTATACAAGGACTTTTCTAGAATGTTTTCTGTTTCAGAGGTAGAGGAAAGTCAGGATATTTTACCTCATGACTGAAATAATGTTCAATTATATTGTCTTACCTTCATTCACATGAATATTTATTTACATCCTAGAGTTTCACTCTTTATAACTGAGAAAAAAATTCCTAAGCTGTAGACTAGGCTTGTATTATATGGTCCAGTAGGATGCATGTGACCGTGTTTGGCTCTCAAATAGATGATTTGTTTGGTGCACAGGGTGCAGCATTTGCACTGCAGAACCACAACAGTGAGGCTTGGCCAAGTCAGCAGACATCATAAACCTGCTCTGCTGCACACGAGTGGTTCATGCCACCAGACATCTGAGAAGCCTTCACAAAGGTATATTGATTCCCAGAGAAATTAAGAGGCCTAACCCTTCTGCAAGGGCAGCACAGACATCCCACAGTCCAAACATATCCTTCCAGCAACAGAGTCACTGCCCTTTTTTATTTTTATAGCATCTGGATGTGAGTGGCATCTCTAAAATGTAGCAATGCTGCCCTCTCTATGGATGTGGAACATCATTCTAAAGGACTCCTCTGTCACCATTGGGAAATACCTTCAGGAGGTCACACTGGGTCAGTGCTGAAAGACCCACTTTCTCTCTCCCTGACACTCTTCTTCATTTTCCTTCCCTGTGACACTCATCATGAAAGTTCAAGTTATTGAGGACTGACTCAATAACTTGTGTACTTTCATTCCAACAATGCAAGGTCAAGTAAAGGTAAAGCAAAACCAAAGCAAAGTGAAAAAGCGATGAGAGTATAAGGCTTTTTCTATGAGGACTCAGAGTAACAGCTCCTTATTTTGATGCTTTTCCAAACATCTAAAGAGATTAAAGGGTAAAAAATACATTTATTTGAACAACTGATTTATTTCTTTTTAGCTCTTATTGTCAGGATATGAAAAAAAAATCAAGTTTTGATTAAACCTTTTTTTCTTAATTACTAAAGTTTCTACCCCTTTTTAAGAAGCAAAGTGTGGAGAGATTGCAAATTTTTTTTGTAGTAATTACATATGTAAATAACTTGAATTAAATATTTTTTCTGTTTTTAAACTTAGCTTTTAAAAGTCAAACAAGTAAATTTAAGATGGAACATTTCAGCAGTCTGGTGATAACCTTAGCTTTTAGCATTCTGTCTGAGGTATCCACCAAAGCATCTTTACAGTCAATAGAGAGAAATTAACCATTCAGGTTGTACTAAAATATGTTCAGAACAAGTAGAATAAATTGTGTTGGAAAAGTATTATTCATGACACTTTATTTCAAAGATCCTTAACTGTTTACATCAATTTACACTAAAACTAGCTTCCTTTTAGATGACTATATCTAGATGTGGCTAAGGTCATTCAAGAGATTAAATGACATAAAGAGGATGTTTATAAAAATACTATTTTATTGAAAAAAATATAGACATGCTATAATTTTTTTTTAAGTCTGAGTTTTTTCAGTCTTTTTTGAACAAAAATAATATTGAAATATTTTCACTTATTACTGTATTTCAAGAAGAGTCAAACAGCAAGTTATCATCTAGGTGTAGTTCAATATAAAAATACGAAAATTTTTTGAAGTGAAATAAACAAGTCATTATGTCGTATCTTAAAAATTTCCTTTGAAAGGATAAATATACAAATACTGTCACATTGTTATTTCTTACCTTTCAGTATTGCAGAGGGCTGTTCACTTATTTTCTCTTTTATAGCTCTACCAACATGTAAGAGAGAAATGAAGGGCGAAACGAAAGAATGTTATGTTGATGACTGTCATAAAAGTATGATTTTATTGATTATATTATGTGTATCAGTAGCTTTATTGTTCTGAATCTTGACTCATTAAAATTATGCTTGGGAAGCAATTTTCCTAATTATTACAAAACTCATTTAATATATGATTTTGTGTGAATCTTTAAGAGCATTTTCTTCCATACACTATTTATTACAAACATTTAAAATATTATCTATTTTATAAGTTAGCATAATCTTGTTGACACCAAAGAAATCAATCTTTTTTAAGATCTCAATCTTATGGCAAAGTAGTATTTAAATTCAGACACTCTAAAGAGTCAAGAATATTTAAAAGAGTAATGATTAAAAGTAAAAAAAGAAATTACATCTTAATGACATTGCTGTTGCTAGGAGATTCCAGCTACTCCTTAAGAGATGAATGTGTCCTTTTTCTTAATTAAAAAATGATTAATAAATAGATAAACCACTAAAATGCCAACCTTTTAGTAAATTTGCATGGAAACATCCAGTGCGTAATCTGCTTAAGCAACAGCAACAAAGAAAAATCACACAAAGGACAGGGGACAAAAAATAGGCCAATCTTTCAATTGTTCTTTTAAGCTGTAAAGCTACACCTCGTGCTGCTGCAAAAAAGCACCTTAATTAATATTGGTCACTGTGAAGAAAAGGATATACAGTTAGATGGACAATTTATCCAGTACAGCGCAATGTTTATTATGGTCTCTCTGTCCAGTCTGCATGTAATACAAAACCATAATTTAGCTATTACCACCTAGCTCAGTAGATATAATGGGATTTTGTTATGGCTTAGAAGCTCTCAAGGTTTTACAAAGAAGCTAAAAGGCAAACACCACTCAGGAAGGCCTCCTGAGTGGAAATATGAAACTGACAAGTTTCACATTTTTCTTCAGCAGACTACGAATTCTTGACCTTTTTTTATAGTGTATTTTTATTTTCCAAATATCCAGTCCAAGATATTGATAAAAAATAATAGACTATCAGTTTCGGTTTGATAAGGGGGTAGGAAACCTGAAAATTAGGATTTATTACAAAACCATGTAAGGTCATAGACTCACAGAAGGGGTTGGGTTGGAAGGGACCCTAAAGATCACCTGGTGCCAACATCCTTGCCATGAAGAGGGACATCTACCATTAGACTGGGTTGCTCAAGGACCCCACCCAATATGAACATTTACAGACATTCACAGCTTCTCTGGGAAGTCTGTTTCAATGCTTGAATGTCCTCCCAGTAAAGAACTTCTTACTAATTTCCAATCTGAATCTACCCTCTTCCAGCTGAAAATCATTAGCCCTTGTAATATCTTATCACTACATGTCCTTGCAAAAAGTGCCTCTCCAGCTTTCTTGTCAGCCCTCTCTATGTACTGAAAGGCCACAGTAAGGTCATCCCAGAGCCTTCTGTTCTCCAGACTGAATAACTTCAACTTATTCAAGTTGAATAAATTGAAGTTATTCAACTTCAACTTGTTGGGGACCCCAGAGCTGATGCAGCGCTGCAGGTGGGCTCTCACCAGAGCAGAGGGGCAGAATCCCCTCCCTGTCCCTGCTGCCCACGCTGCTTTGGATGCAGCCCAGGACACGTTTGGCTCTCTGGGCTGTGAGTGCCCATGGCTGGGTCATGTCCAGCCACTCACCACCAGCACCCTCAAGCCCTTCTCAGCAGGGCTGCTCTCCATCTGTTCATCCCCAGCCTGTGTCGACACCAGGGGTTACCCCGGCCCAGGTGCAGCACTTTGCACATTGCCTCATGAGATTCCCAGGGGCCCACTACTCAAGCTGGTTCACATCATCATAGCTATAGTTAACCCCAACACAAATGTGAATTTTCTAGAAAATAGACCATTAAAATGAAAATTTTTCTTGCCATGTGTCCCTACTCCAAAGTTTTGATATTTACACATGTTACAATGAAACCAAAGAGCAAACACACAAGTTTACCTGGAAGTCAGAGACAACTTGAAAAAGAGCTAAGAATTTATATAATTTACTCATACATTCTCAAAGACCTAGTCATCAAATCAGGAGAAGATATGTGATGTTTTGATGTTTAAAAAGTGATTTTGATCTTTGCATGTAGTTCAGGGCAATAATATTTATTTTATTTGCAAAGCACTTAGGTAGCCTTAGGAAATATCTGAACAAATTCTCTTGATTAAAAAAAAACAGTATAGATGTACTACTGATAAAAGTTTAAACCTAGTAATTTTATCTATCCATTGTAAATATTATAAACATACACAAGCACAGATTTTATATTCCAAATATCCTTTTACAAATGCAGATTCTGTAAGTGGTAAAAACAACCCCCAAACAACATTGTAGTTTCTTACAACTCTTTCCAAGCCTTTAAACATCCTTGTCTGGACTTGTGGCATTTGGTTCTGGGCTTGGTCTGAGGTTTTCTTTTGGGTCTGGTAAGGTTGGTTTTGTATCATAATTAATATGAAAGCTGATCCCAAAAGACATAAAGTATTCACAATTCCCAGAGAATTCTTGGGAAAACAGAGACGTTCAGTACTTTGCAGAATTAAAGTAATATAGAGATACATGAAGTCTTGGGGGCATGGGATTTTTTTTTTTTTTTAATTTCTGAACAATGTGAAGAAAGGCTGGTAGGACATTTTTGGCTTGGTGATGCCATCTTCAGTTCAGGCAGGAGTTTGAAAACTAAAGTCAGAATAATTGCTAAAACAGCACTTTTCTGACAGAAATGCACAATAGTATTTGACCTTCATGCATTTTTTTCATAAATTACTAAAATCTGCCTATTAAATATTTTTTACTGTATTTATGAAAATTCTTCTTAAGCATTTGGCATAACTGATTGCTAAAGCAATTTTGATAGTATAAAAAGTGAACCTAGATGAATATGAAAAATAAACTAATGAGCAAATCACAGGGTGCAGACTATGACTGGGTGGGAGCTTTGTCACTTTTCCTCTTCCTATGACCTTCTGTCTGCTAAGGAGAGAAAGTGAGTAGGTGTGTGAAAGAGAGAGAAAGCCAGAAAGGAGAGAAGACAGAGGAGTAAGGAGGAAAGGAAAACCAAAACAACAGCAATATTTTAAAAAAATATGGTTTGGGACAGAAATATTAATCTAATAAGATCTTAATTACATGAAGCACTGTGTTGCTCACCCATACGTAAAGAAACTGACATATAGCTTAGGCAGCGTCTTTAGGTCAAGAATTAGATTGATTAGGGGGATAATGCTAGAAAGTATTAGGAGGAAAGAACTATATGCTTTTTTAATTTTTTTTTCTTGCATAGATATAAAGCCACTGTTTTTACTGTCTAGGAAAATAAATGTAATTCTTTTTTAAAGAGTAAAATGTATAAAAGGAAAATATTTTTAAATTACTTATTAGTAATAATATTGCCTGGGAACAATGCAGATGTTAGTAACAACAAAACATACTTGCTAGAAGGATAGGAATTCTGTCTATTTATCTGCATAAAAATGTGTGTTCCTCTCAGTTTGATAACAGATGTGAAGTAACTTTGATGTCTCTGGTTAAAAAACATATGCAAATAAGAAAGCTAAACAACATTATCCCATCAGATGTAATCAAAATAATTTGGCAGTTATCAATAAACAAGTTAATTATGGTTTATCACTCGCAAGAAACAGGCAGAATGCTACATCTCAATGGCATCAAGCTGGAAATTAAAAATACTTTGAGTTTTGTTTAACATTTTTGCAGCCCAGTGATATCTTGTAGACTTAATCCGTACTCTGAGGACAACTTTGGTGCTGAGATCCCATTCCGTTTACTGGCAGTGAACATCCCAGGACACAGTCAGAGACACAAACTAGTCCAGATCAGGAAGACAGCTAACCACTTTAAGACTCAGGGGATGGATGTGCCATGATAGTCATGGCCTAACCTAAAGAACCCAGAAAGAGAAACTTGCTGAGCTAGAGCAGAAGAGTGGAAGAATGAATTCAGGCCTGAAAGAACTGGTGCTAAAACAAAGATTTGTACCAGCATACCATTTAATGTCCCTGTTTAAAAAGGGACCTTCCTTTAAGCTGTAGTGAATGCCATCCTAAGAAATCAGAGGTGCATTAACATCTTTTATGTACACCATAGAAAAAGAAGGTGGTTGTAGTTTTAAGCTCTTAAAAATTAAAAATCCCATTGCAAAAGTATTAACTCATTTTGATTCACTGAGTACAGGATATGCTCTAAAATATTTAACAGCCATTCAAGTGGGACAATTATAAAAAAAGAAACCAACAAAAATACATTTGTCCAGGAAAGCTGGTTTTATCCAAGAGGGCTGTGGTTTTGTTTTTGTTTTTTTTTTCTGGTGGTTAAAATCTGCAGTCTGCATTATTTCCAGTACAATATTCTCTACATCCTGTTGGATTTAAGACACAGATAAAGGTGGATTAGTGAATAAAGGAAGGATCTTAGTACAGCAGAATAAAAGAAACTCTGCTATTTGAGCAACAAAGCAACCAAATATATTTGTTAGTAGGCCACATAGCAACTCACCAGATTCTCTTCTGTATGTGTATATAAATGGCTACATACATCTATGCATACATTTGAATTTATACATATGTTTATATACACATATGTATATTCAAGCATTTAATGTATGTAAATTCATAATAATGAAAAATATGATACAAGTACATATAGGTTAATAAAATAAAATAGCAGAAATAATAGTTCCTAAACTCTACCTTAGATTAAACCCTAGTTGTCCAAAACAATATATTTTCTGTAAAAAGATGTACCAACTCTATCACCATCAAATTTTAGTGGAGGCAGATCTCTATTGCTTTACTAGGGACAAATTTGTGAGCTTACTTCCTGGCATATGAGTAGGGACTAGGGGCTGTCTCACTTTATCTGACAGCTTGATCCACTTGGAAAGTATGGAAGACAGTACAAACATTCAAATGCTGAAACAGTCCAAAGCAAACATTTTTCAGTGATTCCTTAACAATGTCTTACTACTGCTAAGTTCTAGGAACAGCAGAAACATGTAAATTGTGGTAGTGAACAGAGATGGGGCATATGGTGGTCATGCTTGATGACTTCTAACCTCATAACACATACTCACTGGATGCTTACACACAGGATGTTTCAGATCTTTATCTACAAAATACTCTCTGTTTGAGTATGAGGCATCTCAAGTAAAATAGCACATTTCTGTCACCAAGTCACAGCACACCTAATACCAGCCTGGGTTGGTTCAGGTTCACCATGTCACTTGTGCAGTTAAATCAGTTTACACAGACCCACATTATCCCACACTCTGCCACTAGGGTGTAAAGGAAACTACATAGAGGAAAACATTTATTTTCTTTCAGATACTGTTATTTCAAGCACAAACCCCACCAGATTCTTTTTGTGTGTGCTTCTGAGTCATGAGAAGGGGGACTGCCCCTATTTGTCTCTGTGTTTTGTTAGCATTCAAGTGCTATCTCTGTGTCTTGTTAACATTCCAGTGCAAATAAAGCTATTTCAAGTCAATGGACTTGATTCAACAATGGAGTGCTCTAGTTTTAGGTGACTCCAAGGAATGTAGCTGAATTGATTTCAGTGTACTGCAGTGGTTAGCCAAGATCAATATTGGTAACAGTAGTAGTAAGAAGCCAATATCCACAAAATATTATCTTCACTAGCTGGGGCTGAACAGGGATTCATCTACTCCAAACTTTTACCAACTAGCTGCACAAAGAATATTGATCTTATTTGCAGGACTGTTGCAAACGTTGCTCAGTAAAATATACAATTAAAAAAGTTTACCAGCTGATCTTTATCTGAAACATTGAATCATAATTCATCATACCATACAAATTGACCACATTACTGTAATTCAGGGTAATGTTGCACTTCTCAATTTGCAGAATAATCAGAGCTTATTTTCTTTTTAATTTCATGATTCTTGAGAATTAAATGCAATTTTCAATTATTTTTAATTAACTGTCCACTGTACATAATGGTCTATTTGAGAAATAATTAAGAAAAAAAAAAGACCTTCTGAAAGGTCCTATCCTCCTAATGTAGTAAGGATTTAGCAAAGTGTTTAACTGAAAAAAATATATATAGTAGGAGAGCTGATGAAAATTTAGGCCCACCACAGTGATGCAGATATTCATAATTCTTGTCTTTAACCACCATCTTCTCTAATTGCCACTGAGGATCCTTTAGCATATTTGTTTTGGATTCTTTGCCCTTCTATTTCGCGGATTATAGGAATTTTGATTGCTTTTGCTAAGCTGCGTCTTTCAGTTCCTCCTGGGCTACCAATTAGCAGGACAATATTACAGGAGGAATTTTTGCAGCAGTAATCCAGAATACTTAAAAAAGGAAACATGCTACATAAAACACATAAAACAGGATTCCTAATTTAAAAAAAGGGGTCAAACGTTCCAAGGAAAGCTTTGTACTGCCACGGGACTCACTTTTTGGGGCTGCATAGCTCCACTGCAGGAAAGAAGAACTAAAACATTGTCTCTTGGCCTTAGGTTTTGCACTCATAAATTGCCCTGATTGCAGCCATTGGTGGAGCTGCAGAGATACAGCAAAGCAAGGACTTATTGCCACCGTTTCTCCTGATCTGAAAACTTGCTTGTCAGAAAATGAGCTGTGAAACCACAGCTACATCAATGCTTGACTCTCCAAAGCACACAGGACCTCCGTGTCACTTCAGCAGCTGTTCAGGAGACTTGCTGTGTGATCTCTTTCTCCTCAATTTAATATGAATCAAAGGCATTCTGTACCTGGCAGAATTATCCTCCTTGTTTTTTTGCACTGATGAGGGAGGTAAGATGCTATAACAAGAAAGAAAGATAAGGAATAGGGAAGACATTACTGTTAAAAGGTAAGGCAGTGAAGGCCTATGATGCAGGTATTAGCCATTTTCAGTAGTTTTATTGTTTTGCTTATTGAGTACTTAGGGTTTACACTCACAAGAGAGCAGCAGTGATAGAAGTCTGATATCATTGCTTCCAGAAATCCCCTGGAAACAGTGTGCCAGAGCCAGAAGTTCAGTGTCTCATGACTAGTTCCACTTGAGAAATAAAATTCCTAAGAATTTTCCATTAGAAAACATCAGCTTAACAACAGAAACAATCACCTATTTTGATTCACGCAGTATTTAATTTAGATGAAATAAAACAGTGTTTAAGGATCAAATTTCTAAACCTTAAAATCCTAGTGTGAGACTTCTCAATGAAAAATTCAAATTTTCATTCCAAAATTATTTTGCTTTGAGTTGTAGATACACACACAAAAATTAAACAACTACAAAAGATTACAAATAAAGAAAAGCGTTCAGCCTTCTTTGGGAAAAGAAATATTCAAAATTTACGCTTTTTACCCTGAATTGAAATTTTTTTAAATAAATATATACTTTGTTTTCATGAGGTAGGGAGCCAGTGTTGGCTATTGATCTGGTTCAATGCTTTTTCTGGTTTCAAGAATAACCCATTTTCTCTTGGTGTTCATCATCATCTGCCAACATGACAAAGCTGCTCTGCCCTCCTATTAAAGTTTTTGTAAACCTTTTGGCGCTAGTTGTTGTCCTTTTTCAGGGCTGAGTACTGACTTATTCTTCAGGTAATCCCTGATTTCAGTGAGCCCCGTGTTTTCACAGGCACTTGAAGCACATAATGTGTTTCCAGGTTCAGATAAGGTTTGCTGCACTTCCTGTACACAAGGCCATAAAATACATCAGTGCTTGCTATAGTGCCTTTGAAAGGATTAAAGACCCTAAATAGCCCAGTGTAGCCATTATGTTTTAACCCTTCTGCTGATTAAACATGCGTGAGACAAGACTCAAAAAGGACACATGTCAGCAGAGTGCCTGACTGATATCTGAGGAACAAACCCTCTAGACTATTTTGTCCAGCAGTAGCAATAAATAATGGTCCTAAACAGAATATTCACATGGATGGAAGATCAGGCCCTAAACCCACACCATACACATGAAGTTATTAGGATTTTTCCACTAAAGATAGATTCTATAGTTAGTCTGAAATCTTTGCTTGTTGAGAGTTTTCCAGTTTGAAAAAGATTAGAGAGCTTCCAAGATTCTCTGAAAGCCCACAAAACCACATCAATATCCCAATATTCTTGGGAGACCCAAATGAACACAGGGATTGACCCTCTTTTCCATCATGAAAAAAAAAATCCAGAAGATGCCCACAGACACAAGAACATGAGCATGTAGAAATTAAAATTTCCTGGAACTCTACACAAAGCATACCCTAGTCAATTCCCAGAAAAGGCTTTATTTGAAAAAGTTTTGGATCACAAGCTTTTTGTACTCTCTTTTTGGAGGTTAGTGATTGATCTTTGCTTAGAGAGAAAACTCTGTGATGTCAGAGCTATGGAAGCATACCCATATCTATGAAAGTAAAAATGTGGGCATATTTTTTTCCTAATTGTAACTGTTATGACTCTCTGACAAGCTTCCTAACATTATTAGCTCTTCTTACAAGTGAATTCCCTACGATACTCACTGTATTGTAAGACTGAAAAAAGGACACTATTATCCCCTGCTGTCACTTCAGTAAAACCTTTTGTAAATTACTGGCTTTAATTACAGCAGCTGGGGTTGTAAGATGTAAAATTATTTTTGTTTTGACTTCTGTTTTCTTCTTACTCATGTAATCTGTAAAGACTTTTAACACATTTTTGACTCCTGTGAAATACTAGCTAATAATAAGGACTGGTTCTTGCCATGTGCAGGGAGGTAAGCCTTTCATAATATTTATCCAGAAGCAAATATACAACTACACATTTTCCATTCCTTTCTTGACCTGCTGAACCAGAGATTAAGGACTCAGTACACCTGAAGTCTGTCATGTTTCTCCCATTGACTACAGTAAGATCAGAGAAATGGAGTAAATAACAGATAGGGCCCTATGTTGCTAGGTAACAAAACATCTGTGCATATATCTGTTTCCTGTAGGAATAAGATCTAGCAATCTTCTCCCTTATGACCTTCTAAAAATATTCACCCAGAATAATTTGGACTCTCTGTATGTGATTTTCAGACAGGATATTTGTATTGTTAAATGCAAAGGTGTTTTATATAGTACTCAACTCTGAATGTTTAGTTACACTCTCTTCTGTATATTTTTTGATGTGCTAGTGTGTGGATACCTTTGCCTTATTTTATATACATAGCAAAATAATTTTTTAAAAGTTATGAAAATGCAAGGAATTTATTTAACATAAATTTGGTTTCGAAGCTAAAATCCTTGTCTTTCAGTGCATATGATAATAAAAAGATTGTAAAACACCACCATCAATGCAAATATAGGAGGGCTGGGGGACAGACAGACATTTCTTCTTATTAGCAAGGTACCAAAGTGTAAAATATGCAATTTGATCAAAATTAAGCTGGGAATTTTTTATTAAAAAGTAGAGTCAGAAGGAAGGCTGAAAACAAGCAGAGATTAATCATCTGAGTTGGAGGAATATTTACTTGCCTGAGGATGCTAATGAAAACCTAAATATAAATATCATAATACCTGTTGACTGTGAAGTAGGAAGTGTGCAGATTATTTTAATAAAATGACTTACCTATCTAGAGCACCCATGTATTTTCATTTTCTTGGGATGACAACTATTCTGTCAGGCAGATCTCAAGAAAAGCACATGCCATTGTCATTAGCAAGTTTAGTTACCATCACTGGCCACAGAACAGTAATGGCTATGGTCTAGTTTTTAGCTCCATTTTCTCCAGCTGAGCATGCTCAACTTAATCTTGTCAAGAAGGACACAGAGAGAACGTAAAATCCCAACATGAATGGTAGGGCCATGACTTCTGACATCTATCACTGTGTATCATCCGCAAATCCCAGCCAGAGGCAGTTCCACAAGTCTTGAAAGAAATGTTCGCATTCTGGAAGAAGAAAAAAGGATAGTTCTGCGCGTAAATGGCTGTAAATATATTTCTTGCACCAATCTGTGAAGATTTATGTACCAGCATGATCCCAGCTTGGCCTGCCTCCAGTACTTCAGAATTATTAATTAATAGTAGGAGATGGATGGAAGGAAGGAAGGAAG
>VZSJ01000371.1:240234-251050 GCA_013398405.1 Pheucticus melanocephalus | reverse complement strand
GAAGGAAGGAAGGAAGGAAGGAAGGAAGGAAGGAAGGAAGGAAGGAAGGAAGGAAGGAAGGAAGGAAGGAAGGAATTTTATTTCTTTTTAGTATTTCAGAAGCCTCTTTATGGCTTTTAATTCTTTCCACTCCCTCCTTTAATTTGGATAGAAATAATAAAATTCTTTTTCCCCTCAGGTTCCACAATGCCTGATCTTATTTTACCTTATCATTTTCTTTCAGTCTTCCTCAAAGCCACAAACTTAGCTTGAAGTCCTGACCACTGACCTCAATAGGGAAAAAAAAAGGAACAGATATGACTGGAGGGTGAAATGCAATTTTTTTACATCTCACAAACAGAAACTGTGATTTCGTTAGCAGAATTTCTCTTTCTTTCCATTTCTCTTTTTCTCCCTCTATTTCCTCACACTATTCTCCTTGGTCTGAAGACTAAAACTGCAAAAATTCAAAAAGCAAATAAGCCCTCTACAACAAAGTTTCTGTCCTCTCATAACACACTTTGATCCCTTTAGTACCCTCACCTCTCTGAAACCCTTCACTGAAGAACAGAGAGCAGCACCGTGTCAAAAAACCTCTGCTAAGTCCTTGTCTGCTTTTCCACGGAGAAGTTTTAACACACAGGCTATCCTGAAGTCCATCTATGAATATTTGCTTTTCATTTTATGAGACCAAGTACAACTATCAGTGGTAATAGTCTAGACAGGAGGATGAATGATACTCCCTCAGAGAACTCTACTCTTGTGTGGGGATTATACCAGTATACTCATGAAATCTCTTAATTTTTTTTTATGCCTTTAAAAAATATAACTTTTTAAATATTAAAAATTAGTTAGATTTAATAAGTCTTCTTTCTTGTTTTTTAAATGAAAACCCCTCAGCTACAAATTTCAGGAAAATTATTATGTGATTATAAAAACAATCAGAAAAAAAAAGAGTATTATGGCAAGCAGTTAATCTGCAGCAGTTTACCTATCACCTGTTTTGAAAGACAGCAGATTGGTGCATATGAGTCAAGACTTTATCTTTTTTGTAACAGGTAACTTATTTACTTTTATAGGTATAATATTAATACTTAAATAGTTATAATACTTATATAGGTATTATATAAATATTATATCGTATAATCTTAATTTTTCAAATAATATGAATTGCCTTCTTTAAGGAAGGAAAGTTGTGCAGTACTTCAAAAATAACTTTGAAAGAATGCAAAGCATATCAAGATTTACACCTTCACACCTACAAACATTTTAGAAATATATTACAGTTATTTTTCACCCTTTAGAAATAATAGCCTCAGGAGAGTTATATGATGATAATGTTTACAATGTTAGATTAACAACAACAACAACAAGTTTACAAAAGAGAAAAAATAAGTAACCTTGCGATTGATATTCAAGAAATCCTCTATACAGTGACATTTTAAGAACCGACTAACTGTATATCATTTTAAATTGCTGACTATTTCGTATTTGTGAAACCAAAGCTTACAATTTTTCTTTTTTTTAAAGAAAAACTTTTAAAAACCTGAATTGTTTGCTTTTCCTCCTAAACAGAATACACTTCATAAAAATCAAAACATTTACATTGCACAGAGCTACTGACAGATTTGAAACATAAAGTGAAATTCATATTCTGAGTTAGTTTGAGGCTGAGTGTTTTAAAGAATTCCAAATATAAGTCTAAAAAATATGTTTAACAATAATCTTTTAAACATAAAATTCAATTCATATTTTAGGTTGGTTTGAGGCTGGATGTTGGAAATAATTGCAAATATAAGCCTAACAAATGGGTTTAACAATAATTACATCTATTTTCTCTAAAAATTGCATATTTTCTCCAAAAATGTTCTTTGTTTATTGCTCAGCATGAAGCATAACATTATTTTTCCTTTTAACAAAAGCATATCATTTAAACCAATTTTTTTCAGCATTTATATCACAAACTTTGAAAGAATCAGTCAAAAAGGAAGTAAAATTTAGCACATACAAGCAAAATTAATAGATACTTACAAGTCTGGGTATATAATTCTCTTTTCTTTCCATTCCAGGAGGAGAAAAAAAATTAACTATTCAGTAAAATTTGCATAATATTAAATATTTGTCAACTATTAAGTATTTGTCAGCTGAGTTCCATTTTGGATAGTTGTTTCTACCTAAAATAAAAATGTATGATTTGAGTTTACTGGAAGGATCACTAAAAAGGAGAGAAGATGAGTAAATTTCTGCTTACTTATTAATCCACTTATTTAGGTCTTGAGATTTACTGTCAGGACACTTCCTCATTTTAGATTTTCCAGGCAATCAGAATAATTTTTCAAAGAATTACTTTAACAGTTACTCTAAATCAAGAAATTATAATGCGGTAAGAGACAGCCAAACAGTTCAAGTATTTTTTTAATATTGTATATCAAGACACAAGAAGGAAAAAATTCAGGTTGCTTCCAACATTTCTACTGTCCTTTGAGATTAATACTGAATCTGATTTCAATTGCATACACATTATCATTTGGGATGTAAAGATTAAAAAAATAGATAAGTTTTATCATTAGTATTAGACAAACAAAGACAGTGATTGAAAAAAAAAAAAAAAGGAAAATGCCCCTTCCTAGCTTGTATTGCTAAATCGAAAAGCATACATTCCTCTCATTTGCAATTTCATAATTAGTTTGCATAGAACAGCAACGGGTTTATTAAGAGCATGTATGTTGAATGTTTTGCTGCCCTCACCAGGACACCATATAATTTTGCATTTTATTTGGCAAACTTCTAATTGAATGGATTGATGGTCATATTCTTTTAAATAAATCAGTTATAATGAAGCAGTGATTAATGCCACATATGTACAAATGCTATTGTTTTAAAATAAATTCAGAGAGGTGCAGTTCAAAGACCTACAAAAATTATGGAGTAGAAGTAGACTTTCAGACTTTCTAAGGCAGATATTCTAAAATACATTGATTGAGAATTAGAAAAAAAGTGATTATTCATTCATTGACTATAACAATAAACAGAATAGCAATATTTCCTCGTGCAAGAAATTTTTTTCAGAAGAAACAGGATTCAAAGCTCTGTTATATTCTCAATATTTACATCTCTGATCTTTCTCTAAACAGAAGAGAAAAACAACAGCTTGTTACAGAAAAAAAGATTCAGGTGGTGGCAGAAGAATATCTCTAATCAAAGCAGAAGAAAAAGTTCATTACCATTAAGTATGCTAAAAAAATTTATAACTATGGTTACTATAACATTACCTATGGCAATTAATTATATAGATATTGGTATATAAAATACTCTTTGTGGTTTATTTTTACCTGTGGCTTTTTCTTCAAGTTCACATATTTTACAAGTTTTAGGGATTGGGAATTGATTGCTTTTATTTTAAGAGGACTATGGAATCTGTTTTGTATCCTTTGGGCAGTGAATTACCTCATATTTAACATGGTAGAAAACGTATTGCTAAGGCAATAAGAAATTACTATTAGTAATAGACTTATTAAAAACCACTAAAATACAGAGTCTTTCTATAAATATCTTCTGTAATTTATAAAGGTTTAAAGACAATAATCTTAAAAAGTTACTGTTTCAGGAATAATTTCCTTAACCTCATTTAGAAATAGACAAAAGATAAAAAGCAAATACATTTCTCTAGGCAAATCATGGTCATAAATGGATAACATGAAGTTCAAAAGAGAACAATAAACATTCTCTCTCCTTGCTCTTTTTTTTTTTACTTCCACTGAAACAAAATTCTTCCATGAGAATATTATCTAGCAAATTCTTTTGTCTGAGGAACAAGGAAAAAGTCTTCAAGGTGCACAAGGGATTATATTTGTCCCATGATAAACACAACCTAAAATAAATATTCTAATATCAGATGGTTCAGTCTCCAAAATTTTTCATCATATTTAGTTCCTATGGTATATACTAAAGCTAGAAGAAAAAGACTTCATAATAATTTTTGCTGTAACCATATAGCATGGAAAAAAAAAGGAAAAAAAAGTGAAGACTAAATCCTTAGATATCTCTGAACTGCTAATTATTTAAGGATCTATTTTCTATCCATGCATTTATATCCAAATATATTTCCAAGATGCTTCTAGAGATGAAATTATAACTTTGGTATTGCTCTTTCAAGACTTTGTGCTACACTAATATTCCACCACCTAAGAAATCTATTACAAACCCAAGAAAAGAAAGAGTCAATTTCTTCAAAAGCGCTGCAAGGAGGATCCAGAATGGAGCACCCCAAATTTTGTTAGTTTCCATGTCTTGTTCTGACTTTTCTTAGAAAGTCACAAGGTCTGTATACAGTAAGTTTGGACATGTTGCCTGAACAGAATAAGGGCAGTAAAAGTTATCACACAAGAGCTCTAAACCAATATAAATTGTTCCTTTGCTTTCATCTTTCTAACAAGTGTAGAAGGGAATCTAAAAGAAAGAAGAACAGACAACGTGTGAAGAACACAGCTTAATCCCTGAAAAGAGAGGTTAGAAGTCTTTCCTTTTCTTCACCATATTAATTTGTGCTAGGACTGGGCCAAAAATATGAAGCATGATTTTTGGTTTTCTTTTTTCTCTCTCCTGGTCTGTCTTTTGCTCTCTGTGGGGAAGGACAACAAATATTTTTTAGTTGTTCTTTCAAGCTGAGCTGTGGTTTCCACAGCCTGACATGGAAAAATATACTAGAATAACCCAAATTGGTTTTTTTCCCTTTTCTTTTCCTCTTCCTGCCTTGAAGTTTAGCTTGTCAGCAATACTGCAATAAGGGAGAACTCACATTACAGCATGGTTACTAATGGATATCTGTTTGTTATCACTTACCTGGACTTTTCTCTTATTAATCACCTAGACATGGAAAAAATATGCATCATCCTTTTTAGTTACAGTTGATAAACATCCTTGAAATGTTTCTTTTGGTACATGAATAAACTATTGAGATTTCACAACCCTTTGAAGTAACATAAAAGATTTCTGAGCACATAACAGCATAACAAGTACATTTAACTGTAAAAGATAAATATGCATCCCAGGACAATTTTCCCCCATATAATTGCCATAACGTTATGTAGGAGTAACAATCTGGTAATTTCTCTGTACCATATTTTTGCCTTATCCCTTAGTACTTTAAAAAAGTTTTAAAACATTAATTGGAACAAATCTGGCAACAAAACAAACCTGTTACCTGAGCTTAACAAATATTTTGCACATTAATAAGCCATATTAACTGTATTGTGCAGCTGAGTGATAGAATATCTGGAAATTCCACCAGCAATCAAAAGACAAGTGAATGTTTCTGAATGGGGTCTGTTTCTTATCCATTGGCTAGAAAGAGACAATTAATATTTCGATATTGAAATATAGCTATACTTCTACTAGCTAGATGTCTTGTCACCACAGCTGAAACCAGAGCATGAGTAAGGTGCATCCACGTGTTTTGTAATACACACAGAGTTACTCATAGTGGTGCCATTCAGAAGAGATTTTAAAGAGTGTAGTATTGTGGATATTATAAAGAGAGATATTATAAACATTCCAGGACACTTAGGGAGAAGATGTAGAAGCACTCACTAAGAAAGAATGTCGAAATATTTCCTTCAATTGTCCTTCAAAGATTAGCATAACCCTGTAAGGTAGATTTATTCCATCCATATATTTATTTATTTATTCATTTGGATGTATGGATGGGATCTTTTAGTAGGGAGTAGAAAAAGGCCTTTATAGATCAATCTTAGGACACTGAACAGACAATTGGTGAGACACTGATGTGTTCCACATGCTGCAGAAAACAGTATAAACCAGCATGCATCTGTCTCATTGAAAAGTTCACAGGCCTACAATGAGCATGTATTATATACTGCACAATGCTAAATGTGAGTTCTTTTCACAGCTCCCAGAATGGTTTGGATATTGTATTGTTATACGGAGACACATCGAAAAACATGAAAACTACTTTGACAGAGTGAAATGAATGTCAAGACTTATACTTCCAGACTACTGAAACACGTTAAAATGTCTATTTTCTGTTCATCCAAAGGATGATACCTGTAAGTTAGGAAAATGTGAAAATCTATGGTACATGAGTGTGTACCATAGATTCAGACTGCAGTTTTGGATATAACACCTTCATGCTTCTGATATGTATATTCTTGTTTAAGGTATTTCTTGTGAATTGTTTTAACTTTTATATTTTCCTTTTTTCTTCCTTCTTTTAATAATAAAATATTGCCTCCCAACCAAATACTGTCAGACAATTCAACATCTTATTAGTTTTATAGGAAATTGTTTCCATTTTCTCTGAAGGTAAATTATGGTTTGGGGGTGAATATGAGAATGAGAGAAAAGACAGATAGAGGAGAATTGGGTAAAATGATAGAAAATATAATAGAAGACAATCTAATACAATGGAATAAAATATAAACAAAATATTTTCTTGTGTAAGAATCTGCCAAATGATCAGAGAAACATCATGTCTCCTCATAAGCATGTTTCCAGGCCCCTAGACACCAAGATGGTGCTGATGATCTTCTCTCTCAAGCACATCAGACAGTACCCCTATTATCTGCTGCAATCTTTTGTGTCTAAACAAGTATCTGGATTTAATTGCCTCATTGTGGGCCATTTCATACACCCTCCTTCTGAATGAGGTTGGCAATTTGGACAGCACCTCTATGGAGGTCATTAGGCAATGAAAAGCAGGAAATGTGGCAAGAATTCGTATGTCAGACATGGGCTACACTTGGCACTGGTAAAATCATATAGAACATACATACTTATCACTTAATGTTAAGGCAATTCTTTGCCAAGACTACTTTTTTATTACATTTTATCTTATGGGAAATTAAAGCAGAATGATGCTTTGCCCAAAGCCTAGATGGTGATGGGAGATACATGTATAAATAGCTAATAGAAGGTGCAGATGGTGAATTCAGGCCTTAATTCCACATTGTCACTCAGACAAAAGGGATTAGATTTCATTCTCTCCTAGACACCGAAGGAGCAGCTGAAATTTTGATAAAGAAATTGGATTGAATTATTTGGTTCAGCTGATTAGGGACAATATGAATAATGTTTTTTAAAGTAGTGCTGCATGGACCTGTAAAGGCTTAGGAAGTACAAGAATGGAGTCTGTGAAAGACAAGTAAGAAAAAAAAAATTAATCCAACTGCCAGTTGGTTTAACTTTTTTATATAGGGTCCTGTTTAAATTCTGTCAGGATCTGTGGGATGAAGGAGGTTGAAAGCCACTGCAACAGAGGAACATTTGTTGCTGTAATTTTTAACAACAGTTAAGAAAAACAAACACAACAGTCCAGGAAGAATAAGAAAAGTTTTTAATCAATATGGAAATTATAGAAATCTTTTAGAGTTAAATACAATTACTATCAATTAAGATTCTTTATTATACTTTCTGTATACTAGAGAAACTAAGCACCATTTTTTGACATTCCATACGCCTGAAGTGATGATCCTGATTTTACCTCAAAATGACCAGCAGTTACTATCAGTGTAATCAAGCAGCATAATCCAAGGCTAACAGTTGCCCACATTTAACAGTTCATTTACCCCTTTAAAACTTCTCAAAGTTTTAAAGTGCATCTTAAAAACTAACATCGAATCACTTTTACCTTAGCCAATGAAGTCCAATAAATTGAAATAATAACAACTTGCACTTCAAGTATTGAAATCACAAATAATATTGGTACATACTTTTCTCTGTTGCAGAAAAGCTCAGTCCTTCAGAAGTGAGACATCAGTGATTTTTACCAAGTGCTTTAGCAAAACATAGACAATCAGATTGAGAAATCTTTGAATTTGTACTGTAAATCTTGGAGCTTCATGGAAATGTATTATTTTAATGAGGTAAAAAAGAGCACAGAAAGCACTTAATGGAAGTTAACCTAGAACAAGAGAACATTAAGTTAACAAATAATGACAATATCTTTAGTGCTGGCCCCAGAGGTCAATTCTTATCAAAGTTTACCCTGAATGGAAGCCTGTAGTAATAGGTTCTCTAACAGCTTCTTCTAAAGATTACTAAAGATAATTTTTGCAATCTGTTTGAGAACTGAGGTTTTCTTATTGACTACACTCTACTGGTAGCTTTGTACTGCCTTTTAAATTAAGGCTTTACTGAGCCACATGTAAGAAAATTTACTCTGACTCAGAATGCATAGGAGTACATATTCTCAGTAGCTCTGCCAGCCAAAGCTGTGAGAGCATCCCAGAAGGAAAAATATAACCACTTTGGTAGCAGCTGATGTTCATATGGAGAATTTAAAATATTCTCTTCAAAACTGATGAAAAGTGCATAGCCAATGAATAATTAAAAACTAAAATAGAAATATTTCCCACAAAATGAACAAGAATTTGAAATATACTTTTAAGCTACATTCTGAAATCAATACAGATCCTGGAGCAGTTGTGACAAACACTGACATTGAGATGTACCAGTTAACACACAGCTAATTCTGAGGTAAGGTTTCTCAGAAATGGCTCCATGATGTCAGGCAGCAGAATGCCATACATTGGTATATGAAAGAAAGATATGTTTTTAAATCTTCAGGTAGGCCCACTATCATTTAAATAAACAAAAATCCAATAATTATTTCTTCACTCAGTGGATAAGACTGAGTGAATCTTGTAATCTTGTGTATTCTGTATGTAAAGACTGAGTAATCTTGTGAATTCCTTACAAAGAATTTCTTGTGGATACAACTATGTACACTTAAAAAAGACCATGTTGGACCAAAAAAATCCCAGCACTGAGGGAGACAAAATGTGAAAAACAAGATCCATCTCAGGAAATCCTCTTAAGTGAAAATGAGAGGGAAAATGGAAGAATATGAGGAGGAATATCACATCTGCTTTTGTTGTTCTTCCTTTTCTTTAAATATCTACATCTCCTGCTATGCGACCTGTGTAATGGTGACCCTTGGTTTGATTCTCTGCCTTGTTCTTACAGTTTGTGTGGCAATCTAAACAAGTAATAGCAGAAAATCAAGCACAGATGTCTCAAAAACTGCATCTTACAAATACTATACCTCTAGCCTCCCTTAAAGGAGTTCCTTTCATCATTTTCTAAATATATCTGCTGATTTAAAATACATAAGAACCATCAGATTCTTCCATGAAGTGAGCTGTAGACAGTAATACTTTGGCGGCACCAGACTGTCACAAAGCCAGAACATCTCTTTAGACTTATTGTGCAGAGATTTATTTTCCACATGGAAACACACCTTTTACAGAACAAGATGACAATGTATTCATTCTAATACTGCATGTGTATCTCATTCTGAACTAATTCCTCACTTGTTCTGCACACTAAAAGCATGTTCTTCTGTTCATACTGACTGTGTAATATTTAACGTAACTACCAAAAATGAAAATCATCATAAAAGTCCTACTTATAAAAATCTGTTCTATTGTGGAAGAGAGGAGATGACACAGAGGGAAAAGAAGAGAGAAAAATCTCTGCAGCATTGATGGGGTTAGCATTGATACACTAGGTTTAAGAAGAATCCCAAAATTTCAGAAATAAACTGAAGATTAACACAGAGAAAAGATATTTCCCTTTTTAGTATTTTGCTGTTAAGGGTATTTCACTATTGTGTATTTCAAAATAATCTCTTTCATCACCTTGCCAGAAAAAAAAATAGGTTATTTTGCATTTAATATGGAAAAGAAGCAAAGCATTTAGTTAAATATCTTGCAGAATTTGTGCCTGTAGGTTCAGTTTAAAACCAAGCTGATTTTTTCAAGCTGCAGTTTAATCTGTGTAAGGATCTATTCTATGGACATAGAAAAAGGTCCAAACTGTTTATTTAATGGTGGTACCTGGACATAGTTCAAATATAAACAATCTTCTACCAACAAACAATGACTTTCCCAAAACTGATGATGCTAGAGATGAATTATCTATAAATGTTGTGATGAAAAGTAAATAGACAACCTTGGGCAAGGCAATCTCCAGTGAAAATCTGGACTCTCCAGAAAATGCCATAGTGACTTTGAAACAATCCCATGTATTGATTAGTTGTGCAAAAATTAATGATAAAAACCCTATGGGTGATTGTTTAAGCCAAAATAAATTTAAACAAATTTAAAAAGTGAAATGAGTATATTTTGTTCTTAACCTTGAAAGAAGTAATTACAGAATGTTTAAAGCTAGACATGGCTCCATTGTGTCTAGATTCCCAGGACAGGAAAGCTCATCAGATACCATGGTCTGCATTTTAATGCTTAATGTCTTTAAAGTACTCCTTACAATGCCATCACATTAATTAGAAGTTACAGATATTGCTACCATTTTGTTGATAAATCTCCATAGGAAAGTTTAAATAAAGCCACTGGAAGAAGACAGTATGAAGATCAATCTTGTAGAATACCAGAGCATAAGGGCCAGTGTCTGCATGGCTGTGAAGTCAGCCAAGGATCATTGGAAATAACAACTCTGAGAAAGAATAAGTTGTGGCTGGGGAAGGGGGCCATGCAGAGGTAGGGGTAGCATTTTTCCTGGACAAATGTCTTTGCTTTCATTTCTGGAAATAAGCACAACACACTACAATGAAAATGCAGGAATGAAGCTGAAAAGTGGGGAGGGACTCTAGGAGGGGATTAAGATCACCAAAGGACTCTGAAGCCATCCAACCACTTGCCAGAAATGTTTGCAAGAACGAACAGCAAATTTTAACAAATTGGCAGAGAAAGTGAGAAACCTATTTTCAGGGTGGGGAAAACCAATCTACAAATCATACCTTCTTTTCTCTTTTCTTTTCTTTTCTTTTCTTTTCTTTTCTTTTCTTTTCTTTTCTTTTCTT
>VZSJ01000371.1:210294-235317 GCA_013398405.1 Pheucticus melanocephalus | reverse complement strand
AAATGACTGATACAGTAAACAAACAATAGAAGACAGCACAGATACAAGTCAGAAAAATAACAACTAATGAAATAGAAGCCAGTTAAACCTGAATTTATCCATAAGACAGTTCTGGCTTTTGTTTTTTGTTTTGGTTTTGGTTTTGGTTTTGGTTTTGGTTCTTTTAGTTTTTGTTTTAGTTTTGGTTCTTTTAGTTTTTGTGGGGTTTTTTTGTTGTTGTTGTTGTTGTTGTTTCTGATTTTTGTGTGTTTTTTTTTTGTTGTTGTTGTTTTTTGGGGTTTTTTTTGTTAAAGTCAATAAAACTCCAGTTATATTGAAATTTGGAAACCAAAACTATCGAAGAAAAATCTGAGCACAGGCAAACAGGTACTGAGCACATGGCAAACTACAGGAGATTTGAAGGCTGGAGGTTTGTGTCTAATATTTCTCACTAGGCCTGAGGTTATGAACAAGCAGCTATCTAATTTATATCTCTCCTATATTACTCTGTTTCATTTAAGTTGGAAATGAATTTGTGTATACCTTGTATATCTGAAATTATATTGGATCTTGCTTATCAATATCAACTTGTCAGAAACTTTGTTTTAAGGTTTGAGATTAGTTCCATTGTACTTTGACTCAAACTTTGGAACACCCAAGTTGTACTTAGAAGTACATACATTGTACTTAAGAAAAACCAACTCCAAACCACCAAAACCAAACAATTCACATCAGTCAATTATAGACAGCTGAAAAAGTAAAACAGTTTTTACAGAAATGGATTTCTCAAAGATATTTTGGATAGTGATTTTAGGATGGATTTTTTTTTTTATTGGAAACTGTTTTTCTTTTTCTTCTGCTTAAAAAGATAACTAGCCTTGACTTAATTTTTAAGCACATGAGTTGCATGACACCTTCTAAGCTGAATGCACCTGGGTTCCCCAACAGTCCATTCAGTTAAACTAATCCAAAGCATAAGCCAAACAGTGTGTGTGTTAAATGAACCACTGCCTAGAGCTAGCTGAAAGAAATGTTTGGTGTTGAAGTGTCCTTCAGTAGGCACTAAACTGAATGTGTGCATTTATCAAAGGTAGCCAGTGCTGGTATCCATCATTTATATAACAGAAATCTGCTATGGATCTGTGCTTAGAAATGAGAAACTTCAGTTCTGTTTTTCTCCAAAACCCAGAGAAAAATCAACCTCCCTGAAGTCCAGGAAAGGTGTTAACCATCAGACTGCAATGCATTCTGGGAAAAGTTGTAACCATTTCCTCTGTGTGAAACTGGATCATTATACAGTCAGTAATGCAGGAGTCACATCAAATTAATTGATTGTATCACTGAAAAATAACTAGATCATTTGCTTGGGAGCTGTGGAGTCAAAAAACCATTTTTCCATATACCTTGAATTAGTCAATCCCTATATAAATAAACAGACAAAGAGAGAATTAGAGTGTTTTCTTTAATTGGTCCAACCAACTAGAATGTTTTACAGAAGAATAATGTATTTTTTAAGGGTGTAGGCTGAAAAAAAAAAAGGCCATGAAAAAAGTAACAAGGTTTTGGAAGAGAATATAAACAGTCTTACATAATAAGTGCTGCCTGAATCACAAAGTGAGTCATAACACTGGGTACTTCACATTTAGAACAAGTTTATGTTTTTCATGTCTATGTTCTTAAAAATATTCTGTGGTGCTTTTGCTTTCATTCATTTTCTTTTCTGCACACTTTAATTAGGATAATCATCCAACATAGGAAATTACTCTCACATATATACAAAGTTGTAGAAAGCAAATAATATAAATGTAGATTTTTCTTCTCAAAGCAATATTTGCATTTTGGGATGTGTTATTTCTTCTAGTGCAAAATTCTTTAGCTGTATATGAAAATACAGAGGAGGAATTCATGATCTTTGTTAAATCTTCAGAGACATTATCTGATTTTTTCAACTCTTTGGTGGAATCTTAACTGTGGATCATGCATGCTCTCTTGCAGTCCTGGTCCCTGATCTTCTGGATGGGGAGAGCTCTTAGTACACATCATAGATCCCACATGCTTGTACATTTATTTGTCCCTTCTAGCTGAATCTAAGGAAAATGCAAGAAGATGCACCCTTGGGGCTCACACTGAAAGGAAATTAGAATGTCTCTAGCCTCAAAAGCTGAAAACCCATACCAAATCCTTTACTTTAATGTCTATGACTCACTTGTTTTTTCTTCTGCTCCTTTGACCCCCTACAGGGGGAAATAGCTTGGCATTGGGGATCCAAAATATGGTGGAGTACCTCCTTCACTGCCGAAATACATCCATGGCGAGAAAAAGGAATAACATTATGCTGTTTCCTGCAGAAATTTGGTAGTTTCTGCAAAAAGATAAAATCTCTTGAGATTACGGGAAAAAAAAATTGATATCCTGCCCCATTCTATTTTCATTTTTCTTCTTTCTGGGGACCACAACAGAGGGGTGTATAGGAAGCATATATAGTTATTTAGAATGGATTGGAGGAAGTGAAGAGATCATACTGTAGTAACTAACTGTCCATAATCCACTAGGCAGAGTGGCTGGTAAAAGTGAAAATATTTTAGCAGTCTGAAATGAGTTTCCAGAAGTCATATTTCACCTTGCTAGTGTTTGAATAGTAGCAGGAAAAGACATTTCATTTCCTCCCCCTTTATCATAGGAGTAATTTATGAAGCTGTGCAGCTTGTTGTGTTTTGTGGCTTTTACTCTTTGTTTTTTTTTTTTTTTTCTTTCTTTGCCTTTCTATCCAGGAGTATTTCTGGCACACATCACTGTCACAGGTTGCATGAGGATTAACCCTACTGACCTTAATTAGCTTCTCTATAATATATTTTATTAAACCAAGAATCCAAAGATGGAAATTGTTTGAATTGTTAGAAATCACTTCACTTTATATTGAAGGCCTGATTTAATTTTCTATTTCTTTCCCTCTTTAAACAAACCCCACTGATGAGTATTCTAAGTACCAGTACCTGTTCTTAGTAAAATATTTTGTTAGAGAGAATTGGAATATCACTTCACGGGAGCAACATTTTTTTCGATAGGTTTTCAACCAAAACAGAATATCGATCTTTTGGAATAGCTGGACAAGAAGATGAACTAGTACTGTGTGAAGTGCTAACGAACAGCCAATCTAAAAAGGAAACTGACAGTGGAAATGGCAAAACACCTCCTATATAAATATAGGAGTTATGATCTAAGATTTTTGTAATCTGATGGAAATCTATACCTCTAGCTACGTCGCTCCAATTTTTTTCTCTTCATTCGCATTTGCATGAAAATTGGAATTTAGAGCATCCCTACAGCTCTTTTGTTCCACCCATCACAAAAAGTAAATGGAGCCTAAATGAGATGCATTCCTTGGTCATACAGATGATAGATAAATATACCAGACAATTGGAGTTTATGTCCAAAAATATCCCAGCAGGGTGGGATGTCAGAGAAACCCACTAAAACTGCTCTATGACTTTCAGAATGAATATTTGAGAATAAGTCTAGAAAAACATAGGATCAACATCCTAAAGAAATACATAAATAGTATGACAGATAGACAGATAGATGGACATAGATAGTATTTGTATTATTATTATATATATGAGTATCATATATGGTAATACAAGAGAAAATCCAACAGAATAGGACATAAAATAAAGAAAATAGGGAATGTGAGTCCAATAATACAAGAATTCAACTACGGGAGCAGATGTAAAATTGCCAGATGTCCCATAGGATGGGGTGTAGCACTCTGACTTGACACAAGTTAGGTGCACGAGTCGGAAAATAAAGTCAGTGAGATAAAACCAGGGTTGATGCAACACTTCTACATTATTATATAATTTTCTTTTTATATTATTTTAGATGATGATGATTAGTATTGTTTAATTTTGCACCAGTTCTATCTTGTCTTGGGTAAAAAAAAAAAAAAGGTTTATTTAAATTAAATTTTCCTTATAATCCCAGTTAGCCTACAGACATGATTGGATTGCTCAGAGAAGTATGTATTTCTTAAGGATGATTATGCTAACTGACTTTAATGAATTTATCTCTATCCAAGCAGAGTTATGCTATAATGATAAAAATCTAATGGTAAGGTTATAATCATTAGCAAAAACTTTGGATATTTTTCTAAAGCATGAGCTGGAAAAATAAAAGAGCAATGAATTCCTAAGTTCCTACATAGCCTAATACAATAGGATTTGGAGCCATATAGCTGTGTTCTGTATACCAATGAATCTACATAGAGCTATTTCTGAGTATGAACCACCACAAGCTTCACGGTTTTGTAAGAGTATTCAGTAGACCAAATCTAAGTGTTCATTGCGCACAATGGATTAAATTGTTATTCTGAAAAAATGAAGTTTTAAAAAAGTATTGAGATTATTTTTGCCACAAAAATATTTCATCTTTATAAAAACTATTTCAATAGCAGAAAGAGGATCAAAATCAAGGTCTATTTCCCTCACTTTTATTTATAATATATATAGAGATAAGAACTAGAGGAAACTATTTCCTTCCCTTAGCAGATTTCATGATTAAAAATACTTACTTGGCCTTGCAAGGCAAATTGGCTTGTATCTTACAACTCAAAGTTGTCTTTTACACAATTTCAATGCTTGAAAAAAATGGTACAGATTCCATCTGTGGTTTTGATTTGCTCTCTTCTAAAAAAGTCTGTTGTCACTTCAGTTTAGAATATTGACTTGCAATTTTATCACAAAATATTCACACTAAGCAGTCGTGTGTGTCAGTTAATTTATGCATACAGATGCTAGTGCATACACACGCACATACACACACACACAGAGGCACATATTTTATACACTCCACCACATTTACAAGACAGGAATAAGGATTAATTTGGGCAATTATTTATCCCAAAGTGTAGGCTCAGACTTGTCACATATGGAATTTTACATGCCTTCTTTACTAGTGTCTTTCATGGCCAAAACATTAATTTTCTATTCAACACTCAGCAATCAACAGGTTACGGGAAGATAACAGATAATGTTGTGAAAGGTGATTTTTGATCATGTGTTTTGAAGCTGAACTAATTTTACTAAAACTTCCAATTATGAGAAAAGCACAGCACAGATTTAATGAGTTCAATGTGTTGATGTGTTGGGGATGCATTTAGTATACTATAAATTCCAAATTAATTTGGATCGCTTGGTGTAGTAACTCTGATACCCTTTTGATGTATTAGATGACCTGCAGGACTGACTTGCAGTTCTCCAGAATGTTTTACAATTATAGCATATTCTCTATTTCAGGCTCACTGTTCTGGAAGTTGTACAGCATGTGTATGAATGACATGTACACACATTTTTCATAGAGCTTAATAGACAAAAATATCAAAGCTTCATGTATGCATTCATATGACTCAGGTGCAATGACCCGTAAGAATTTCCCACCTTGTGGTTTGTCATTGTTTCTGCCCTTTTTCTCACCTCCTATGAGATTCGATTCCATTTTAATCTCTTCAGTTCATCTTTCATACACTAGATGTTCATTTCCTTTAATTACTATTATAGCAATACAATAATTTTTTTTTCTTTTCGGCAGTAATTGGTCTCTATTACATTATAATTTTTCATTGTCTAAATCCACCTGTTTTATTAGACCTGTTTTATTTATTACAGTAAACCAATTTAACATCATTTCAGTGGAACAGATTTAATATCAAGAAAAAATATCTCCAAAGTTGGAAGCCAAAGTTAAAGATTTAGACATAAAAGTATTACAGCTGAGCACCTCCCTCATCCACTAAATTGATAAAGCTGCATTTAAACCTCAGAAACTGTGTACACGACAGATTGTTGCTATGGTAGTAATGCTGTTCCTTCTCATCCAACCTTTCCCTTGAGTGCTAGGTTGCACTTTGTTTGCAGATTCTTCTATTTCTTTGTCAGTTTTGGCATTAGGCCACAGTAAAAAAGAATTTTAATCAGGATTTCCCACTGAATGAAATAGGGATGCATGTATACTATACTGTAATTCTATTAACAATTCTATTGATGATTAAAATTTCTTGCATTTTTTTCCTCAAACATTAAGGCATTTTTCAATTCTTACATTGTATTTTTCCCCAGAAGACCAAAAATAATTTTTTTCTAGTTTGCAAATCAATCCCAAACTGGCAACACTATGAAATCACAAAGCATGGAACAAATACAGATGAGGAGAGCTATTGCAGAATGGTGTAATCAAAAACATCACCTTCACATCTCTTTTCCTTTTTCTTCTATCATTTGAGTACAGAAGCCTCTTCCTAAAGCAAGAGACACATATTATTTAAGTGGTTTTAAATGTGGATGTATTGGTTAGATGTCTACTCTCACTGGGTGCTTTCCAGATAAACAGAAATCTTCATGATGGGTAGTCACAAAGGTGCAATAGACCACAATTGCTATCCATAGCAGGACACAAGCTTTTCCTTTCTGAGAACTGATCACCATGATCTTTAGTGGTCAAAGTAAAGGAATCCAAGAGAAGTGAATTTTATTGGGTTTTTTTTAGAAAATCAGCATGGCATTAAACGAGCATCCACATTACATAATATTCTTTCTAAATTAAATTTGAGAGTACCTTAAAGATACATTCCCTTTCATACAATAAATAGGTTATTAATAGAACAATTTTTTAAAAATAGATCCATTAAAGAAATATAATGACGCAAAACTGTCCATCAGGCTATGTGTACATAACCATCTGCATGGTTTTTTCACACTGACATATAAGCCATTATATGAAAAGCCTGACACCACAAAAAATGTGTATGAATGTTTCTTCAAGTTTCAAAATATGTCAAGTTTCCATTCATATGTTGTCAAACCTTGATGAGCATCATGGTGATGCCCTCAGCTAACTGAAAATTTCAAAATCTGAATTCTGTTTTCTGCTGAATTTTTTACATTTGTCATGAACTGCTTTTAAACCTTCCAGATTTCATAAAGAATGAAGTTTTCTCTTTCTTTCTTTCATCCTTTCTTTTTCTTAATTGAAATTAAAAAAAAAAAATAAATAAAGGAAATCAGGTGATATTCTGCTTCTTTCTCTTCCCATGATTTTAGGTCCAGACCCAACCACCTGGGAATAATCATTTATTGTTTTCCTGTTAGTGCAAAGATTAATATCAGTTACTAAATTTTTAACTTAATTAAATCATTGGCTGCCTACAGGTCTGGATATACTGTACTATGTAGTTTGCACACTGTATGCCTTTAATTATCTTCTAAAAAGTTACTTTAGGAAAACCGTCCCACTACATAGCTGACAATTTTTTTTTCTACTGAAATGGTATCCAAATTAAAATATTTACATGTCTTTACCTAGATTTTTTACCTACCTTTTTGTAGTGATTTTAGGTTTTTTATAGCTTTCGCATGATCCTCCAACTTTTTAAACTTAGGACTTTTGCTATAACTGTCCTGCAAGCAAAGAAAGCAACCCACAAAAAACTCATGACTATAGAGGAACACAATAATTCTTCCTAGTTTTCCAGATACAAAATGTAGAACATATAGAAACATCTTCTTCATTCATAAATTATACTTTTGGTTTGTTTCCATTCATTTTTCATATCAATGCATTTATTTTATTTAAAGCCATTTTATAAGATAGCTCTCTGCTACTTCTAACTTAGGACAAGAAAATGTCAAAATTACTTTCAGTTCATCATTCTTTAACAATGGTAGCACATCTTTTAATGAATTAATTATTACCCTAAAGACACTTAAAATGGGTACCACTTATACAGTTCTAGCCTCTTTACACAGTCTTCTTGCATGCTTGAGTCATACTATATTATTCAGATGACAGAAAAGGTACTTTTTTTGCAATTTCTCCTTTCTAAATTATTGTTTTTGTACATGAACACTTTAAACATTTTGGAATAGCAGTCTTCTTGGGTGTATTCTATTTTTTTTTCATGGAAAATGCAGTGGTTTTTGTATTTCTGTTGTTTCGGTGAAGTCATCACTGTAACCAAGACATCAAATTAAATTATCAATTTATAGTTCAATGAACATTATCAGTTATAAAACCAAGTTTACATTTGAAAAGACAGTGAAGAGTCATTATTTTAAAAATAACATTACTTTCAGTTTATGCTATTTTAGTGGAACTCCTACATTGTCTCCTAGAAACAAAGCTCAAAACACTGAAATATCTTGCAAACATGTTGTTGATTTCAGTAACAATATAAATTTAAAAAAACAAATTGCATGTGAATGTTTTTTTTGCTTTCTGCTCCCTAGAATTTTGATGCAAACTTTTAAAAGTAAAAGGATCATTCCTCAATTGTGTTGTTTTTAACATTTTTGCTCCTATTCAAAGTGTTTATTTGTTTCAACAGTGTATACACATTTGCAGATTTTTTTATTCTTCTGGACAATGACTCTTTCTTATAATTCATCTGCAAGGATCCTTAGGAGAGCTATTAAAGACTTCTGCTGATTTTGATCAGTCATTTAAATATACTAAAAAGAAAAAGAACTGGGTTTTTTCACTGATTTTTTGTAAACAAATACAAGCTTCCTCCTCTTGAAGTAAATACTAAAGTCCCTTCTGAATTTCTGAAGCACTTCTTCTATCATACATAATTTAACTTTATATGATGGGCTGATTGAGACAAATTTCATGTTACACTACAAAATGTACTCACTTCCCACATAATTCTACACAGTCACTCTTCCATTGTAAATATTAGATTTCATTATATCCTTAGTATATTTTAGGATGAGGCTCTCAGTCTTCACTCTTTTATGGGTGTGCTGCAGATCTTCATAGTAATTCTTTCATTTCTTGTATTTCATAAATAATTTGTCCTTGTTCAAATGGAGATACAGCGAATTTCAGAAAGCAGAACATAGGGGAACTTTAAGAGGGGTATCCAAGGATCCCCTGCTTTAAACTATCACTGTATAGGTTGACTATCACATGTCCATTTATCATTTATCATCAGATTTCCATCTCAAACTCAGTTTCCTGTTTGTTTGGTTGGTTTTTTTGTTGTTGTTGTTGTTTTTTTTCATTTTTTTTCGCTCAGATATGCACCACTATCACAAAATAGAAACTATTTTATACCAGCAGTGTCAAATTTACATCGCATGTATGGACAAAGTAAAATATACTTTGAGGCCCACATTTGCCTTCAAATTAAACAGTAACAACTTCATCTCCTGATTCTTTTACAAATTAGATCAGGAAATAGTGGTACCCTTTCTTATGACAACTTTTATTCTTGTATTATTGAAAGACTAAAGTATCCATTCTTTATGAACATTGGACTATGACCAAGTCAGTTCTTACTCCAGACAAATTACAAAGAATAATAAATACATACAAAAATATATCTGCTTCCCAACTCCTTTATCAGCTGTTCTTATAAACATTTTCCATTGATAAATTCTTTTAATAGCCTTTTGATCAGTGGTCTGTTGACTTTTGTTTCATTTACTTGTTTGTTTTTTGCTTTTTTTTACTTACAGAACGTTTACTATTCATTAATTCATTTAAATATAAATAAAAACCATTTTTATAAAGATAACCATAACAAATTTATTTGCATATGTCTAGTGTATCTGAATTATTAATGCCTTTTTTATTCCATTTTACCTAGTATCTCCACTAATATTACTACTTCCTCTGAACATGTACTAAGAAATTTATGATTATTGACCTTACTTCTGCTGCCCAAAGAATTTTTTCCCCCACTGATATTTTTTGCTGCCCTCATCTATAGTTTAAGTAACACCTACAGAAAAAATTTTGAATTATAAAATCACAGAAAAAAAGTCTTTCTGAAGGGTTCTACTGAAAATAGTCCTCTCTTTGAACCTCCTGCCCAAAACCTAGCTAACCTTAAGATTAGATCAGATTATTCACAGTCTTATCTAGCTGTACACTGAACACCTCCAAAGATGAAAATTCCACAGTATCCATATACAAACCACTCCACTGCTTTACCTTTCATATTGTGTTTTGTTTGCTCTCTTGCCCCCCCCCCCCCCCCTTTTATTTTATAAGAATTTCCCTTTGTATACCTTGTGGTCTCTCTCCCTCACGCTTTCACTGAGCACTCCCCAAATCATCCCAACACTCTTTTCTGTATTCATAAGCAGTGCATGAATACTACTAAATCACCCTTTAAATATCTCTTCCTCAAGCTGTTCAGCCACTCCTCATGTCATATGCTCTTTAGTGACTCTTCACTGTGCTATCTCCAGTTTGTCACTATCTTTGATGCTTTAAACATGACGGAAAGCAGAAATGCATTTCTTCTCTGCTTTGTTTACACCTTTAATTCATCTTTTCTTAAAACTTTTTTAAGTTTATCAAAGAAATTTTAATGACAGGTCATCATTCCAGATTAAGTATGCCAGGCTGACTAGATGGTTTAAAGCAAAAACGGTTTAGGGTGAAAAAAGGGGAAATAAGGCCAATCAAAAAAGCAGTGTGGACTCAAATCTGGAAGCTCTTGTCTGATTCTTCAAATTCTACTTTTCTAGTTTTTAAGCTTTAGCAACAAGATCTTCCAAACTAGGAATTATGGCAATACGTGAAATAGAAGCTTGAGGTTTTTCAATTCTTTAGTTGGGAAGTGTCTGGCATTTTGGCTTTTTCTTGTAATTTAACTGAAACATGGTATAATTCCTCAGCAGGAGATATCAGGTAACAGATAAGCAGCAGAAACTTCAGAGTCTTTCCAATTTCTTCTCTGACAGCTGCATTTCAGAAGGCAAATAGCAAGCACATGTAATTCGTGAAAGAACTCTTCTATCCACTTTGTTTTGTAATGGGGGTCTGGACATACTTGTACTGATGCCTTACCTGAAATAGTCTGTGAGCAGTACCTGGAAAAGTCTCTGACTGCTCTCTTTTGATTTCTGGCTCTGCAGATATCTCTGAATAATTTTGCTTGTATTTACATTCAAGCCTCAGCCACAACCTCAAGAAATGTCATAAACAATAAAATCATATTCTAAGACATATAAAGAAAAGAGTATTTTGACATCATTGTATGAGTCCTCCTGCAATATTTTTATCCCTTCATCATTCTCACTGATTCTTCTGCCCTTCTTGCTTACAGACAGAAGTCATCACTAGCACAAGTCTTTCTTCTTAGGCATTATGTGTCCCTGCCTGGCGCTAACCTCCTTCAAGGGTGCATCTCTCATGCGCTCACCCCACCAACTCCTGGCTGCCCCTGGGGCCCAGTAGGAGTGATGAAAGTTTCCCCATCAGTCCCATAACACAAAAAGTTATTGTTCTCCTGCACCCCAGAGTCTCTCAGGCTACTGTCCCTGAGTAAGCAGCAGCTCCATCTTGGGGGGCAACATTCACATGAGAACTGGGGGAACTAGCCCCAGCCACCTCCAACTGGCCAAGTCTGCCCCAGATAACTGGGGGAGGCTTGTTCTGCTTCTGCCAGGGCTGTTCTGGTCCTAAGGACTACCAGGGACAGGGGATGGTATTGAATAAGTCCAAGCATATCTGTATACATGAAATATGCTTCAAGATAGAAGAATAATTTTAATGCCACAGTGTCTTAATTAGGAGCTACACACAGGGTGAACTGCTGAAGTCTGAATCAGCTCTAGGACTTGTCAGTTTAAGATTTTTAAGCACCTCTAGCAGAAAGACAGTAATGCTTATTGCAGAGAGCATTACACGTGGGATGTTGTAATCCCACAAGAGACTTGCCAAAAGCTTGTCACTTTTGCTAATAAATTTCAGGTGTAATATCTTCATTGTGCAAAGGGCCTGGGCACGGCACTGAGTTCACCAGACTGGGTTATACCCCTATAATTAAATTGTACTATTTATTTCAGTATGTGGAAGAGAACAAGAGTTTGCAGCTTGCCTTCTGCTTAATTTTGTGGAGCAAAGGGAGGGAAATCATTTGGAACCACAACGATGGCAGTGTTTTTAATTTTGAAATGCTCATCCTGGGTTTCCCAAAATGGGGGGAGTGTATAGATAATCAGTTTCTTATTAAATCATGGAGTTATTTACCTTCAGTTCTGCCTTGGAGAAATCATAAACCTTTAAGGTTTATATGCAGAAACACAATTTTCATAAAACAATTTTAATTGAAGTAAATTCCATCATTAGTCTACATTTATCACCATAATATTTGACAATGAAATAATTACCTTTATGTGGAGGTTCTAAGTAATGTTATTGACTTAATTATGTCAAAGCATCCTTGTGAGTAGTGTTTTAGAAAATAAAGTAAATCACGTTCCAAAAAGCCATGTTTTAATGATATCATAAAATGAGCTTTGAATGCAGCATCTGAGGCTTCAGGAGCTGCAATTTGTATTAATACTAATAGCTCTTATGCAGGTAGAAAGGAACTAACAGAACATTAAATATTCATATGTTTTACTACACTTTCGAGAGAAAAGGAGATTTTGCTCTAGTTGCATGTTTTGCTTCTGGATCTTACACTATTCAGTGTACTTGTTTATTTGCCTTTTATTTTTGTTTTATTGTATTTTCTTTGTATGGACAAAGTAATATTTCAAAATAAACATTCTATGGCTGAATTCTTAGTAGTTATAAAGCATGTCAGCATGCACATTTTTATCCTTGTATAATCTACTAAAGTGAAAGGAGAAAATGTTTTGATGTAATATAAGTAAAAGGTAATCAAAATTGTTTTGATTGTTTGGTTATTTTTTATTTCTAAGGATCTCTTTGGACACTTTTACTCAAGGAAGACAGTAGACTAAGTGGAAACCCCCTGTAGCTGATATGCAGAACCTCAAAACTTTCTCTTGACAAGACCTTTGTAGGTGGTCAGAGTGGTATATGGAGTACACTCTTAAAACACAACTGCAGATAAAGGTAAGGCAAGCAGAATTTTTCTGACATTATGTGGCTAACAATCTACTAGAGAAATATGTTGAATGGAAAACAAAATAAGGTGATTCAGTTTGTTCTTCATCTTGAAAAACAAAACCTGTCAAATGAAATAGCCACACTAGTGAGATTTGTAGAAAATGACCTCACTTGAATGTCTACATGCTTTCTACTGACATTAAATTGCTTTACAGCAAAATCCAGAGACAAAAGAAACAGATAAAAGACATCACCTAATGCTTATGTTACTCCACTTTGGTGGAAGAGGAAGACTTTGACTTCTCCAGCAGATTTCCTATGGTTGTTTTGTAGGGTTTATTCCTCTTTAATTTTTATTTTAATCCAGTTATTGCTTTATATAAAATGCATTAATATTCTGAACAATACGATACTAACATCTAAAACAATTTTTTTCTCTTATTATGACATTATGAACACAGTGCCTACAAGTTCAAGAATCCTATCAACACTTAAAAACTGTGAAGGTTAATATCCTGATGCTTTCATAATGAAATGAATATATCAGTGAAATAGAGAACAGAATTTTAAGATAAATTTTTTTTTGTTAATAGTTCACCTACCACTGGAACAACTATGCAAGTAGCGACCAAATTAAAACTCAGAAAGCTCTCACTCTGTTGTTAACATAGAGAAACTAATATTGAAGCTTCAAGGAATTGTAGCAACAAAATTTTCTTTTTGCTTTAAAAATAGACAAAAATGAAGAAAGAAAAATCCCAGAAGACAATATCCTCATTCTTCCCCTGCTGCCAAGTACTTCAACATTGAAATCTGCTGACAAGCAGATGACTTTAAAAGATTACATTGCATGTGTGTAAATCATGGGTGTAAAGTCATAATTTACGAGAATTTTCTTGTTAGTTAGTTTTATATTCTGAGAAATATCATGTGTTGTGAGAAATTGAATAAAATTTTACCTAAATGTTCCACAATTGGTCTAGAAATTCACTGTTGAATTAACTAATAATAAAATCAGCTGAAATCAGATCCAATCCAGTCTTTATTTTGACCCACTAGATTTTCAGTCATATTTTCTGTCCTAGTCTCCCTAAAGAAGGAGATTGAACGAGTGGCTGGGTTGGTGTTTGGCTGTTACCCAGGGCTAGTCCACCAAAACAATACAAATATTCTACTGACATAATTGTACAAGGCATGCTTAAACTTCTGCAGAATCAGTCACCACTGAGATAAACACTGTTTAACCAAAAGATGGAAGAATTTCTTTCAGAATTAGCAAGAATAATACAAGATTTTAGATTTTGCCTTATGATAACTCAAACTTTGATATATAACCCAAGTTCTGGAAACAGGGAATTGAAAATACTTGCAGTGAATTATTGCCAGTGACTGGCTTATTTCCAAAAAATGCATTACCACTGAAGTGATTTAGCAATTTCTTTCACTACACATTACAACTACCTATCATTCACTTTTAAACTTGCAGCTGAAGGTGTCACTGCCTCCTTCATGTAAGTACAAACACACTCACAAACACATGTTATTGTAGCCTCCTTCCCTTGTTGCTTGACTGTAATGTTTATTTTTCTGCAGTACCATATCAGATACCTGCACAGGGGTTAAAAATGTAATAAATAATCAGGGGTTCTTTCACACAGTTTTGGGTACTCCAAAGAGTCTAGAATGATAATCATAGTCTTTGCATATGCAGTAGAATTTTTCTCTGGTATTTCTTTTAGTTTTGAGAAAGTAAGTTCTCCTGTCTTATATTACTGGGTTGTCAGTAATCTGAAACTTTGCCAGTTAGACTTTGAATTCCATACCACAACTAGAGCAAACACCCCTCACTACACTCTCTAAATGCAAGAAAGGAGACTTAGTTCTTAGATAGTGTTTTCTTTTAGATGAAGTCACAAAAACTGTGGTGAAGACATTTACCTCCACATCACTTAAAGCTGTCCTCATATTTCCAACAAAACTCCAAAAAGAGACACATGCAAGAGACTGAGGAATTCTCAGGATGTTGAATATTTTAAATCTCTGTATCTGGAGGTGAAGTAAGCCGATTCGCACTTCAGATTTGCTCTTCAAGACCTGTTATTCAAACACCTGGCTAAATCTTTAGGTTTCACTCTGCTATAGGAAGGAATGGGAGTGGTGATTTCCTTTGAATTTACTCTTCAAATTTTTTTTCAAAAATAAAGATGAAATCTGCAGTATTTAAAATTTTGGGACCATGAGAGTGACTTTAGTTCACACTCTACACATACCAAAAAGGAACAGGTTGAACTGTCAGTGAATAAATATTGATTTTTACTACAATTATATTGATGACTTCAGTTAATATGATAGCAGTTAAAATTCAGAAACATTTTATACATATCAATTCTCCAATTCTATAGAATAAAAAAAAGATTAAATTAGTTAAATTCTATGTTTTTTCTTGAACAAAAAATCTGCCAAACTGGGTCGAAGGGAAAATTATACATTTAACTGCTTATAAGTAAACCATAACTTGTAATGAAATTTGAAAGTTTCTCACATAGTAGCATGTAGAATTTGAACAAGTTACTGAGGCTGCAAACATTGCTATTCATTAAGTCCTACTGCTGAGTTCACAGAATTATTTACATATTCAATTGTACTGTTTTCCAAGCTGATAGTTCACACTGGATTTTCTTAGTGGAAAAAAAAAATTTAGACGTTAAACACCACCAGAAAAAACACACACAAATAGTTAAATATCAGGAAACTGATAAAAAATACCTCAGATATAAATATTTACCTGTAAATGTTAAAACATTTACATATCTGTCACAGTGTTTTAAAAGAGATAAAATGGTCTGATTAAATAATGTGTCAGCTATATTCAAGAACAACTCTGTGAGAGGAGTGATGAGAAAAAAGGCATCTGAGGATAGTAAAGAACTGTATTTGAAGTTAAAACTGTCAAGTCCAAGTATTTATAAATTCATATTTAGGCATCAGATATGAAGAACCACATCTTTATACTGCTCATCAACCAGAAGCTTCCATGGAGATAATTAAAAGGAAAGGCCAAACTTTAAAAAAAATTACCATACAAAGCAAATCTTCTTGAGACCTCACAGGAATTTGTAGTGAGAGACAGTTGATTTTTCTTTAAAGTAGGTACTCTTCTATTTTGCCTTTCACTAAACAGTACTGAGTTGAGCTAGAGATAAGCTAGACATAACATTACATATGATGATTTAGAAGATAAGTCTCATCTTTGTGTGTTCAGAGAACTGCCTGAATCAATGGCATACAAAGCCCTGCTTTCTCTAGGGCACAAGGGATGGCATAAACAGGGCAACCCAGCCTCTGTAAGAAAGGTAAAGAGAGCAATCAGGTGTGTCAAAGAATCATGATTCATAATGATGACCAGGATTCAAAATGTGGGTAGCCTGGAGACTGTGGCACTGCTGTGAGATTTATTACACTACTTCCTAAAGAATAAGTTCAGATACAATGCCATCTTCCTATAGATATGCTGCATTTAATTGGGAAATTAGCTTTGTCAGCATTAATAAGAAATCTTCATAAGAAGCCATAACATTTTAATATGATTTTAAGATCTGATAGCTAAATTAATTAACTTGCATTTGGAAAAAAAATCAAATCTCTGTAATATGTATCTGAAGACAGTTTGAATATAAAAATACCGTATTTGTGATATCAATCAGATTCAAATACTTTTTGGGAAAGAAACTGAGTGTTGTTGGTTAGAAATGTTACTTCCCAGTTTAATGCTCCCACTGAGATTCTCCCTCCTCCTCCCCCTCCCTCTTCCCCCTGGAGTGGGCTGGAGAGCAGAACTGGAGGTAGAAAAAGTAGAGATCAGGGGCTGAGATAAAAAAAAAAAAAGTGTACTGGAAACAGCAACAGGATAAGAAAACAAAGAGTATCAGCAACAATATAAGAAAAAAGTGTACAAAAGGGAGAGAGTGATTCACATGCAAAATGCTCTCCACAGCGTCCAACCTGACCACAGCCACGTCATCCCCACTGGTCCCCCAGCTTGGAACTGGCATTACCTAACCACTCCCTCCAGCTTGGAACCAGCATTCCCCAGATGCTCCACCAGGCTCAGAACTGGCCTTACCCCACCTCTCCCTCTGCCACATTTATTTGACCATATGGAAACCCTTTTCCCCAGAAGGGACTCCCTTCACCCTTGCCCCTGGCAATGATGTGAGACGACAAAGAATAACCTCTTTGTCCTGGCTATTTTCATGAGAAAAATAACTTGTGTGTGATTATAGTTGTGTGAGAATTTTGCTATTTGCCCTCCTCAACAGGACAGGGTGAGAAAATTGGAAGAAAAGATTAATGGATCAAAATAAACATAGGCAGACTACTTATCATTTACCATAAAGGACAAAACAAACTCAACCTGGGAAGAATTTATGGAATTTATTGTCAAGTAAAGTAGATTCAGGTAATGGGAAACAAAGACAAATTATTAAAAAAACAAAACACCTCCTCTAACCCAGCTTCTTCAGACCAAACTTCACTATTTCTCTCCTGGCTTTTCCACCCAGGTTCCCAGACTGGTTAGGGTGGGATGGGCAATTAAGTGTTAGGAGTCCATATCAGCTCCTCTCTGCATCTCCTTCCTCACAATTTTCTCCTTCTTCAGCATAGGTTCTTCCACTGTAGACCTACTAGGAACTGTCTGTCCCTGGCATTGGGCTGCTCCAACCTCTTCTTACAAACTCCATCCCTGAAGCATCCCTGCAACCAGAACTTTGACATGTACAGCAAATATAGTGACAAAGCGGAGTCGGGAGAACCCACTCCAATGCCTAAATAAGCACCATTTGTGTTCTGAGTTTTTAAGTGGAAAATCAAAATGTCATTGTTGTTCTGATATAGGAAAGAATAATTTTCATCAAATTTCACTAAGAACACATATACGTACAAACATGTTGTCCAAAACAGTCCTAATTTATTGAAAGATAAACTAGGTCTTTTTTGGCAGTGTAGCAACTTACATGAAGAGAAAAGGCAACACATCTTTTCACCTTCAAAAAAGCATTCTTCATTTATTTGCATCTCATCCAGAGGTCTTCACGATATGAATTTCATCCTCTGTATGAGAATTGACAAATAAGCAGATATAAATTTTAGAACATCTGACTTTTCTTACCTGTCAATCTTAGAATGTCATCAAAGACTCTACAATGGAAGCACACATCTCACTCCTTTCACTGCAAAAGTTTTATGACTTATTCAGATTAAATATCTAAGTTTGATGCCTAAAGGAAGACAGATTCTGTGGGTTTTTTTCCTTGAATAAATTCTACAATAAGGAAGCAAAGCAACTCAGTTTTTATGAAGTGTTATCATAAAGAGAGTTTTAGTTATCCAAAAGCACCCACTTGTGCCTTTTCCAGTCTCTCTGTTACTGTGAAGTGATATGCTGAAGTCATATAATACTTTGGGAGAGAACAGACTTCAGCTGTTAAGTCACAAAAGAAACAAGAAAAGAGACCTATCTTAATCTCAGCGATAGTTCTAGTCCCTAGATGAGAGCTTCGCTGAAAATGCATTTGTAATCATTTTCTCTTTTCATAACAAAACCAGATACTTGGTAGCTCTATGTGACTCATAATCTAAATACATCAAAAGGGCAAGAATGACATTTTCCTACTGAGCTGAGGTTTTTCACTATGACTCCAACAAGGAGCTTGGTGGAAGAATGAGATAACAGAATTTGGTTTTCCTTCACAGTGTCTAGCTACTTCAGCATGAAAGTTCTATAATCAAATCAATGCAGAGGATAAGGTTAAAAAGTGAGGTTAATGTAGGAGAATGCGAATGTAACTCTTAGCCAAATTATGAGGAACTTGCTTTCTTTGAATGAAAAACTAGTTATACATGAAAGTAAAACATCTCTGTTGTGGGATCTAAAGAACACAAAGCTGAGTGATGCAGTTGATGCACTAGATGAAGGAAATGCCTTCCAGAGAGACTTGACAGGCTTGAGGAGTGCATCCAGGTGGACGTCACGAAACTGACAAGGCCATGTGTAAAGTCTTGTACCTGGGTCAGCAGGGCAACTCCCAGTACCATGAAGGTGAATATTTTGAAAACAGCCGTGTGGGCATGGACTTGATGATACTGAAGTTTGAAAAAATATAAGCCAGTACTGTATGCTCGCAGCCCAGAAAGTCAGTCATATCCAGGTCTGCATCAACAGAATAATGGCCAGCAGATGGAGGGGGATGATTCTTTCCCTATACTCTGCTCTCATGAGAGCCCCTCCTGGAGTGCTGTGTCCAGCTCTGGAATACCAAGTACAAGGAACACACGGATGTGTTAGAGCATATTCAGAAGATAACAGTGGGAATCATCAGAGGGATAGAGCACCTATGGTATCAAAAAAGGCTACGAGAGTTGGGGTTGTTCATCTTGTACAACAGAAGACTCAGTCTTCTGAGTCATAAAGTGCTTTTATAAGAAAGATGGAGAGGAACTTTTTACCAGGGCCTGGAGTGATAGGACAAGGGGTAATGGATTTATTCTGAAAGGAGAGAGATTTAAATAGGATATGAATAGTTTTGTTGGTTTTTTTTTTTTTTGTTACAAGTCCAGTGAGACACTAGAACAGGTTGCTAAGAGAACCTATGGGTGCCAAATCTTTCCAAGAGTTCAAAGCAGGTTGAAAAAGGTTTTGAGCACCCTAATCTAGAGGTATTCCTGCCCATGTAATGTGATTTGGATTGGATGATCCTTAAGGATTTATTCCAATTTGATTTATGATATGATTCTAGAATTCTAAATGTTCCCTAATCTGATCCTTTGTTACCAAGGATAAGTCTTCCCTCCTCCAGACATTTCTCTCTGGTGTCCAGAGCCTGAGATTCCTGAAAAGGTAAAATAACTTATTATGCCTTGGAATAAGGAGGACACAAGAGATTTTAAAACAAAAATGGCATCAGACAAGTAACAAAAGACAGAGGAAGGACAGCTATAAATAAAACTAAATGTACGAAAAGAAAAAGGAGGAGGTGTGGTGGTTTGACAGGAAACAGGATTTCTGTGATCCTGTGGCCTGTGGTCAAGCCAATAGGTGTTCAGATTTTAATACTGGCACATTGGGACATTGGATCCACCTCTGAGAACACGGGGTTAAAGCAGGGCTCTCCTCTGGGACGTTCTCTTGGGTTTCCGGCGGGAAAAGAGTTTGGATTTCTTCCCCCATCCCAGCTGCCGGCTGGGCTGGGCGGTGGGGGGGGTTGGGGAAAGCCATGCGGCTGGGAGAGGCAGGCCTTGGAAGGGTGGAAGAGAGAGAAGCACCGAGAGGCATTGCCCGGCCTCCCCGCTCCCCCCCGGGAGACAGAGAGAGAGAGCCTGTGCCTGGGACTGTCACTTTGAAATTTGGTATCATGTGCTGGCAGCACAGCCCGGCCTGCGGAGAAGGGGCAGGGTTGCAGCGAGGAGGTGTCCGGCCGCTTGTGGGAGTCTCTCTGGGCGGGCAGAGCCCGAGTTTTAACCCTTTTGTGGACAATGAAAATTTTGCAGAGCACTGACCTTTCCTGCAATGGAGCAGAAGATGAAGAGGGAATAGAGTGAGTGAGATGAAGGTCTGTGCCAGAGAGAGAGAGAGAGAGAGAGAAGATGTCTCTTTTGTGTAGCCATGGACAGAGCCATGTTCCTTGTGACACAGAGACTGCATCCAGGGGGGCAGTGGCTCAGAGTCAAGGGAGAGTTTCAGTGTTGAGACCCCTCGGCCCCAGGGGGTGAAAAATAAGGGGGGGACAGGCGTCCCAAAGGTGAGACTGTGCTCTTTTTAGAACAGGACAAGGCATCCTTAAAAGACGACCCTGGAAGCAGCCCTGGTCCGTGTTCGGTGGTGAGAGCACTGGACATGAAGGAAGAGGTCACCATGGCACAAAGAAGGACTCCTTCTCCTCTTGATGGACTGAGGATTGGGTATTCTGAAGGGTGGTGCTGGACCGAGAGTTGGTGATTTGGAAGATGTATTGGAAATTTGGGGGGGGGGAGGAAAATGCTTCTGTGCAGTTTTCATTTTCCTTGTGTGTTTTTTTTCCCCTCTTGTAGTTTAGTTTTTTTCTTTGTGGTTTAGCTAATAAAGTCTTTATTTCTAAGGGAAGGCCTGCTTTGCTTATTCCTGGTCACATCTCACAGCAGACACCAGGGAGAGGGTATTTTCACGGGGGCACTGGCAGTGTGCCAGTGTCAAACCATGACAGGAGGTAAGACAAATTTCAATTATTTTACTAGTCAAACACCTTGACAAACTGCTTCAAACCTGTTTTGCAATCTTTAAAAGATATACAGTTTTATTTTTCTGTAAGATTTACTTTCCCTTGTCCACAGCCAGATATTTGTACTTGATGATTTTCAGGGCTGAAAAACATTCCAGGGTTTATATAACCAGATTTGACAACTAAAGTTGTACAGATCAGGCATGTATTTATCTAATACTACAAGGAATAACTTCACATTTTGGGCAAGTGAGAATCACAGAATCATGAATATTGAAAAAGACCTCTGAGATCCCTAGACTGGACACCACCTTGTCAACTGGACCATGGTGATAAGTACCGCATCCAGCCTTTTCCTAAACTCTTCCAGGGATGGTGACTTCACCAGCTTCCTGGGCAGTCCATTCCCATGTTTAACAACCCCTTCCATGAAGGAATCCCTCCTGATGTCCAGCCTGAATCTCTGCTGGCACAGCTTGACACTGTGTGTGGCCCTGTCAGTCGTTGCAGGGTGATCCCTTCCTTGCAGCAGTCTGAAGAGAAAAGTGAGGTCACCCCTGAGCCTCCTCCTATCTAACCTAAATAAACCCAGCTCCCTCAGCTGTTCTTCACAGGATTTGTGCTCTAGAGCCTTCACCAGCCTTCTTGCCCTGCACAAATGAGTTATTACAGGTTTCTTTTGGCACCTAGATCACCAACATCAGTGCTGTTTTCCTGTGGAAGCTGCAAATATTTCACATTCTGAGATAATATTTAAATACACACTAGAAGTACCTTCAGGATGTGAAAAAATATTAGGAAATGAATAAAGGTTTGTTAACTCAAACATTATTTGCAAGACTTGAACCGAACATTTACCTTATAACTCCAGCTGACATAATTTAGGCTGTGGGTATCAGTATTTGAAGTATATACTACATTTAGAAATCTTTAGAGAACACACAGAGTTTGAACAAATTTATTACTGAAAGCCAAGCAAAAAGACTGCAGTAAGCTGAAAAAAAAGAAAAAAGAAAAAGAAGAGTGTTTAAAGATACACTTTCTTTGTTTTGAGTGACTACAGCTATAATAGGATAGAGATGTTAACTTTTGCCTTGCATTTCCCACATCTATTCTTCAGTTTGATTGAAGCATGAAAATAGAACATTGCAGATTAATAATAGAAGGTTAGTTTAGTTTTATTTTGGTCTAGCATATCTACTAAATAGACATGAATATATAATAAATACATACATATATTTAACTAAGAATGGAAGTGAAAATGAAGAGAAAGAAAAAAATTGTTGAAGATAAAAAAAGGGGGGGAAAGTAGGCCGAGATTTTAAACCCCTGTTCTCATTTCCTTCTTTTTGTATAATGAAAAGATGAAACATTAGGCAGGATCAGGTAAATAGGAACATCTGCTGACCATTCTCACATGTTTGGCTCTTTCACTTCTCCGGCACTGGTCTCCCAATCTTGCATTCACTCACATCTGAACTCAAAACATTTCACCAGAAGAAAATGATAGCCACGCATAAAAATTTAAGAAATTCAGTTTCCAGAGGATCAACTTAATTTGTTTGAATTTGCAAGGTTTTCCCTTTCTTTCTATGAAGGCATTGTACTCCATACCCCTAAAGTAATTCTGATTTTAATAGCATGAAATGAAGACACTGAATAGTTATGGAAAGACAAGTAAATCAGTAACTTTCAGTGACCTGCTTTTTCAATGCTTGTACATATCTCAGCTGAGGAAAAAGCAATCATTTCCCTACTCGGCCTGAAAAGGGAACGCGCTGTGAAGTTTTACAAGAAAAAAGTGAACAGTACTTAATATGAGTGGTCAAATGCTGGAACACGTTGCCTAGAGAATTTGTGGAATATTTGTCTGTAGAAATACTCAAAAACTTACTGCACACAGCTCAAAGCAATCTGATTTAACTGCTTTTCACAGAAGATGCATTTAGGACCTAAATGACCTCTGGAAGTTACTTCTAAACTTCATGATTCTGCAATTCTGTGAACAATTTGTATACCTATAACATTGTCTCACGATAGGATTATGACCTAAAGTTATCCAAGCATTCCCTGAATAGTTCTGGTGTTAGATCTACTGTATCATATATCTTCAAAACTTGCAACCCAGTCCTAATTTGGGCCCATTTTAATGCTTATTGCTTTTTTGTTTAGTTTTATGTTGTTGTTGCTCTTTTGCTTTGTTTTGTTCTGTTATTGTAATGTCAAAGATTCTGATTCTGAGTCATATGAGAAGCTACTGAAAAATAAAGGTATATTGCCTAAAACATAATCTTTGAAAGACATACCCTGTGGAGTTCAGCTATTAAAATTAGGACACCTGAACCATTAATATCTCAGAAACATCTGGGGGTTTGATGATTTTAAGTTTTTCTTAGTGTAACGTAAAACACGTCTTGTCTTGTTTTGAACTGATTGCTTTGAGTTGTCAGATCACAAAAATAGGAGCTGCCATCTTCTGTAAGGTTCATGTCACTTTGAAATATTACAACTTCTGCTGAAATACACAATATTTTATTATTAAAACTATAATAGATAAGTAGAATGAAATTCTACACAGGTCAAATTATTGTATACCCCAGATTTGGGCTGCGTGATTGTTATAAACCTAGCTTTCATGAAAAAAAAAAATTTATCACTGCCAGGTTTTTTTAGAAACCAAGCTAACTGCAATTTCTTTCCTTGCAGAAAAGCATTCAGAAATTATTCTCAAAGGCAGTAATGGCAGCTGAATACCTTCTTTACAGGAAATATTAATGGGAAAGAGGTCATGAAGTAGTACAAGTATAGACTGGATAAACAGAAAAATATTAAAATATATGACACCGGTCATACCTTGTAAATTATTATCTTCAGAGTATAAAAATTAAATGTATATGCAAAATGGATTAGAAAATATTAATAAAAAAGCATTTAAAAATATAAATAAAGCTGGTTTTTGCATTTCTGTTTGAATTCTAATGAGCATTAGATGTTGACTTCAGCTCAGTAGTCACTGCATTTATCTGTGTATTCTCAAATGTCTTTTTATATCTATACCTAAGTGTCTTTACATGAACCAGGTGTCTGAATTTAGATTATTGTCAATGTAAATCTAATCAGGACAGTCAGTGATGTCTAGAGAACAGTTCAGTTAATCCTAGGTTGCATACCGGGGGCCTGATTCTGTTGCCTACACGTGAGAATCTAATATTGTTTGAGACGTTGATGAATAACCTGCTCACCTGCTGCCAGTGCAGGTCTTCTGTAGCTCTTGTGTGATTTCATTTCACTTTGAAGGTCTCAGAGACCTAACCAATGTTAGATGAACCTGGTTTAATACAGTTGTCTGCTGTTAGGGTTTTATATCAAATACTTCACTTTATCATATTAAGTCTGTTTTTACAGCAAGTTGACATGTAGCAAGATCTTGAAGATTTGATGTATGCAAATATATAATAAATTTATCCTGTGATGATGATCTCTCTTGAGACATAAGAGAAGGGAGTCTTTTGTTTTATAAAATCCTACTGCTGTTCTAAAATATTTTTAAAACCTGGAAGCTTTTTTGAATTAATTTTTGTTTTAAAAAATTGCTTCATAGTTTTTCATACTTTTTACATTGTATCACTCATTTTTTAGATATAATTGCACTTTCTCAGAAATCACATGAATGTACACACATCAGAAAGTGCATAATGCTTTCAGAAGTTATTTTGGGCAGTCCGTTATAGCACCTTGATTCTTATTTCCTGATGAGAAATGTATTTGTCATTTTGGAATTAAAAGAACTATTATCTATTTTTTCTATATGAATCTGTATTTAGGAATTAAAGTATATATATATAATGTTTTGTTTATAATTTTATTTTAAACTTTGCTTTAATTGACTAGGAAAAAAGTAGTAATTGATTAATTTTAGGCC
>VZSJ01000371.1:137020-209894 GCA_013398405.1 Pheucticus melanocephalus | reverse complement strand
CAAATCCTAGGACACCATTTGCATTATTCACAGATGTGACATACTGTTACCTCAAAGGACTGAATATGATACAGCTCCTTCAATGAGCCTGAATTTCTGCCCTTAGGTTTTTGTCAATGATTTTTCTTACCAGTTTCCAGTTACAAAACACAAAATTTTGTACTGTCAAAAGTTATGTCGACCTATGTGGTACCAAAATTCACCCAATTTTTCTCCCGTGAGTATGAACAATTAAAAAAAAATCATTAAAGTTGTGAAGCTATCAGTCTGTCAGCTAGAACTGATTCATCAGTTACTCACCACTCAGTGAAATGTACACACCTGTACAAGTAACTTTCTGCAACACAAAGAACAATATCTTAGCCAAAATTTACATTGAAAGTCAAAGTAACAGATTTTATTTTATAGAACCGAAGAGAAAACATTGTTAGAAGAAATTGCTTCCTGCTTTGTTGCTATTTTCTTCAATGACTCTATTCTGATTGCTTGTATTTATTTAAGCAGTACTTGTGTGGAATGAGCCTTCATTTTCTCTAGGATTACAATGATTTTTGCATTTTCAACATTGGTAAAAGTCCTTGAGGTATTTCTGATTCATACATAATATCTTTAAATTCACTTAAAAGTATTATGGGCCTAACCCTTGAGAAATATTATTTCATTTATCTTTCATAATATATTTAATATCAATAATATCTGCTGTCTTCTCCCCTTTGACTAGAATCTTGCAGTTTCTGCAGTTCTAGTAATTTTTATCTTTTATCTTTTTATTGAAATAATTTTGGAGTTCCAGTAATTTTTATCTTTTCTAATTTGACCTGTATTTTACACATGGTGCTATATCAAGTGCTTTGTTGAAGTCTAAGCAGATGCATGCTTTGCATTTCATTCCTCTGATAAATTCAAGAACATACACCCTAAATGAAATACCTGTGATATTCATATATATAAATATATATGTCATCAAGTGATCATAAAACCCCTAAATTTTCTTTGAAATCCTTTTCATATTTTTCAATTTTTTTATATTCTAATTTGTCCTACACTTTGTATGTTGGGATGATCAGATCCATATGCCTGCAGTAGCACAGATAATTTTTTCCTCACTATAAATAGTACATTAAATATTTATCATTCCCATAGCAGGAACTAATATTTTTTGTTGGTTTGAATTAGGATGCCTTAAAATTACCCCTTTGAAAATTTTCTAAGTACATAAATGTTCCCCTTACATTTCTTTCCCAAAACAACCACTTTTAGAAGACATACTGTTGAAAAAAATAATGTTGATCGACACTAATTAGGTTTTTATCCTTTAACTTATTTCAAATAGATCCCAAACTTTACTAATTTTTCCAGGACAGCTGTAGAAAGACATCAAAAGACAGCTAGGTTATTAACATTTCCAAGTAATTTTGGGTGCTCAGAAAAAGTAAAGAATCATTATGGCTTCCAATTTCACAATTAGCTCTGAGTAAAGGACACTATAGAAGTTTCACAGAAGCGGAAGATTCTGAATATACCAGATACTTTTCTCCAGCTTTTTAATTCCTGAAAGCTAACCTATTACTTTTCATTAAGATACTGCATATAAAGTTCCAGGACACATTAAAGACACATTAAAATAAAGATGTATAAAAAAATCACTGTATTCTTTTGAAGCCTAGAAACATTTGGGTTCTTCAAGACTATTTGTTCAAAAAGTACTATGGTAATTTTTCATAGTCCTTTATTAGGACAAGATAGTTGTATATCTACAGTTGAACTGCTTTAAATTAAGCAGCTGTTGAATAGACAAAGGAAAACATTTTTAGAAAATCTTTGTTCTGTGACTGAAATTAGAAGAGACATTTTGAAAAGTGTTGACAAGCTTTGAGTGAAGGAACCTGGCTGGTGCTGGTAGAAGTAGATTGACCAGTAAAGGTTGAAAGATTTTTATGAGAACTAAGAGAGATTCTCAGACTAAAATTAATGAATGGGTAAAAGCTGTGCATTCAGTATGTCAGGCTTTTTCTATTAGGTGAAATATCTGTGCCTGAGTTTATGACTGTGTCTGTTCAAAACACGCATAACTTATGCATACTCACGTTCATAGACTGGCCATACCACCAGCCTCTGAAGGTAAGATAAATTGACTAGAGTCATGGCATGGAGTGTGACAGTATGCCTCTCTCCCCCTGCCTCTTGATTAATCCACAATCACCAGTGGTTTTTTTGATAGCCATATCCAGCTTGCTGGGGACTTTGGGGAACAGATGGCAACGTGGTACACAGGGGCTGTCTAGAGCATTGGCTCAGATGTCTTGGTAGTTCACAAATAAGTCAATCATGCTACTTTGGGCTGCTGTACTCTCCTGCATAGCAGGGGCCTCACACTAGGACTTCACCTCGAGCAGGGGGCCTCTCAAGGTTACTCCTAGAGGCTGAGAAATTCCCTGCTCTAACGGATCCTTGGAAAGTGATTAATAGCATGGTAAAATTTGAAATCTTAGCTAAGTGATATATAGGATTCATTGTGCCTATAGAATCCTTTAGCCATAAACTGTTGACCAAGTCTCAGACTAAGTGTGCACCTTAACTCCTCTCTGAGAATGCGTAGGTGGGATCTTTCTGAACCTCATGGCTCAATAGAAGGTTGTCCCTGACATCTTTATGTGACCCTGTCCTCTATGCAGTATATGGCCAAATGTACCTTCCCATCTAATCTTGTTAAACCACTGTTGCATTTATGACTGAATTTTCCTTAATTACCTCACTATTTTAAAGTATATTGCTGCTTCTCTCTTACTAGTGAAGCATGTCACTCCATTTGCAAAAGTTTATCAGAACCTTTATAAGTATGCTTTTTTATATAGTTATAAATGTTAAAACTACATTAGATTACTTGATATTTTGCACTCAACACTTTTAACTTATTCAGTGACAGAAGTGCTCTGTACTGTAAGGTCCACAGACTGTTAAGGGAATGTTCACTCTGAAAAGACTTACACTTCCAATATAGAAGATGCAAAACTATATACAGGATGTTAGAGTAATAGCCTATTAAACATTGCAGAGTCTGAGAAAATTACATTTGCAGGGAAAACTTTGCCTCACAACTTTGAATATTTATGGCAATCATTCATAAATCCATGTGCATATTAAATTTGACTGTTGCTTGAAATATTTCAAAGATGTGTTAGTTTCAATTACAATGAGCAGAGCACCAGTGATAGCCAAAAAGGTTTTTCTAGACTTCACTTTATAAGAAATCAAACAAACAAAAAAGTATTTTCAAATAGTTTGTTAAACAACATACACTACATACATATACACTGAAAATAGGAAAATCATACTAAATCTAAATAGATTCAGGTTAATTCATAACAGAATATGTGATGCTTTTTTTGTCAGGATGTGTACAAAGAGGTGAATTGTTCTTATAAACAAACTCTATATTTTCTCTATGAATAAAAGTCTAATAATAGAAATGTGTTTACAAATACATCTCTTTATTATGTCATTTTTATAATAATTTCTTCAGTTGGATTTTATACTCTCAGTTACTTTAGGATGAAATTATTGTAGTACAGAGACATGATATTAGAAGAAGTATGATATACAAAGACAATAAAATTTAGAAAATAAATCTGCTGATGTTAATCCTTTGGCAAGTCTTATAAGTAGTAGCACTTAAACTGCATTTCTGATGCCATTGAGTAACCATAAATTCTTACATAAATCATATAACTTATGAAAATTTTGAAATCATGGAAATATGACTGCATTTACACAGAGAGGCCAGTACAGCTGTTATCTATGCCCATGAATTACAGGCACTTCATTCTGAAAAACAGGCACTTAAAATATTCCCTTAAGAAGCAATTTTAATGGCATCCTATTCCAATCAGTCTGGAAATTGCTTTCTACCTTTTTATTATACTAAAAATTATGCAGATTTGCTCATTTTTTTGCCACTTCATAAGTAATTGGAAAAGTCCTTTGTCTCTAGACCTACACCTTGCCATCTGTTACTTTATTTTACATAAAAACCATCATGTTAAGGTAATGAAATAATTTGGCTTTCTAGAAGCATGTCTAAAGGCTTTCTGCTCTGTCTTAAACATTAGAAGACAATTCTTTGAGAATAAAAAGAGAAAAAAAGGCCTCAAAAGCATAACTTGTCAAGAGCTGGGTTCCACTTGGTTCAGTAGTATTTCAACCTCCATACACCACTACTCTTATAAACCTACTAGTCTCCGCTATTCAAACTTTGGTTCTTCTAACATTAAGTCCCATTCTTCTACATTAAGTCTCATTAAGTCCCATTCTAACATTAAGTCCCATTCAACAGTGTGACATGACCACCAGAAGGGTCAACCGTGTCCTGGGGTACATCACTGGCTGGTCAAGGGAGATGATTTTCCTGATTCACTCTGTGCTAGTGCAGCCTCACCTCAAGCCCTTATGTGCAGTTTTAGGTGCCACAGTATAAGAAAGATATACAACTATTAGAGAGTGTCCGAAGGAGGGCCACAAAGATGGTGAAGGGCCTAGCATATGAGGAGGGGCTTTGGTCACTTAGTCTGTTCAGCCTGGAGAAGAGGGGAGACCAGTCTTCTCCAGGCTGAACAGACGAAGTGACTAAAGCCCCTCTTTATTGTCTACAGTTTCTGCATGAGGGGAAGGTACTGATCTCTTCTCTCTTATGACCAGTGATAGGACCCAAGGTAAAGGCATGAAGCTGTGTCAGAGGAGGTTTAGGTTTGATATTCAGAAAAAAGTTGGTCAACCAGAGGGTAGCTGGGCACTGGAACAGGCTCTGCAGGGAAGTCATGGCACCGAGTCTGACAGAGTTAAAGGAACATTTGCAATATCCTGTCAGGCACATGGTGTGATTCTTGGGGCTGTCCTGTTGTCCTAGTTCTGGCCAGGACAGGATTGATTTTTGCCAGTAGCCAGAAGGAGGCATGGCTAGGACATGGAGGTTATTCTATACACCTCATGTCAATGCCAGAGGCAGGGGGGAGTGAAAGAAGTGTTTCCTTTGGGTTGAGTAAATGTGGTAGAGGGGGCACTGGTTCTAAGAAATCACATGTGAATCTAGAAAATCACTTTGTGATTTATAGTGCTACTATTGCTATTAATTTGCTTATCTCCTTGTTGTTTCCAGTAAATTGTTCTTTTCTCAGCCTGTGATCTTGCCTTTTGTGTCTCCAATTTTCCTTCAGCGGAGGGATAGGGGGAAGCCAGTGAGTTGCACATAAGTTTCAATAGGAAAATTAGATTGGGGAATACCATTCCTAAACCATGACACCTGTGCAGGGCTAGAATTTGGACTTTGATGATCCTTCTGAATATATTTCTCAATCAGGATAATCTATATTTTATTTTTTCATCATCTTTACAGTTATCAGGTCTGCTGGCATGGAAACATTGAAGAGAGTTTAGGAGGAGTAACAGGGAGCTATTTAAACAGGGAATTGCTGAAAAAAGTGAGAACAAGAAAGATAAGACCAAGATATGGATAAGTCAGAGTGAATTTTCCCAGTGTCTTAATTGAAATCTACCTGTCTTGACATCTTGTTAATAACCTAAACCTGAACTGGGAGAAGGGATTAATCTGGAGAACCAGATACTTCAGCACTAAGCCATAGTTCTGTGGGAACTGTGACAGATAGAAACAAAGCCTGATAGTTAATGCTAATATATATATATAAAGACTCAGAAGACTCAAGAAGACATGTACTCCAGAATGAGGACTTTGGAAATCTGCTTCCACTCACTCATAAGTTTGAAAATGTAGAACTGCAGGATACCCAGAAATGAAGAAATATGACAACCAAAGTTCAACCATGTCAAAAATGAATAATACTGCTTTAGAATTGTTCTAAGTATTCTTTTAGACTACATCAGACTATGAATATAAAAAAATAAATAGTTACCATTTCTGCCTGAACTACAGATATGTTTACTGAATGTGACTTAAGCATTTCAAAGAGCTTCAACATTGTATTTTCAATTGTCTAAAATGTTCAATTGTTTAAACCGTTCACTTATGAAAGAAAAACAAACAACAAAGTCAAGAAAACACAGGAAAATAAGTTTTGCACAGTTACACAATTTGTGATGACCCTATTTTAAATTAACTATATTATTTGTTACATTTAGAAATATCCAGAAAAACATAATTCCCATTCCATACACTAATGTTACAACTGTAAAGAGGATTCATTATCTTTTTTATAAGTAACACAGTCAAAATTTATTTAGATTTGAATAAACTAATAATCACAGTTTTACTTCCATATTATGGAACCACCTACATATATGTTCTGCTTCTCTAAATCCACAATTGAAAACCTGAGAAGACCAGAAATGAGCTGGAAACAGGAATTTCTAAAAGAATTAAAACATTTTGTCTAAATTTTGTAAATACTCCAGAGTATGAAGGATCAAATAATTTAGGATCAAAAATTTTACCTAACCTTAGAAAGACACAGATTTTTTTTTTATTACAAATAGGAAGACTGAGATAATTGTTGTCACAACTTCACTGAAAAAAAGAACAATGTTTGTTCATGTCTGCTCTCTAAAATACAAAAAATGTAGGTCTCTGTGACTAGCCATATATCTCATGTTTTGACTTTCTGTCCACTGAAATCTTTGCTCCATCTACTTAAAATTTTCACTGTGTAGACAACACAGCAATCCAGTTGACAGGTAGTTAATTGTTCAGATATAAGTGAGCTTTTACACAAATCCTTTTTCTTTTTTTTTTTAATTGAATGAAAATCCAATTAAACCAAAACCAACTAAACAAATCCAAAGAGCTTTTAACAGCACGAATGCATTAGAATAGTGTAATCAGTTTTTTTGACTTTATGAAGGAACTAAATCATGCCTAAAGAAGGCCCACTTCTTGATACTTAAAAAAATAAGCACTCATAGATTTATAATGAACAATTACATATTAACTGTGAACTATACCTATTACTCTTTTTAATCCAAGATACTGAGCTTTTGAGCTTTCAAAACACTCTGAAAGGATACAGTAAAAGAGGAATTTTATAGACTTTTGTGTAAATTCATTATATGTTTAAATATCAAGTCTGCTTCACAGATGATGTCCACGATGTCACTTCCTTCTGAAATCAGAATACTTTAATTCAAACAAGGCACAGCTGCACACTCCTGCTCAATCTCTTTGGGACTTTATTCCCTAATATTACTTGTAATGTTTACCCTTCCTCCCCCTGCTTTCCTACAGTGTTTACTTATTTTGTAACAAAGCCCTGCATTTTTTAACTGCTTTTGCCATCAGCTGAGAAAGTGAATCCTGTGAGAATTGGTCTCTTTTAGCCTTATAAAATTTCCCCAAATGACAAGAAAATAAAACAAAAACCCAAACAAATAAACAAGTATAAACCAATAGGCCAGCTATTCTTCAGAAGTGCTTAAAACAGTTTTTGACAAGTATACCCTCAGAAACAAGTCTGAAAACTATCAAGAATACACGCTTGCAATCTGATTTGCTTTTTCTTTGGAGATCAGAAATATTAAGTTTGTCTGAACAGTTTTTATTCTCCCACACCTTAATGCCTATGAGCATAGGGACCAGTAGAAGGCCCCTGGGCTTTACATGAATCACCAGAGAAATTTGACCTTTCCAGACAACTAAGGAAAACTCTACTAGGTCCACACTGACATACTACTCCAGATGGTTGGCTGAGCTATCTGATCACAAGCACTGTGAGAAGGATAAATCATAGACTCACAGAATGAGCTAGTTTGGGAAAGACCTTTGAGAACATCAAGTCCAACCTATAGTTTAGCACACTGCCATGTAGGTATTGTTTTATGGCCCTGAACCTTTAAAACACTTTGTAGATTACTCGAGTGACCTTAACCTCATCCTGTGGCAGTAACTCTGACTCATCCAGATTTGCAGTCCTTTTCCCTCCATATTATTCACCAACATATCAGAAACTGTAAGAGTCCATTTCAAAAATTGAAAAATGGTCTTCTGTGAGTAAGCCAAATATCTCCGTTTGGGCCTGCTTGAGCTTCTAATCAGATTTCAAAGAGTTCTATTTTTGAGCTAAGCAATATTTCTAACATATCTTGGTTTTATAAATCAAAATAAACACATGCAAAGACCAAAAAATTATTTAAAGTGACCATTTATATTATTTCAAACTGTTTCATTTTAGTTCCTGTTCTCTATTCATTTTATGAACCTAGTCTACATTCTCTAATAATTTAAATGCTTGTTCAGGAGAAAGTCTATAGATTTTTTGTTTAGAAACAGAAAACACATTCAAGAGTGTTTACTCATTTCTGGACCCTATATACATATATTAACACAAGACTGAACACACAATCTGGCTGAAGGACCATGCAGTCCTCTTTGGTGTTCATAACCAGGAGAATAACTAAATAGCCATGTAAACCAGATTCACAGACAACAGAAACTTCATTTATCTTTGTGCTTGAAGATAAGCATTATTTACTGATAGAATAAACATTTAGACAATAAAAATGTATCAGAAATATTAAAGAACTGATTATAAGAATAAAGGAAATTCTTTAAAAAGAAACAATACATTTCATTATGATATATTTTTACTTGTTCTCAATAGATTATATTCATTACTTAGAAAATTTTATGTCTTAAAGTACATGCCGCATGTGTTAATTCCTTTGATTAACACATACGACATATAGATGCCTTATATGTTAATCAAAGGAATCCATCAGAAACACTGGAAACATGCTAGAATATATGATTTTTTTTAAATTGTGTAACAAATTGTCTTGATCTTAGAGATGAATGAGAGAAACTGGCAAATACAAAATAGCTAGCTTTAAACTAAATGAGTGACTGTGCCGTACATCTTTTGATGTTAAAGCAGACTTCAATATGCACTGTAAGATCTCTTATATTAGAAAGCCTAAGTGTTTTTGATTTTAAATTGACCTTAAGATATCCATAAAATGTAAGTCTCCAATTCACACTTACCACATGGAATCATAATTTTAAGATTGTTTCCTTCCTGCATAATATGTACCAAAGAACGAAGGAAGTGGTTCCATCAGTTTTGCAGTTGAAGTTGATTCCATTCAGAAAGCATGAAATATTGAGATCTTTGAGGAAAGCATCTCAAGACAACAGTTTGAGTAATGCTGTATTTTCCCTTTGTTTTCAAGTTGTCATTTGTACAAATCTTAAGCATAGCTTGAACAACAGTTTTGTGAACTGTGGGGAGAAAAACAAACTTTCTACTGCACATGGATAGAGTTTATAAAAAAAAGCTTCAGAAATAAGTAGTTCTATGTTCAGGTTTCAGATATGACCAGAAGCAAGCAATTCTACATCCAGTATTTCTGCTTGTTTTTTTTTTTTTCTGTTGACCCTGGTTCAAATTATTCTGTGGACTATCTAAATTATCTTCTGAGCCATCAAAAGCTATCCATGAGCTATAACTTCCAACAAATGATAAATATCTGTACAGCTGAATGCTTTCTTTCCCCACTGTGATTTAGGAAGGGTATTCTCCAGTTTAGTGCCCCCACTAAAACCATACAGCAATTGCTCCCTGCTCTCCTTCCCCCTCCCCTGAGGTGTGTTGGAGAGGACAGCTGGAGGCACAAAAGGTAAACATGGGTTAAGATAAGAAAAATTTACTGAAAACAGTAATGATACAAGAAAATGAACAGTAAAAGCAAAAATATCAATAACAAATGTACAACATATCAAATTAGAATAATTATTTGATATACAGCAATATATTTTTATATGCAGAAACTGATCAGAAAAAGCAAAAATGAATTGGTTTCCTAGCTCAATACCAGGTCTATATTCACAAGTTCATCCAGTTAAAAGACTTGACTGTGAAAACATGGGATTTGGGATCTCACCACAGAAATAATTTGCAAAGTATATTTATGTCAGCTAACACCTGTAAGTACTGTCTGACTTGAAATATTATGTGTGGTATGTGGGTGTGTGTGTCTGCAGTCTGGCTCTCCAAAGCAGGAAGATAATTGCACATTAAGTCTAATCTAATAAGGCTTTTCCAGTTGTATGTGTTTCAACCTGGAGCATGTCACTCCAGGATGGTGCTTATTCCTCAGCAACTGCCTGCAGGAATAAGGAGGAAACTGTGAGATGGTAGTATGGGGAGCGACATCTGCTGAGTGGGAGGAACTGCCGTATGGCGTTGAAACAGCCATGCTGGAAATGGCAAGAAGAAATGTTCATATGCAGTGAAAAAAGTTCAGATCATTGTTTTAGTGTTTCCCTTGCTGTCTCTCAAACATGCAACTGAAACGATGTGGATTTAGGTTGAATATTCCTTTCAGTCTTGACAAAGTATTTATACACATGGACACTGTATTGAAAATTATGATTAAAGAACAAAAGAGAAATTACATGAAGATATGAAATAACCTTAGTAAAGGAATATTTTTTGTTTGATTAGGAAACAGAGTTGTGGTAGGTTGCACCTGGTTGGATGTCAGGTGCCCACCAAAGCTGCACTGTTGCTCCCTCTCCTTAGTGGGATAAGGGAGAAAAAAATATAATGATGAGCTTGTGGGTCGAGATGAAGACAGAGAGGGATCACTCTATTCAGTTACTACCATGAGTAAAACAGACTTGACTTAGGGAAATTAGTCTAATTTGTTACCTATCAAGCCACCATAGAATAATGAGATATAAAATCAAATCTTAAAAACATCTTGCCCCCCACACTCATCTTCTTCAAAACCTTACCATGTCAACCCAATACAAGACTACATAATAGTCTCATGGGAAATATGGATCTTTGTGCATTGAGAATAAGAATATATGTTTCTATTTATGTGCAAAACAAAACTAGAAAATAATGTACAAAATCTCAAGCTGAAAGATTCATATTTACTATTTTTATTATGCTTGTATTTTCTGTCTACAGAACATCCAGATTTTCTTCCCTTAGTAGCACCTAACAGATATGCAACATTTTTCATAATGATTTTGGAAAAGCATCTTGGTACATATATTGATTACTAAATTAATTTAAAGGTATTAATGGAACTATCTAAAGTACAGACTGAAAAATACCGCTATCTTATTATGTCAACATGTTACTTATTTGTACTTAAATAAAATGGACGCCCTAACAACCATGACAGAACTGTAAATCAACAACCTAGGTTTATAGTGGATATTTACTATGGTGTCTCTGTTAGATATGAAATGTAGCTCCTCATTTGACTTCAGGCTGATCTGTGATTTCACTAGGCTGAAAACACAGTGTGAATCTTCTCTCTTCCAAATGCTACCTGAACCCTTCTTTTACAGTATCTGTTCCTGTGCTTCTGCAAGGTGTCAAATTACCTTTTTCACCCAAGTAAAGGAAAATCTTGCAAAAAATTGAATTAGCTTCCATATTGATAAAATAAATTATGAAATTCATTTGTGGTCACATGAAAATAGACAGAGGTGAGTGGGTGGTAAGCAGGATTGGTCTCAGCAGCAGGCAGTGGGCCTAAATGTTTCTGACAGTTATGGAGTATTATTACGTGGGAAATGAAAATTAATTTCACCAGACTGCTAAAGAGCTAGGTTATAAAAGTCAAAAGGAAGAGAATTTGAGGATATACCATTCCTCTATTTCTATCTTTTTCAATGAAATTAGTCTAAAATATCATTCATTTAACAGGTGAATAAATCCAGTTATTGAAGAAAAAAAAGAGAACCTTTTTTAAAACTTTTCAGGTACTCTTAAATACATGTTAAAAAAAGAAGTCACATTTCTTATGTGGATGTTAAAAGCTATACCTTACTTTCAAAAATTTTGTCTAAATGCTATAAATCCATCCTTTGCATATTCATCTTTTGCATATCACTGAGGAAGGAGTGATTTTTCTTAAAAAAAAAAAAAAGAAATCAATCTAAATGGTTGGGATGAAAATAGCTCCTGCTGCTAATAGATTTATGTATGTGTGTATCTTGATGTGTGCACCCAATAGACATATATTTGCATATACCATCATTTTCTAATATCTGTTTTGTTATTCTCAGTTGTTTGGCAAAGTCATGGTCCTGAATAAAGTGGATAAAGGTTCTCAATGAGGTATTTAAAACTGATAAAACTTTGAAAATCACTTGTAAATAGATGTCTGTGTATTCTGTTTCAAACAAAGCATAGGGAAAATCCAAAATGGGCTTAACATTACAGTAGATATAATTAGGAATTATACTATATTATTAGGAATTATAATTAGGTTTATTTAGGAAAAAAGGGAAAAAATTGTAATCTAAAATTTTGAAATTAGAAGAACCTATAAATATCAGTCCATGTGTAAACTGATCTGCAATGGAGCAAGATCTTGGTAAACCCTGGAAGAGCTAAGGATGATGCCTGAAGAGGCTTCTGTGATTAATAGTTTTTGGTAGAGGTGGTTTTAGGAATGAATGAAAATAACTTTAATTAATTGATTTGTTCTTTCTCTCATTTCCTTTTTCAGGGTAAAGCTCTGTTGTACTACATCTTGATGAGAGAGCAGAAGCATTGTTTGAAGAATGATTAAATAAGGGCCAGTTCTGTTCAAAGATGTCTTGCATCTCCTTGGATTGAAGTCTCTGAAAATGTTCTCCTTGCATCTATATGGTCTTTCCAATTCTGATGATGTAAACTATTTGCCAAAGCATGAAAGTGACTGATTAAGTACTTAAGTCCCAATTGTTACAATTACTAAATGACAATAAACTAAATGGCTACAAAAATATTTCTGTATAATAAAAACACATTACTCACATGGCTAGAATATAAATCTCAGGAATAGTCTGTTACTTCTTCCCAGAAAAGATGGAACAGAGCCAGTCTGTCTAACTTAAGTCTTTAAACTTAGTTTCACAGATGTGTCTCTGGAGGACTCAAAGACAACCACATTAATTAATTTTCATATGATGAAAACAACACTTGAATAAAAAAAAGCCAAAAACAAAACAACACAACCAGAACCAAAAAGTTCATCTAAGTAGCTGAAGTTTAGGCACAAGGTAATTGTCTAGCCAATTTTATCCATATTTTAACATTTCTTATCTTGCCACATATTGATATTGATAATAAATAATAAATAGAGCTACCTGGTTGACACTGTAAAAACAATATTATATTTGTAATCAAAAGAAAACAAGCAACATCCTCACACCACCAGAATTTATTCCAGAGTTATTTGATTAATAATATAGGGAATTTTGTATTTTTAATTAACTACATTTATGCTTGGAATTTCTATAATTTTATTTGAAATTTTGTTTGAAGAGGTTCAATTACTCTGAAAATCAGGCCAGTTACCCAGTAAATGTGATTTACCATGGGTTCAACAGCCTACAGGTATGCCCAGTCTAGTGCTGTGTATTGTGAAGAAATGTCTCAGCTAGTTACAAAGGAGCTAGTTATGAATTCAGAAATGTATCAGCTCAGGGCTAAACACAGCCCTGCTGACCTGACTATACTGTTTATATGCCATGAGTTAGTATCCTTAAATAGTTCTGTTGTAACTCATGCAAACCTACCAACTAATTCTAGCTCTCAGGATATCTCTAGTCAGTGCTCCATTTTGTAGTACAAAAATATACAAAACCCAAGCATCTTTAAAAACAGGCTGTATTAAAGAATTTTGCACTAAATGGTCTAAATTTTGTGCAGATTTAATTGCACATATTCATTGACAGATGTTCTCATAGACCATAGCACTGCAGAGGTGAAAAACAGGGGCAAAACTTTATATCCTGGATTGGTTTTGGACTAAATACAAAATTAAAGGAGTTTAAAAGAGATTACTAAATATTCAGGTTTTCAGCTATAGCCTCTGAGAAGAGCTAGCCACTTCCATGAAATTCCCTAGTCTGTGCATGGATTCTAGTGTCAATATATAGACAAACTAAACCCCATAAGTACTGATGTAAAGATGATGGCAATCCACAAATGAGTGTTCAAATGTTAATAAGGAATAAGACAATTAAAACAGAGCTGTGAGATAATAAAAGTTCTTTTCTTCCACAGAAGTTATAGAACTAGTAGTCTATAATATTGTCTTACTTTCCAAAGATGTTGCTAAGTTTTAAATTCATAATTTACAACTCAATGTGCTAAGTATTTATAAGTGTTTATAAAAATACAGTTCTTCTATCAAAAAGGAGGTTCTTTATGAGAAGATGATGGTTCTTGAAGCAGCTGTACAAACAACTCACCTGGCAAGCTGTTTCCCAACTGTGAATCATGGTGAACCACTGCTCCCCTGGAAAAATCCCACAGGATAATTTTTAATTGTAAAAGTACAGTTGAGATATTTTCAATTGAGTTTTTTTTTCTTAAAAAAATCTAAACACATTTCTAAAATACTATATTAATGTATTCATTCAATAATACAGTTGTTTAACAGTGTTAGGATTTTTCACTATGTCCGTATTGGGTTTTTTTCAGTCATATTTCTTTGGATTTTTTTTTTTCATTTCATTCTATTGTTGTTTAATTGACAGGAATAATTTTTTCTTAGATTATCCTGGAAGAACTTAGTATATTTGGCATAAAACAAAAAGTAAAATCTAGTTGATGAAATTATTTCTGAGTCAAGGAACTGATGACCCTGATTGTTGAGCAATGCTATGAACAAGAGAGTCAGAACACTCAAACTGAGTGTCACAAAACATAGTTAAAATTTTTAGTAGTGCTTTGTTCAAACAAGCATAGATGTGTCACCATTTTGTGTTTTATTTCTTAGAGAGTGTATTATAAATCTACAGAGCAAGCACTTTCAAAACAGCTGATTAGAAATAAGGAGAAATTGAGGTTTCTGCACACAAAGAATTTGCTTACAAATACATTTTTCCCTATTATTTTTTTTTAACAGCATGGTAGGTAATTGCTACTTTACATATGGCCTGGTTGTGAAGCAATTCCTGAATTGTTCATTTTCTTTTCTCTATTATAACTAGTTTACTATGTCTAGGATAAGTGCTACCTTTTCAAAGACAGGACAACAGTTGTCTAACAACTGAAAAGCAAAACATCAAGTCCTAAGCCTCTAGTATTTAGGTTCTCTAAATGACTAACAGAGGGAGAGATTCATCCAAAATGATGTTTTCCTCTAAATAAAATAAGACTTTATTGGAAAAAACATAAGTTTAGATTTTCTGACCTTTGCTTAATTAAAGAAGTTTCCTAGATGTCTAGCTTAATTTTCCATCACCATTTTAAGAAAAAATAAACTCATTCTCTGGAAGTTCTTAACAGTCTCTGACTAGAAGGAATCTAATGTTTTATTTACATTAAATAAGTCTCTACATAATTCAAGTTGCTGATCCATTTAAGATTTTGTTTCAGGCACCACTGGTTGCTGGGTTTAGGTCTCTAATGGTTCTTTCATGCTTATTTTTCCTTCCTCAGCCTTTACCTAAAAGGTGCATGAAAATTCTATTGATAATAATGAGTTTGGTCAGGTTTTTTGAATTTGAGGATTTTGGGATTTTTTTGTTTGCTTGTTTTAGTTTAGGTGTAATAAGTGTATGGAAAAACTGCTTACAGGCTTACTTAGGAAATCCTGGAGGAACATGGCTCTGTGTTTCTGCATAAAAAGCTCTTAACCTTACAAGAAGTGAAGAACCATCAATAACTCTATATATTGGTACACTGTTCCTAGAATTCAGGTTAGCATAAAATAAATATATGTTAAATAAAAATATTCTAAAATACTGCATGTACTGATCTTTACAATGCACTTATATTGCATATGCTAACCATCACTAACTGACACTATTTGCCTTAGTAAGCTTACTAGACTTGCTCAACTAAGCTTAGCACACTGTTACTCAGCTTGTCTTACTATAAGAATGTTAGAACAACAAAAAATAGTCTCTACTGTTTGTTAAAAGACTTCCAGATAGGGCTGCAAATCACATAGAGACACACTCAATAAATAAGTTATCAAGAGCAATGCAAGAGAGGCACATGACTTGACCTAGAGCCTTTTTTTTGTCTGCATTTTGTTTCTCATGATAAATTACCTGCAAATAAAAGGAAATACTTGCTTTCTGAAATGCAAGAGCTTGATGACCTCAGTGAATAATTTCTGTGCCATAACCATGCAGATTCTAGTAATATAGACCCAGTCAAAGATAGTCCTACTGTAAGTATATAGTACATTCTGTAGACCCCTAGAGGCAGAATGGAAGTGCTTCTCCTGTGACATGATGACTGTGTCAGTACAGAAGTACAGAACACTGACATGGCTTAGAGGTGTGCAGATTTCATAGTAGTTTAGTTCTAGTTTCAGTCTACAATTAAACCACACTAAATAGAGAACAAAAACTCTAAGTCTCTAAATTTGCAATATTGTCAGTAGAGATTATGACCTTGGCTCACCAAACATGGATTTTGAAGGTCTTCTGGTATATGAGAAATATACATGAGCTTAGAAGTTATGATGAAGATGCATAGTAAATCTATATCCTCTCTGAAAAGAATCTGGAAGTCAGGATGGATGGCTTCATTATATTAAATGGCTCCTGACATCTACGTTAAGGTTACTGCATTGCACCTTTAGAAGTTTCATTGACTTTGTTCTTTAGATCACTCTTAATTAAAAAAAAATTAAGAAAAGAAAATTTAATCATCTAGACTATGTGTACTCACCTAACATCAAATATTTTCTTTTGAATTGAATCTCATTCCCACAACCTAATTCAGTTGTCTGAACACAAAGAGGTAGAACTGTGTGAGATGTTCTAAGGAGGTTTCTCAGCCCACGGCAGTTAAGGCAAGAGAAACTCAAGCATAGGCAAACATTGGCAAAGATCTCTATGCTTCTTTGTAAGGATTCTAGTGGAAGGTCAGTTCTAATCATAACATACATGAGCCTACAAAACGCAACCACCTGATATGGCTTTATTTCCCAGTAAGTGCCCCAGAGGCCAAGAACCAAGCTGATTCTTTCAGACATTGTATCTGCACTGGCTGTGGAACTGATGATAGTGTCCTCTAAGTCTGTTTGACCCAGAGGGATGTTTTTTCCTGTCTTTAAACTTCTTCTAGCATACCACTGCTGCTTGATCTTCATTAATCAGAAAGAAAGCCTCAAGTGACTTGGTCAGACTAGTCATCTGCACTATAAATATCTGCATCTAGTCAAGATTTTTTTCATCCTTCAATTCCCTTTATAGTATATATTATCTTTAACAAATTGTTTGTTTCTTCCTAAAATAGGTACTTTATATAGGTCGCATGAACTGTTCAAGAGTATTCTTTTTGTCTTGGTTAATGACAAAGTGTATCCAAACAAATAGCTCAATCATAATTATTTGTATAACAGAAGATTATAAAGCTGGATGAGAAGAACATTCTCATTGCTCTGATATTTAATATAATCAATCTGTCATAATACAAGAAATGTTTGAGCTCACAATTTTGATGTCACTGTACAGACAGATTTGTATGGTGAAGAAAGTTATGTAAAAGGAAAGAAGCTAAAGAGGCTGAAGATTCTGAAAAACAAGGCTGTTTGATTTACTCAGTAAAATTTTAAAAATTGAATGTTTTTCTAACAGGTTTCAAAAACTCTTTTCAAACAAGGATTACTAAATGCGTAAGAGTGGTGAAAGAATCATTCATAGGTTTCATTTGGCAGCCAATGATGACATCCAAAGTGCTACTCACAAAATCAAATCTCTGTACGACCAATAGTTTACAACATAGTTTAAATGATTTACCTGAAGATAACACATTTACAGGGGAAGATTTTTGAATGTATTTATATGTAAATACAAGACAAGGATGAGGAGTTATTTGTAACCAACATTTTTAAATTTTACACAAAGTAATGCTCCTGAATCCATTAAAAAACTTATCTTTAAGAGCCTTAAACATCCAACACTTAGTAAATCCAAGGTGATACATATTTTCTTGTCTAGATTCAAATTATGTTTAAAAGCTTAAATAAATACAGGTACCAGCATGTGGATAGTATGAATTGTCATAGTACTATAGACATCAGTGCCAGTTTATACTAATTAAAATTAAAAATATATATATATATATATTGAGGGAAAAGTACATACTAAATATATTTAATTTCATTTTAAAAAGTATTTAAAGGAAGAATTTATAGAAGGCTAGTTGGTGGATGAAGACCAAACTGTAGAAAAGTAGATGATGGGGTGCAGGGCTGAAACAACTAGGGAGAGTGTGTTAAGGGAGGCTCTCACACTTCCCTGCAGCAATTGTCACAGCTGTAACCATCTCAAGTGACACTACATGAATGAATATGACCTGAGAAATATGATGGAAGTTCTGGATAAAACTGGCAAAAAAAGACTGCGTGGGAAGATGGTGCTGTATGCAAAAGAGCAGTACGAATCCACAGTTTTGCTACTGAGTGGATGATGTTTGTTAGAGAATTTATGGGCCAGGATCTTAGGGGAGGCCAGTAAGGAGAGCAGGCTGGGGTGGCACAAGAAGTTGTGAGGGGACAGAGCCAGGACAGCTGAAGCCAGCTGACCAGAAAGATATTCCATACCATATGGCATCATGCTCAGCAATAAATACGGGGGGAAGAAGAAGGAAGGGGATGACATTTGATGTCATTGCATTTGTTTCCCAAGTAACATACATGTGACGGAGCCCTGCTTTCCCAGACATCATTGAACACCTGCCTGCCCATGGGAAGTGGTGAATTAATCTCTTGTTTTGTTTTACCTATTGAATTGTCTTTATCTCAACTCTGGCGTTTTGCATTTTTATACCTTTGATTCTCTTCCCCATCCCGCTGTGGGGGAATGAAGAAACAGCTGTGTGGGGCTTAGCTGCCTACTAGGGCTTATCTTCAGCAGCTGACAACATTTTGAAGCTGCTCTCAAAATGGAAAAAATGGAAATTTCACATCTATTTAAAAAAAAGAAAAGGAAGAAATATCTGGGAAATGAAATTATAATCAGCTTTACCTCATTACTCTGGAAGATTTTTAATCAAATCCTGCTGTAAGTCATTTACACCTACATGAAGAAGGAGATTGGGAACAGGCAGCATGTATTTACTAAAGCTTCTTTAGCAGCCTGATGGTCTTCACTGGTGCTATGTCTGGCTGTGTGGGTGGGGGGAGAGCCATGTATGTAAATTACTTTGATTTTAGCAATATTCTCACAGCCAGCCATAATATATTTGCAGCCAAATCTCCTGAAGTTTGACAAAATTTGCAAAGTTATGTCTTTGGAATGGAATAATCCCATACTCTCATACAGTCACAATATTGTCAAATGGCTAGAGAGCAGATTTCCAGGTAATGGTAACCTGGATATCCCTGTGGCAAATTAAATATGAACCAGCAGAGTAACCCCCATGGCAAAGAAGGCCAATGATATACTGCGTTGCATTAGCAAACAAGTAGGCAGCTGGTCAAAAATGCTATTCCTTTCTTTTGTATTATGTGTGAAATTGCTTCTCAAGTACTGTGTCCAGTTTTGGACTTCCCTTTACAAGGAATACACTCAGAAACAGCAGCAAGTTCATCTTTAAAATGATTTGGGGACAGAAGCATGATATTTAAGAAGCAGTTTTGGTGACATCTTCTTGGAGGTAGATGGTGAAAGCTCAAGAGGGAATGTACACACCAGTCTGGAGTGGTTTTGCTTAGGGGTCAGTATTGGGATCGGGCACTCTCAAACATCTTTCTTGGCAACACGAGCAGTGGGATTGAGTGCACCACCACCAAGTTTGCAGACAACACCAAGCTGTGTGATGTGATCAATAAGGTGGAGGTAAGGGATGTCATTTAGAGGGACACTGACAGGCTTGAGGATGGGCCTGTGCAGATAAGTTCATTTTATGAAGTTCAACAGGGCCAAGTGCAAAGCCCTGCATGTGGATCACGGCATACTGAATCTTAAATGCTTACTGGATGGACAATGGATTGAGACCTGCTCTAAGGAGAAGATCTTGGGAATGCTGGTGGATGTGAATCTTGGCTAAGTTAGCAATGCATGCTTTCAGCCTTGAAAGGAAATTGTATCCTGGGCTGCACCAAAAGAGATGTGATCAGCAGGTTGAGGGAGGTGATTCTGCTCCTCTCTGGTGAGACCCATCTGGAGCACTGGATCCAGCCCTGGGGGCTCCCGTGGACATGCTGGACCAAGTTCCAGAGAAGGATCACAAAGATGATCAGAGGGCTGGAGCACTCTCCAATGAAGACAGGCTGAGAGAGCTGAAATAATTCCATCTAAAGAAGACTTTGGGAAGACCTTATATCCACCTTCTAGCACCTAAAGGGAGTTACAAGAAAGACAGAGAGAGACTTTTTACTAGGCCATGTAGTGATATGACAAAATGGGATGGCTTTCAATTGGAAGAAAGTAGGTTTAGATTGGATAGTAGGAATGGATTCTTTACTGTGATGATGGTGAGACACTGGAACAGAACAGCTCAGAAAAGCTGTAGATGCCTTATCCCTGGCAGTATTGAAGGACAGATTGGATGGGGCTTTGAGAAACATGGTCTAGTGGGTAGCATCCCTGCCCATGGCATGAGGTTTGCAACTTGATGGTCTTTAATGTCTCTTCCAACACAAACCATTCTATCATTCAATTAATTAATTTTGAATAAACACACCTGTGTGTGTTAGTATATCACATGTATCCCTGGAACAATAAAATCATTTTACAAATTGAAACTGTTTGAAATAACATCACATAAAATTAAGGATAAAATAAGGAACTAAAGCAATTAATTGATACACATTAACCAGACAAGGCTTAAACACTTTGACTAAATTTGCCAGATCAGAAGTAGCTTTTATGCTCTCTAACCTCATAATAAAAAAACAGAACAATGTACCAGATTTGATGACCAGTGTAATAACATGTCACAGCAAAGTTTTACAGAAATAGGAACCAGAAGACAGAATGCAATGGTAGTAAGACTGTTGTGGTTTTGAGCATAAATTAAAGCAAAGGAGTAAGCTTTTAAACATACGGTCTTCTGAATGACTAATTCTTTTTTCTCACTAATTTTTAAAATGAAGAAATAGTAAAAGGGATTTTTTTAATATGTCCTAAAGGTTTCTTAATTAATATTGGACAGTTGCATCTATTATCAATGCTTTGGGAAAAGCTAAGCAAATATGGCTTATGGTAATAGCCAGCAACATGACAAATACTAACAGCAGAAATTAATTGACAATAAAATTCAGAAATAATAAGTGATTGCATATGGTGTCTAGTTTCATTTTTTCTTAATATTTCATAAGAATGTTACAATCATAACTATAATCTTTAAATAACATTGGCATTCCCTCAGGATCCCAAACTTTTTTCTATCTTCTATAGGCAGAAAATTGTAATTAAAAAACTGCTATCTTGTTCATCATAGCTGCTGTTTATATGTTACTGAAAAAGAAAGATTAATGAGCCAATGTGCTTTTATCCAAGAAGCATAATTAGTCTGCTTCACTGAAATGAATAATTAAGAGGGACACTTTAAAAGAAAACAATATGTTAAAGGCTAATTAAAGTTTTGGAACTTATATGACAAGTCATGTGTCATGTGTTATTGTAAAGCATTTAAGAGTCAGGGTCACAGTTTTTGGAATGTCTCATTCTTTGCAACTGATACAATCTAAAATGCTCTTTTTTTTAAGCAGCATTCCCTACCAGATTTTTAAATTTCTCAAGTTTGTAAGTTAAAATGCAAATTCATTTCTGTTTTGTTTTAGCACTTTTATGCCAATTTTGTGAATTATAATTTCTCGTGAACTATAAAAATCTGGATCTAAACTATAAACAAGTATGAATGGAAAAATTTAACAAGCCAATACCATTTGTGTATCAGCAATTATGTAAATCTTTTTCATATTGCATCATCTGTAGAAAAAAATTAAAACTATTCACATGCACTTTTTCGGATCTATTTGGCACAATTTTTATAGTTTATAAATCAATGAAGTCATACACAAATATGTGTGCAAACTTTAACTTTCTTCTTCTGTTTCATTTACACCAAACAAGTAGAACTATTTTTTCATCTATTTATGACAGAAATACCATTATATTTAGTTCTTGGAAGCTCTAACTTGGTGAACTGTGAGAGTATATCAATATTTACATAATTGCAGGAGGAGTAGCAGTGTCTTAGCAAGAACAGTAAAACATGTAAACTGTAGGCCTTGTTCTGTTGGCAGTGAGAGTTATCACTGGTACATAATACCATGGTGACAACTATTTAAAAAGAACTTAGATTTAGATTTGCCTGTTTCTGTCTACTGACTATAAAATCTAGTTGACTTAATTTCCCTATTTTTAGGCAACTAAATGTAGCTGAGATTAACCCTATCTTTTGAGTAAATGATGTAGAGTTTTAGTGAAAATTAGAAATTTGAAATGTTAGAACTGAAACATAAGGATTACTATATCCTCAGGTGCATTAAGCACTTGTCTGACTAGTGATTGTCCCACTGTACTCAACACTGGTGTGTCCTGCACCTGTGTGCAGTTTTGAGCTCCACAATATAAGAAGAGAATAAAGTTACTAGACTGGCTGGAGGGCAGCAAACATAGTGAGGGGTTAGAGGGAATGATGTATGAGGAGTAGCTGAGGATGCTGTCTTAGAGGAGACTGACAGAAAAGATTGCGGTCTTCACCTTCAACAAAAGGAGGAGTGGAGATCTCCACATGCAAGTGGAGATTGAAGTGCTTATTTCCACTTTCTGGTGTCCAGGAGAGGATGCAAAGAAATGTCTTAGAGCTATGTGAGAAAAAGTTCAGATTGGATATTTGGAAAAAATGCCTCGCTGATCTGGTGTTCAAGCATTGGAAAAAGCTCCCCAAGGAGCTGATCATGGCTGAAGGCTTCTGATGTTCAAGAAGCACTTGGACAACATTCGTAGATATATGGTTTAACCCTTAGGTTGCCCTGTGTGGAGTCAGAAGTTGACTCAATGATCCTTGTGGGTCCCTGCCAGTTCAGAATATTCTATGCTTCAATTAATCATATGTCATATATAGATGGAAAATATTAATATTTCATAATAGGAACCTATTATGTGATTAAATACTATGCTATGAAATTGTCAAATTATGCAAGCAATAGAAGAAAACATTTTGCCTTTCTAGAACAAAAAACTTCAAATTTGTTGATATTTAAAAGAACCCCTCTTTTCTGGGAAATCATCTGAAAAATAGTTATTTGATTTGGAACAAGAACAAAATTTGAAATACCAGTTTTCAGTTAAATAAAAAGTAACATCTTGCACAGCTCCAGTGATAGCTGTGTGTGAAATAAAGGCTAAGTGTAGACATTTAAAAATGTGATTTTTGGCAGCAGAGCAAATGGCATTTGAAACTATTCCAGTCTTTAAAGGCTTTTTCATGATTACCGGCTACTAGAACATTAAGATATTTCAGAACTCAGTTACTTACATAAACTGAGTATTTAAAGATAATGCTTTAGAGCCATTCAGCAATCACTGTAGTAAACATAGGGATATATCCCATTAATGTACGTAAGGAGATGGTTGATCTTGCTATTTTCCTGAAAAAAGAAAATCCAGAGGAAAGGCAAGAACAAGTGAAAGAAACACTGGTGTGAGACAGTTGAACTAGTCTGAGAATATTCTGAATTCTCAATTCGTCAGTTTTAGAAGCTGACAGCTTTCACAGCTGTGGGAGATAAAGGTGAAGTAGAACCACATTTGCCTCCCAGATGAGTTCTCTGCATTTTAGGCCTTATGGAGACACAGTCAATTCTTCTAAGAGGCTGACACACAAAAGCCCAGCAGTGCTACAGTGGTGAATGTGTTTTGTACTGATTGAAAAACTAAAGCATGTTGAAATTCCTATGAGACCAGATGTTTTATTTCAAGGTAGAGTAATTCATAGAAAAAAAAAATCTCAAAACTCTGCTGCTGAGAAACAAAAACACATCCACTGGCAGGTTTCATCAGCCTACACAAAAATAAAAAAAAACCAACAAACCAAAACAAATTTAAAAAAAAACAACCTTGTGATGAAGTCCTAGTAGATGCTCATGTCAACTTTCATTTATATCATTTAATGCACAGATATAATTTGATTAGTGTCTTGGACTGTTGTCTTCTTACAGTTCTTTCATTAAATAGAGCTTTTCTTTTGTGTTTTCCTTTCTCCTTCATATTATTATGCAAGTGTACAGTTATGCAAACACATTATTTGGTAAAATAAATCAGATTTATTACCATGTCCTTCAGATCCTTTCCTGCTGATACAGAATGCTGTCTTTGCACTATAACTGTGCTGCCATTCCACTCCATAGCAAGCCGGAGCAGAGAGCTCTGTCATTTTAGAAAATTGCTAAAGACTAAGAGTCCACTGGAAGTTTGACTTTTGCAACACTGCCAAAATACATTATATTTAAATAATATCTTTCAGAAAAAGACATACAGAATTTCATCCTTTGCTCTGCAAGGTGACAAAGTTTCTGAAAAGTATTCCCAAACAACTGCCTTAGCCCCTCTATTAGTGTTCTTTGACCTTTCTGGCAGAAATCCCTTTTCCAGTGGTTTCACCAGGTTTTTCATTATACCAAGACAGCTTCCAGAGCTCCCCAAGTTCCTCATCCTTTAACCAGTCTTGCATCCTAAAGCCGTGACAGCCCAGTAATATGTTTCAAAATGAAAATTTGTTTTTCAGCATGGGTAACAAATCAAGCCTAGACTGTATTTTGTCGTATTTGTAATGTGTGTGTTGAAATTGAGCTCTCATTTGCAATTCACAGTTAGGGCTACCCTGAGTCTTTTACATTATTTAGAAGGCTACATTGCAAAAAATAAAATGGAACAATAATGCTTCATGATTCCTGATTGTAAGCTACTCCAATTTTTTTTTTAAATTTTTTTTATTTACCTTTTCCTTGGGGGAGGCTTCCTGCTTTTGTATACTTTGACCATGTTGAGAATCTATTGCAATAAATCTTTTTTTTTTTGTGCTTTCTTTGTCCTTTTTGCCAATTTGTCTTGCTTAGGAGGTTTTTTAGAGTGCTTTATTCTTCTTTCTATTTTCTTCCTAATAACCTATGAAAGGTCCACTGAAATATTAACAAAATGCTTGAGTTCTATGTCAAAGAATTAAATGATCCACAAATACCGCCAAGAAACAAACAGTTAAAAGTACATATATGATTCAAATGAGCATTCTAAAAACCTGGGAACCTCTCTGATCTTAAAAAGAGTGATGTACCTGAAAATAAGATTACTTCACTTGTGAAAGGTCAGTACAAGAACTTCCAGAATCTGATCATTGAAAGCATGATCAACATCCCTCAAGGAAGCAATTTGTGAGTTGTTAAAAAAGAGAAAATAATGAATAACAATTCTTTTTAACTGAAAATTGCTAAAAGTAGCGAATTAGAACTTGATGAAATGAAATTTTTATTTTTCCGAGGCCAGTTTTGAAAACTTAGGTCTATGAACAGCAATACTAAAATGTAATGTGATCAGAACCAAGATGAAATGAGTTTATAAAAAAAAGAGAGGAGAAATTTATGATCAAGGGAATAATCCAAGAAATATTTTTATACTGATATAATTAACTTTTAAAAAATGTTCTTTCTTCTCATTTCTGCTAATGTATAATTATGATCATAAAATATCTCATTCTAAGTTAAAAATATTAATGAATTTTAAATATTTTAGAGTATCATCATAATGCTGTATTGGGTACTAAATATTAGACTTTTGTTTGTCTAAGAGAAAAGCTGAAATAAAAGATATGTAATAGACTAAGCTAAAGGAAGAAAAAAGCTCACCAGTTTGACATACTGTTCCCATCTAATCAAAGACCTTTATGGAGAAACTTCTAAAAAAATAATGTGTGTATAAATTTATATATTAGATCTTTGAATGTTTTTCTTAATCTTTTTATGCCTCAAATTCCCACTGGTAAACTGAAAATCCCTTTTTTTTCTCAGTTTTTTCTCTTCTGTAGTAAGACATCCTGGACATCACCTCTTTAGAATACCTATGGTATAAATACTTCAATGACTTAGAAGAAAAACAGAATATGAACAAATCTATGTATAGAAATATTAAAACAAAAAAAAACTAACCAGTGTAGATATGGACATGGTCAAAAATTGTGGAGGGATAGAATCTAAGAGAATAGAGATAGTGCAGAAAGCAATCTCACCCCTGAGAAATTGCAGCTGTACTGATCACCAAAGATTAAGAACAGGCCCGCACTTAATAGGCCACAGCTGTGCCCAATAAGGATTAGTGCTATAAAAGAGTGGGTTAGCTGGTCGAGAAGAGAGCTAGAGTTTGTTTACTGTGTGAAGATCAACCATGATAATGATGGCAGAGCCGCCTGTGAGCGATCACTGAGAAGGTATGGAACTTTTGCAATAAGATGACAGCACAAAATCAAGGTTAGATTCTTTACAATATAGACACATACCAGAATAAGAATTCAAGCTATGCATTATAATTGTTTCCCTATTCTCTAGCCCACAGGAAGCTAGGATAACTGGTGACTATGAGAATCAGAAAAGTTGAGTTCTTTTTAAATGTCAAATGGCCAGTATGAGTGCTGTGTAACAATGCGTGTCACCAAATGAAGGTTGGTCATAAGTCAGTTTAACAGCAAGGTAGGACCACTGATTTTTTCATCTCTGCTTCTTTCCCTATGCTCCCCCATGTATACAAATCATGTGTAAGAGCCTAAAAAGTAGATTTTTTTTTTCCTTTTATTTCTGTAGCTACCAGATTTTCCCAGTTAAAGCTGTCTGAAATTCTGCTTCTAGTCATTCTGAGTTTTTGGTTTATTTTTCCATATAGCTTGTATTGATTCTCATTTGAGTATTTTTCATGTATTATTAGCTTCCCCCAAATTTGATAGAGCTCCCTTTTAGTCCTTAATTTGAGTTTCATTAATTCTTTCGTAACTTTTGCCCTCTCTTTCCTTACACAGTTAGTTAATACTATCTTGCTCTTTTAACAGTTTTTTTTTGAAACAGTTCTGTACAAATTCTTCTTGTGTTTGTCACAATGACTGTCATTGCTTGTGCAGCAGACCTTCACTGTATTCAGAACAAGGCATTTGATCTGAACAAATGGCACAAGGGTAAAAAGTAAGTTTGGATAGTAGCATGTATGTGAATTGCCAACTGTAACACATTCAGAATCATTTAAAAGATGGCTGCACTTTGTTAGGAAGTTCATATTCCTTGGCATTTTCTCCTGTACCATTTGCAGCCTTAGCAGCGTCTTGGCTCGGGGCTTTCTGCATTACCTGCTGATGCTGCAGGCTCTTTTTACTCAGAAAAGTCATCTGACCTTTTTAGTAAACATCATCTATAAGGAATTATGAGCATTCCTGAAGAAAAACTAATTTTTTTTTTTGAGATGTATTTGAAATCTTAATTAGGTAAAGGTGTCCTCATATTTTTTGGTGGTTTTTTTGGTGGTTTTTTTTTGTTTTTGTTTTTTTTGATGGCACTTAGAACCAAAAAGACACTAGGGTTTATCTTCATTTTGAATAAATTCAAATTTTAAAAATTCAAAGCAAATAGTTTATTTAACTACAAAACTTACATTGATGTGGCTGGCACAATAAGATGTCATTGCACCTTTGGGTCAAAATTAGTTGCCTTTTAGATGACTACAGCCTGTTCATCTCTTTAAAACCTCCAACAGCTGCAGGACACATTCAAGCAAATTTGCCAGGCTCAAAACTTTCTATCAAAGAGCATCTGCCTTTGCTGGTAAAATAAACTGACTGCACAGTATTTGAAGTACTTGGCTTGAAGTACCTCCCCAGACTTTAAATATCAGTCTGCCTGAAACACAACTGAGATGATCTCAACTACAGCCTTTTCCCTTAGCAATGTGCTCCTTTCTCAGCAATATGTTTCTTTTTCTTGCCACATTCAAAATAATTGCTACACTGCCTGATGCAAATTTGCCTCAACTCCTCCCTCCTAGTTTTGAAGACATCACTATCACTCCTCTCAGTTCTTTGCTTTGAACAGTAGTTCAGTTTGTTTTGTGGATAACTGCTTTGGCACTCTCTTGTTAGAGTTTAATAATGACACACTTCACCAATCATCTTCACTCACATTTTTTAAAACAGACAGCTTCACTTTGAAAAAAAAGAATATTTTAAAGAACAATTTTTTCTCCTGAGATAAATCAGATGTCTTCTCTACTCTTCCATAGTTCCAATGCCTCATCTTTCCTGCAGAAACAGACAACTGGGAACTGTGGTTGTTATGAATGTCTCAGCCCTACCAGACTCACATTGTCTTCATACCCATGTGGAAAATTTCTGTCTACACCACTATTCATTCTAAGAACCTGTTTAATGATTTTGCACACAATGAACCACTGAGGAAGACCACAAGGTATATAAACAGATTTCTTCATAATGATATCCAGAAACATGAGTAATTTTCACTCAAGTAAGAGTTTTGGGACCAATAGATTCAAATGCTTAATTTAAAATTTTAGTACTCTGGCAAGATTCAAATGGTGCCATCAGTGTCAGGAGATGCTGTAGTTCTTGCTAGTGACACAAGTTGAGCATGTGAACAGGAAGCCTAACAGAAGCTAGAATGTGAACTTAAAAGACAGTTTTATCTGGCTGGGGACTACTGTTGTTGAACAGTAAGTCTAAGGTATCTTGCCTTGCAAAAAAAGAGAAGCTGAATGGAATAACAGGGGAATTACCTCCTACAGTATAAACTGATTACAGCAAATTTGGTGAACCTGGGCATTTGTGTTTAATCCTGAAAAAGATGGTGCTCTGGCCTAGACCAACTTGTATCTGGAATCACAACTGAGCACTAGATGAAGCTGCCATAGACAGGGATAGTACACGTAAAACAGAAGGTAATATCTACTCCTCACATATTGTAAACATCAAAAATTATCCAAATACAAAAAAATAACCTTCGATTTCAGTCACTGAGACTTCAATAACAGTAGGTAGCTACTATTTGGGGGCAAATATCTCTTCTATGCTATTCTAATCTTTATTTTCATCTGGAAAGATTAAAGGTAAATTTATAAAAGTCTTATATCCAAAAGTTAACATGCATCCCTTTCAGGTTTTAATCATTTCAGATTATCATTACATAAAGCAGACTGACAATATAACACCCTGAAAGGCTGAAATTTTGCTTCAGCCTAAAATTCTTTGAGATAATACATGCTTTTTGCAGCTGCCAGCACTTGAAAAATGTTTTTTACTTCCTCTTTTTTTTTTGCTTTTAATAACAAGCTAGAGACAGACTAATTTCTACACAATATATAACTCAGAACACATTGTGACTACCAATGAGGTTTTTTTTTTCTAAGAATATATTTTCCACCCTGATTGGAATATAAAATGCACAATTTATTCATCACAATAATTTCTTACAATTATTTTTTTTCTCTTTAAGTAAATTTGCAAGCAGCAAAACTTAATCTTTTCTTCTTCAAAAAAAGGATACCCCATTACCCTGTGATAGCTTATAATATGAAATATTGTATCACAAAGCAGTCAATAATGAGGGAGAGAATATCTGTTTTCTCGCAATTAGCTTTTTGGTATTTTTAGGCTACAACTGCAGAGAATAAACTATTATATTATCAATCTTCTAAGTAATGCAGGACAAAAACATTCAGCATATTATTTCTATACTGAATTACACTTTTCATGCTTGTTTGAAGCATTCATTACAGATACGTAATGAAAATTTTGCTTTTTTTGGGATACTAAAAGAAGTGTGGATCTGCTAGTACTTGCTCTAAATTTACCAACTTTTTGACTGAAGCTCATATCATTCAAAGTTAAGTATCATCGCCAAGAAGTGGAATTGCCATAAATTGTGGTGGTGTTCACAGGGGTCCCAGGAAGACAGAGGAGTTGAGGCTCTGACTCCATGTTTCAGAAGGCTAATCTGTTATTTTATGATATATTATATTAAAAGAGAATGATATATTAAAACTATACTAAAAGAATAGAAGAAAGGATTTCATCAGAAGGTTTGCAAGCAAAGGAAAGGAATGGAATGAATAACAAAATCTTGTGACTGACCACACAGTCTGCTACAGCTGGACTGTGATTGGCCATTAATTAGAAACAACCAACATGGACCAATCACAAATGCACCTGTTGCATTCCACAGCAGCAGATAATTGTTGCTAAATTTGTTCCTGAGGCTTCTCAGGAGAAAAAATCCTAAGGAAAGGATTTTTCATAAAACATGTCTGTGACAATAAATGTATAGTTTTGTAAAATCATGTGTCCACCCATGTGTTTTCCAGGCACATGATTTTAACTTAGTTTGAAAAATTTATAGGTGTATTAGTTGCAGATGTCCAAAACTCATGGAAGAGAAATAAATAACAACTAAAATCTACTATGGTGAATGTGATTTCCAGGTTATCATTTAAGTTAAACAAAAGCCTTGTAGTATATTAAATTATGAATTTCTAGGTATGTCTATTAGAGGGAATGTGAATTAAGATGTTCAGCTCTTATTTCCTAAAATGCAAAGATAGTAAAGCTTTGACATTCCCTAGGCCTCAGGCAGCTCTTCAAGCAATTTTTTTACTGTGATGCATTCTGTTTCATTATGAATATACACATACACATATTTAAATTTTTAAGTAGGTGTAACAGTAACTTATAATGGTTTTGGAACTCTTAAGTGCTTTGCTGTCTGTTCGTAGAATGCTACCATTTAATTTCAGATTTCCTAGCACAGACATTTTAGTATTTTATCTCCTGTTGCCAAGCTAACAGAAAAGTAATCATGGCTGATGACAACTCAACAAGTGAGACATTTAGTCATATTAGGATTCAAATTTCTCTAAGATAGCACTCACTTAAGCATGGAATGTAATTTAAAAGAATTCTCTGATACAATGAGATTATTGTATTTAGAGATTTTGTTGAAATGAATTAAGGATTACATTTTAATACAACATTACAGTATTGTGAGAAAAACATTCTGCAGAGTGAGAATTTTTGATGTCTCATAACATCTTGTTGTTGCTGTTATTTTCAGAATTTTGCATTTTGGGATACTAGAAGTGTTTGTTTGGCTTTTTCTTTCCGTATAGGGTTGGAGGAGCATAGATTTCTGAGCATAGAAAGAGTATACAATTCTGTAAAATTTCTTACAGAACTGAAGTCCTTATTCAAGTGTCATGTGTTCACTGTATACTTAAACAGCGTTAAGAATTTATTTCAAGGAACACTATGTTAATTTCTTAAAACTTTAATCCTGCCAAGTTTTTCAGAACAATCTGTGACAAGATGAGTCACAGTATAATAAAATAATTTAGGTCTGAAACAGCTCCTGCAGGTCATCTGGTCCAACCTCATTCTCAAAGCAGGCTGGCTTCAAAGTTAGAGTGGGTTGTTCAGTCTTCACTGGTTTGGTTTTGAACATCACCAGGGTGGAAATTCCACACAACCTTCCTGGGTAACCATTTCCAATGTTTTTATCATCCTTTAACTGACATGATATAGTGAATGCTTCTGACAAGGGTTTCTTGTTACGCCTCTCCTTGCACAAAAGTTCACTTATGTATTCTATTCATAACTTTTCCTCCTCCTAATAGCTTGTTTTTTGGACTTAAATTTTTGTCTTAAACTTGTATTACATGTCCCCCCCCAGCCATATTGCCACTCTAATGGCCTTTGTAACACGAAATCCATTTTTCTTCAAGCACTTTCTGAGCTTTTTCTCATACACAACTTTTTGCATTCACAAATATATCTCAAAAAAAAAGCCTCTTATGCTTCTTTTTAATGTACCATTTTGGTATTCTCTTTATGAAGGAGTAGCATCTGTGGCACAATTAATAATTCTGAGACCTTTATTCATTCTACCAAACACAACCACTTCATGTTTTCATATGCCAGAAGTGATCCACCATATTTCTTTACTATTTCTTTACTTGAAAATTCTCACAGAAGAATCATTAATTTTCAAGAGCAGGATGAAGTGCATACATAAACAACAGTTTGGTCTCTTAACCCTTGAACATAGAATCAACAATAAGAAAACATATTCATTCTTATTCTATTTTATGCTTCCAGCTTTGATGGACAGTAGTGTAAAATTAAAGCTGGAAAAGAAATATCTGTTTACCTCTCCCAGTGCTTGAAAATCAGGTTGGCTATACAGTTTTAAAGTAAAATAAGGAACACTTTGTACTAGGCTAGCAGTTTTAGTAGCAACTGCAGATAATCATTCCTGCTTCCAGCAGTAGAGCAGCAAGACATGAACAACCAGATAGGAATAGGTGAATAACTGATTATTGATTGATGATTTGACTGGAAAATTATTGCCATTGAACAGATTTTATTTCCTCAATTTCTTCTTTCTTGAATGAGCCCCCCAGAAGAAACCATATTTCATCTGTTTGATGTGAAATATTCACTTTCACACAAAATAGAACAGTAACTTTGGAAGGCTGAGAAAGGTGATGATAATGCATAAAATAATGTACATTTTTGAGAAATATTTTTCCTATCCCCTTATGTCAAAACGTCTAACATCTAACTCCTGTTTTACTCTCATCCAGCTATTTGTCAAAACCAAATATATATAAGTACATTAAAATGGAGATGCACATCTAACAATTAACCAGCATAAGAATGTTCCACATATACCTTATGCCTGACAAAATGCAAGAACTCTCACTTTGACTTGATTGTATTTCTAAATTTCATGCTGCATATGACAGTGTTCAAAACTACAGAATTCCCTAATGGGCTTCAAGTTTAGAAAATACTGTCTTTTCTCAGTGCTTTTTTGTTTAATGATGTCATTTATATTACTAATGCTGTGCTATGATGTTTGGGTAAGCAAAGATTTGTTTTCTTTTGATTTTCTTGCCCCTGAGTGAAATAATTTAGTATGTCACTGGAGAAGAGTAGGAACCATGCCCCAAAAATGAGGACATGGTAAATGAAAGAACAGTTAATCATATTTCTATAAAAATGTCAAAATGCACATGGCTGCTGCCTGCAGTTATATCATGATGCTCATCTAAAAGAATTAATCCATATAGATGAATCTGTTGCAAGAGGCACTTAGAAAAAGTGATCAAAATGTCTAAAGATGAAAAATCCTTTACAGAGACTAAACTGGTAGCACTTTAAAAAAAATTATGGTTATTCAGAATCCATTGATTATTTACTTTTTGAGAAGTTCCTTTAAGATAACTCAAGGGAAAAATGCAAAGAATTACTGATTTCTAAAAACATTGGCAAGAATTTTTCTGTGTCTTTATGTAAAATACTGCTGAAGTTGTGGAGTGCAACCCCACACTTTGCCTTACAGTATGTTAGAGATTATATTTCATGGTTTCAATAAAGGCAAGATGCATTATTTTGTTTTTCTTTGCTCTGAAAATGACATCTAATACTAAAAAAATCTCCAAGCAAACTCAACAAACAACCAGAGCAAAACCCAAGCCATCACATATGTTTCACAGGGCCTTTATACAAAACAAATTTGATTTTTGATTACTCTTTTTGCTGTGATGATTTTACAGTAGTTACCATAACATATTTCCTGATCTGAACAAAGCTCTTTTATTCATCCCAAATCTGTTCTCCCTCCCACCCAGCTGAATGATGCAGAATTGTCACTTAGAGCCATGCGAAAGAGAAGTGCAAGCAGAATGTTGTATAATTTGTTGATTCTGGCTTCTGCTGTCTTCTTGCAGCTGCTATGGTCTGAAGTGTTAGATGCTTGCTTGAGCTGGGTTTCAGATTAATATTTGCTTGCAATTTAACAACAACAACAAAGTTTTAAAAAAAATGTTTGTCAATGATGTATGCCTTCAGGGCTGAATGTACTGGAATAATTAACAAAAAAGCAAGACAGTTTCAAGAATTAGACATAAGAATCACAGACAAATATCGTGTTTCAATATATGCTATAAAATATTAACCAGGATATTATAACTCTACATTGACTAGACAAAACAGAAGTTAATTAAAGATGATCAGCTCTTTCTTGCTATCAGAGTAGTAAGCAATTTAAAGAATATCAAAAGCGTTACTTGAGAAGGAAAACCTATGTTTTCAGAAATTTTCGGTATTCACTCTATTCTTCTTCAGTTAGGAACAGCTGGGTATTTAGCATCATTAAAGGAAGGGAAGAATGAAATCATTGAGAACTTTTGGTAAGTTTCATCTACCAAGCTTTTTGCTTCTATGTGAAATTACTGAGGCAATTTCTGCTTCAGTCATTGCTACATCACATTATGACAATGAACTTGTAAGCTTTAACCCTGAAAATCAAAGACTACCAGTAGCTTCTGTCAGATTTATTTCTTTAAATCTATACCTAATAAAAAAGGTCTGTGATTACAGTCTATATTTCCTTATATTGTAACTCCTAACAATATATGTCTTGACTAATAGTGATCCTGTCATTTTACATCACCAGTTAAGAACTCTAACCATATTAAAAATGAAATATTATAGCTGCATTTGTCAAAAGTGTGCTGTGGTATCTCTGCTGTATTCAAAGCTCTGCAAAAGATCCATGGTTTAGATGGAGTGTGATCTTGAAAGGTTTAACACGTGACTGCACACTACAGGCAGGCAGGAAGTTTACCCCAGCTGTTTGAATTATGTAAATGAGATCAGGTCTCTTAGGACATCCTTCTTTTTATTGACTACTTGCACCACACACATGTAGTAGTTAGACAGAAAAGAAGCTTTATGTGGTGTGGCATCCATCTCCCATAAATGTTTATATCAGCAGTTGTCTTGGATTTAGCTGAGAGTCAATTTTCTTTGTAGTAGCTACTGTGGAGTTATTTTGGTTTTCCAGTGAAAACTTGTTGATGATATAGAGATATTTTTGTTATAGAGAGCAGTTCTTACCCAGAGCCAAGGAGTGTTCTGCTTCATGCCCCACCCAACCAGAGAGCAGGCTGGGTGTACAAAAGAGGTTGGGAAGGGACAAAGGGCAGCCAACCCCAGCTGACCAAATGGGTATTGCATACAGTTTGGTGCCATGCTCAGACAAAGCTGAGGGAAGGAGAAGGCATTTGTCCTGAGGCATTTGTCTTCTCAAGTACCCATTGTGTGTGATGGAGTCCTGCTTTCTTAGAGATGGCTGAACACCTGCCTGCCTGTGGGAAGCTGTGAATAAATTATTGGTTTTTCTTTGCTTGAACATGCAACTTTTGCTTTACCTATTGAACTGCCTTTATCTCAACCCATGAGTTTTCTCACTTTTACCCCTCTCTTTCTCTTCACCATCCCACTGCAGGGAGACTGAGCAAGCAGCTGTATGGGGATGAATTGCTGGCTGGGGCCATGACAGTAGTGTAGATTTCTAAAATTACCCTGGTTGCTCTTCTCCAGAGAAACAGACATTTCTAGTGAACAATTCTTCTGACCTAATTTAGACTGTTAAAGTCGAATTAGTTAAATTTTTCTACATGTTTTTTCACTTTACTGATTGTAAACTGATGTGGAAACATTAGCTCGTATATAGACTGCATAATAAACATCTAGAGGAGGAGTAAATTAACCCCACTGAGTTGCAAACTTAAGAAATAAAAATTTCACATAAAGCATATCCAAATAAACATTCAATTTAAAATTTCACTTCCGGACACTGCTCTTTGCTCAACATAATTTCCCTAAGCTGTACTGTCAGTGTTACGTTTGGAGACTTGGGGTTCAAAGCCACTTATTCAGCTCTGAATGCCCTCCACCTCTCTCTACTCACAGACATACTCTTTATTAAACAAGGAAACAAACAAAACCAACAATAAAACAACAACAACAAAAAAATTAAAAAATACTTGGTTTTGGTGTGACATTTTGTATATTTAATGAGTGTGTCCCCCTCTTTTCCCCAGGGAAATACAAGGCCAAATTTCCTTATCCTCCTAAATTAGCAAGGGAGTCATCTGCATTTTACTTTTTTTTTTTCCCTGCAATCATTTTCCCTTAATTTACAGTTACTCATCTGGTTAACCTCTAGTATAATCAGTACTGTTTTTTTGTTTTGGTTTGGTTTTTTTTTTGTAGTAAAAGTAGACTATAAGTCTAAAGAGAGTTTATATCGCTACCTGTAAGTATACAGAATTTATAACCTGTATAATAATTTGGCATTAAAAAACCACTACTTCTTCAATTAAAAAAAGAAATTTTATCTCTCATGTTCCTACAAGGAACAAAGGTCATAAATCCTACGACCTTCTCAAAGGGCAGGAGCCTAGTCTAATACACTCCACATCATCTATAGGAAATGGGTTCCACGGTATTTTTCATATCTGTAGTACAGTTAAACTCCAACTCCTTACAGAATGTTCACATATTGTGAAACTGAGCTTTTTTTTACTTGCTCTGCACTCTGACTTCTTTCTTTCCAATTTCTGAACTTTAATATCCTCCCAAAGAACAGATTTGTTTGGGAACAATTATTGCTTTTATATCTATTTATTGTAAAAAAAATAAAAATTGAGCAGTGCCTATTTCAAAAGGTTAATTGAATGTCAAAAAAACCATGAGGTGTACCAGAACTGCTAACCTCATTCTTTACTGGTAAAAGATACTTGGTGATTTGCCTTTCACTGCTTTTGTCCATCCCTATGGTCCTCCTAAATGCTGATGTGTCTCTGTACAGTTCCTCATCTTTTTACAAAAGAAACCCAAGAGGACTATTTTTCTATTCATATAGATACTGTTCACCAGCAGCTGTTTTTGAAACTATCCTTGCTAGTCTCAAATATCTCAGAAGAGGAGCTGTCTGTAAAGGCTAGTATTCTCCCAAGCACTGGGAGAAGGTATAGCCAAAACCTGGAAACTTTTCTTGTCAGGATAGGAAAGCCAGAACATGAGAGAATGGTAGACTTTTCTGATAGTCACCATACAAACTGAATTAAAAAGCTTTTATTTCTTTGCCTATTTCTTACACAACTGTTATTAGACATATTACCATTTTAGAGGTTATCAATAAGAGCTTCAGTTTACCTTTCAGTTTTACCCTAATCTGCTATGATGTGATTTTGGGTAGCTGGATGACTCCAAGGAATTCTTTACCCAGGATATTTATTTAATGACACTGCCAGAAACTGGGGCTGTGGGAAAATTAGCAAGTGTCCTTGTTCTCACAGCAGACTCACAGCTCTATTCAAAATCTGAGTGTCTTGCTGTTGAGCTACACAAGCTAGAAAGTGAACTATCACTACAAGGGTTTGAGATGCAGTGCTGTCTGCCACAGACTTTGAAGGCTGTCCCTCATGCTGTTCAGATGCATGAAGGCTGCAGGGGAACAGGGAGTCTGTTACATTTTATAAGTACTGTATTATATAGGGTATTTCTTTATACAGTGTATTTGCTGGTAATGGTCTATATGGCATAATGGCTCATTCATTAAACCCTAAAGAGCCATTTCAGATTGACTATTCAGTGAGGATCCAATACTAAGTCTAAAGAAATCAATTAAAAGCAGGCAACTGCTGTCTGGAACTGGGGTAAAAACTGAATGGAAGAAAGGGAACATCAATGGGCATTAAGAAAGCATGTCTACACTCTGAATGCTAGAGGCAGGTATATAGAGACCATCTTTCAAGAAGGGACAAGGTCAAATACTGAAGCTGTTCTAAGATTAGAAAGTAGCAGAAAGTTATTCAATGTTATTTATTCAATAAGGTATCAGCTCCTTGGGATATTCTTAACATGGATTACTCCGCATCCTCCTATTTCTCTTCTTTCTCTTTGTTACATTGAGAAGTGACCATCTTCATTAATCTAATGCAAATGTAACACGAGCAATATTACTTTAAATTAAAAATAAGGTAAAATATTCATGAGCAGTTGATTTAGCCTACAGAAGCTGTTCATGACTTCTGTGGATAAACTATGTTTTTCTATCTCAGACAGAGAGACTCATTTGAAATAGATAGTCTGGATAAAATATTTTCATCCCTGTGAATGAATTTATCCACAGATATTATGGCAGATTTTGTTATAATCAGAGCTTCATTTAGAGAGGGCTTTGTTTTGATTTTATCTTCTTTTGTTTTTAATGAGTAACACTTATTTTTCAATAAAATCTTAAATATATATATATATATAAATTTATTTTCCATTTGATGCTGCCTTGGATGTAGGCATTTGAGCTATTTTACAATACAAAGAAAATATAATTCTTTTCTTTGTACTAAAGTACAAAAAATGCAGTAATATTTCTCTGTATAACATGAAATTTTATCTTTCCTGGTAAAACAGGATGTTATTGTACATTAGATGTTTCTTCTGGTAAGCAAAAACTGAATGCAGAATTTATTTGTGACTTTTAACAAATAATTCACTAATCACTCCTCTACAAGCAAGACAATATTGATTCATTTTGTGTGATAATATTCAGTTTAGAAAGATCTTTGAATGACTATCCAACATGTTTAAATGAAAATTAATTGATTGCCAAACTACTAATAATAATGAGGGAGGAATAAAAATAAAGTTGATGAAGACAACAGATCAAGTTCTTATTTATAAATGATGCAATATTTTCTTCTCAAAATCATGACTATTTAAATGAATATTTAAACCCATGAGGGTTTAAATGAATATTTAAACCCATGAGGAGGAAAAATGTGTAACCAGTGGTCCCAAGATTGATACCTTAGCAGTCTTTGCATATTGTGATACTCCCAGTCAGAGGGCTTGAAAGCATGTGCTCTTGCTTAGCTTTGCTCTTCACAGTTATGTACAAGAATGACCACAGATACTGACCTAATGGGAGTTAAAAACCAGCAGAGGGAATGGAATGGATGCTATCTGCTGTTATAAACGAGCATGTTATGAAAATCCTGATAAAAGGAATAGAATGCAAAAGCAGTAACTTTTGCTGTGAGATGTGGCATGTACTAATTTTAAGACAGCTATGCAGTTATAAGGCATGGGGTAACAAGAGAATTATGAGAGCAGTGATGCTGACATGTGAGATCAAATACTTTTCAACATCACCCATATGTCAAAACTCTATTGTTGTCTGAACATTTATGTGAACAGAGTTTGAAAATAGAGTAATATTGCCTTGGAAACCAACCAATACAGGCAAAACTGAAATAGAAATCGAAAAATGCTTTTTATAAAGCAGAAACCATCAGGATTTATTGTCTGAAGAATACTTAGACATCCCTTTTTATTTCAAATTATTGTTGGGTGGAAAAATAGAGCCATATAGAGCACGAATATTGACTGCAAAATGCTTTTTGAATTTCATACTTAGAAATGCAACAGCTTAAGAATACCAAGCTAGTTTGTTTAACTCTGGCTTTAGGGGCCTTGCTATATGGCCCATGATCTCTTGGTGCTTTGTGTGACACAGCATCCAGAGCTACAGCCACATGACAAAAGAAATTAAAGTGCTCAACAGAACAATTCACATCTAACGTGGTAAATGGAAATCAATGGATACACCAGTGATTAAAACGTCAGCTGATCCAGCTCAAATTAAGATCATTTGGAGAAAGTACATTTGTGACAGTTAAGATTCCAGCCAAAACTTCATAGAAAAGGTCAGATAATAAAAAAGTACAGAACCTTTTTATTCTTGTCAAAATATAGACAGAAAAGAAGCAACTTATACCAGAATGAAACATGAAATTTTGCACCATGTGGCTGTATCTCTCTTCACAGAGAGAAGCAAGCACAATTTAGCAAGGACTTGTCCTGAGAAATGCAGCGAGAAACCTCAGAGAAGAAGAGAAAACAATTCTTATCTCTACTTGCTACTCCTGTTGTTTTGCATATGTGGAATGTGTTAGGAAGATTGTTTTCCTGAAGGGATTTGGTAATTGGACTCTGGTGATGGTTGTTTATATTGATTAACCAATCACTCAAAGCTGTGGCTGACTGTCTGGAGACAGTCACAGGTTTTTTCTTTAGTATCTTTTAGTATCTCTTTAATATAGTAGCTCTTCAATATATTTATAATATAGTATTAATGTAATGTAGTATAGTTTTAATAAAGCAATTTTTCACCATTATGAATCAATGGAGTCAGATGCCAATCATTCACTGTGTGGGGGCTCCATGTTTCCTGATTTCCTAGGGTTGTATCTGAATGTGTCATATCCATGGGTGGCTCAAATGGGGAGTACTGGAGATTACTTACATGAACTGATGTAAAGAAAGTTAACAAAAATGAACACCCCTACAAAACTATTGTCTTTTGTCATGGTAGCAGATCTGTATAGAATCTGTAGAGAAAAGATTTCAGTAATCCAACAAATGTTACATGAAAACCTCTCTCTTGCTTGATTTGCGAGAGAAATAAGGGTTTTTTCCCATTGTTACTGTATTTTATTTGACTTAACAAATTACCCGAGTTACTTTGAACAATATGAATGCATTTCATGCACAATGACTGTGTTTCTGTTAAAAAATGTGATGCATTATATGGAATTCATTAAATCCAGCTATAAATTTCTGCTGACACAATCACTCATAGGGAATGAGAAGGTGTCATTAATGTCTGAAAATAGATTCTTACAGAGTCTGTCTCTATTGATTTTTTTTAAAGAAGATAAATTTAAAGTCACAATGATCTGCATTTTAGATTAGGAAGTGTGGCTTTCTGAAATAGTCCATATAAGTTAATAATAATCTGATTTATTAGTTATATTTCTTGGGCTGATTCTTAGAAGAAAAATCTTGAAATCTGAGCATTAGCAATTTTTTCTTCCTTTTACTGATGGATTCACAACTTTTCTGACATTGTGTATTTTTGAGGTTCGAGGATACTTTTGAAAATCCTTTTCCTACCATTTGTTTGAAAAAAATTCTTTTAAAGATTAGTTCAGGTCATTATGTTGACTGTTCAGTTCCAAATATACAGCAGAATACTCGTGTTCTGCCTTCAATATTTAATAGGGAACACAAGAGTAGATACTTGTTTTATTAATATTTATCATCTGAATGCTAGGTATGTTGCTTCTTTCCTTGGTGAAACTTTTAAGAATTATTTGTTTGTTTATTTTCATTACTCTCTTTGTGTAGTTCCAAATCACATATTTTCCAAAAAACACACTTAAGCCTAGCTAGGAAGGAGTATGTTAGCCAAAATAGCCAAAATTCCTTTTGATTTTGGTAACATATATTTGTTGTTTCAGATGAAAGTGTTCAAACTTGTTTTTGTAGATATCTACTTTCTCTGACAACTGTCTGCTGCTTGGTTGTACACTGACAAGCAACAGAGTGCTCTACTTGGGACTTTATTTGCATATTTTAATTACATACACAATAATACATAAATAGTTTTATAGAAGAGATAGAGCTCTAATGTCTAGTGGTTTTAGAAGTAAAGAAATTATCTGTTCCGTTTACCAGAGCAATTAACCCCTTCATTAAATTTTGTGCATTGCAATTAATTTTTTTTTTCTGAAATCGTCACTATGCAATTGGGAAATTAACTTAAGGGCAGCAACTTGGAAAATTGGTACCTAAGAGTATGGAGCATTACAACATAATTAGTGAATGATGAGGAAGGGTGTTTAATAAGATAGCAGCAAAACAGATCAAATTCTAAAGAGACTGGACTGTAAGGCTAAAAGTATTTGTATAAAAAATGGATGAGAACTGGTGCAATGAATGAGAAGACAGATAATGTAAACAGGCCAGGGATTATAAGTAATGGTTGCAATAGCTGCACCTTTTTTATTTCTCCTATTGTTCATAGTGAAAATTCCAAGGTTAAGTGAGTGATTAGAGCATTCAAGAGCAAAGATAGATAAAATTGTCTGAATAACATCATTTAGATATAAAAAAAGGATTTCTAATCTGGAATGAATTTGGAAATTGCTGGCGGAGTGTGCATGCATAGAATATCTTAATTACTAATTCTAACAATCTGAATTTAAAATATTTAGCAGTTCAATCTAATTCAACTACAAAAAATAATCAGTCTTTCTCTGGAAAAAAACTGAAAAAATCTGCCAGGAATCAACACCATATTGCTGTTTGCATGGATTCTTTCAGTGTGCCAATTGACGCTGTTCAGGGTATTAGTAAACAGTTTATAAGATTCTCATGCAACATATCTATGCATGAAGAGCTCACACAGGTAATGAAATTCTTTTCACCTCATTTAAAAATCTTCAAATTAGACATGTTTGCTATTTATCTAAATTTCTTCCACAGTTATTTAAGAGACCAGCACCTCCAGAGATATATATTTATCATGGTTCTAATAGATATCTTTTTAAAAATGAGTTATTCACTCTCTGGATGACTCAATCCTTCTTTCTTTCCATTGATTACTTGGAGAGTATAAACATCTGACTTGGACTACACACCCAACTTGTAAATGAGTTGAGATGAAATCGATGTCATTCACAGTCACTTGTCTCATTGTGAGCTGAATTTCTCCATGAATTGTTCTAACTTACATTATACTACTCAAGCTTTTACTGTTAGTTAACTGTTTCAAAAATTCCATGTGGAAACTTTATTTCTTTGTTGCTTTTATTATAAAAATGTTCTTTATTGTTTCTTTAATTAGATATTGTTATTAAAAGGGAAATATTTTGACCTTTAATGTTCTAAACACAAAACCAGCCAAAATAATACAAATTGAGCAGAAGAAGCAAAGAAATATGTCAGTTAGAAGAAAGTTTCCCTTTATTATAAACTCTTAAGGCACTTCAGTTCAGAAGTAATGGTAAATACTTATGACTAGTATGCATAGTATGTGTAATACCACAAATATCAAAATTACTTTAAATCTCACAAATAGATGTAAATGCAAATGAATACCAATACAGAATCTTCCTCCTACTCCTCACTTTAAAGTTTTCACTCAAAATTATAGTAACAAAATAAACACCTTAGATTTCAGAAGTACAGATTTCAGCTCCTAAAAGTGTTCTTGCTTAGGGAACTGTTAGGATTCCTGTGGGAGTCTTGCATGCTGAGCAAAAGTGCTGAGAAATTTTCAGAGACAGCCTGCTAAAATCTATCCATCCCCCTAATTTGGAGTGAGGGGAACAAAAGGTAAATAAAAAAGGGGCAGGCCTAGAAATAAATAAACTAGACTTCTTCTTAAACAGCATGCAAAAAACTCAAATACAATAAAAGAGAGGTGATAGATGGGAAAGTGGGCACATGTCTAAAGAGGAATACAAAATGTGCTATTTGACCTTGCAGATGTGAAATTAGGAAGGGAAAAGTTCAGCTGGAGCTCAAACTAGAAAGAGAGACTTCTAGAGGTTGTTTAGTACTGAGTGAAAGTACAAGGGAGACACAGACTGCTGCCGAATGGAGGTGGCAACTTAGAAATGACACAGAAAAGAGGTACTCAGTCATGTTTTCACCTTGATCTTTAAGGTTGATGTCAGCTCTCATGTCTCCATTCCAAGATGAAATGGAAAAGCAAATGGTGAGTCACTGACAGCAAGGGACGATTGAGCTAGGGACCATCTGTAGCAATTGTACAGGAAGAGGTTTTTAGGATGAGATGGAATGAATCTGAAGACATCAGAAGAAACTAGTTCAAACCTCCTCTGCCATTTTTAGAGGGTCATGGAAATTGAAGAAGAACACAGATGAAAAAAGTAGTCAAATATGTCCATCAACAACTGAGGGAGAAAAAAAATCTAGGAAAAAATACTGACCAGATAGCCATTCCTGGGAATATAATAGAACTAATCCATGAGGGAAATTTGTCCACACTAATGAAAGACAAGAAGATTAGGAAGAGCCAACACAGGTTTACATATATTAAATTGTGCAGAGCCAGTCTTACTGCCAACTATGATGAAATGGCTAATGGTTAATTCCTTGGTTAATGGAGAAGAGCAGTGGATATCCATTTACCTTGACCTCTGCAAGATGTCTGACATGATCTCTCACATACTTGTTGAAGCTGATTAGACAGCCTGGACAAATCAGGCTGAAGATGGATGGAAAAGTGTCTCAAGTGATGAACTCAAAAAGTCACCAATGTCTCAGAGTCAAATTGTCAGTTGGTCATGAGTGGGATTCCTCAGGGTCTTTAAGAACAGCCTGGATGATGGCACTGACTACACTATCAACGTTTCATCTGACACCACATTGGGACAGGAGATAGATAACACTGGGTGGAAGAGGTAAAATGCAGAGTCCTCAACAGTCAAGAAAGTCAGGCTTAAGGGAATTGCATGAGGTTTAACAAAGTAAAATGTGAAATCCTGCAGCCAAGATGGAATAATTCAGTCAGTAGTACTGACTGGGGGCTGACTGGCTGGGAACAGCTCTGATAGAAAATATTTGAGGCTGCTGATGGACAGTGAGCTGAATGGGACTTAGCAGTGTGCCTTTGCAGCAACGACAATTTCAGTGATTGCACCAGCAACTGCATCCCAAGGGATATGATTATTTCCCTCCACACAGCACTTGTTAGGCCAAATGAAGCATATTGTGCCCAGTTTTGGTACCCCCCCAAGAAAAATACAGATCAAACAGAGAGAGATCAGAGGAGGAGGCCCAAGATCATAGGAGCATGGGAGAATTTGATGTATGAAGAAAAATTAAAGGACCTGTGTGGGAAGAAAAGGTTCAGGAGGGATCTAATCACAGTTTTCCATCACCTGAATGGGAGTTGTAGAGGGGAAGGAGGTATTCTTTTCAAAAAGCTGCAAAGTGAACAGAGAGAGATAATAGGTATGAGTCAATTCAGGGGAAAATCCATTTAAACGTAAGGAAAAAAACCCCAATCTTGAGGACAGTTAAACATCAGACAGGGTGCTCAGACCTTTTCCTTGTTGGAAACACTGAAGACAGTTTGACAAGGTTACAGTTAGCCTAGACTAAGGACCTGCTTTCCATAGAGGGTATCCGGAGGTCATTTCCAATCTAGACCCTTATATCATTCTATAATTGTACCTTTCATGCAAAAACATATTTAAAACATGGAGGACCATCAGTTAAATTAATCTGAATTTTTCAGATAAATAAATTTAAAGTTGACTAGTTTAACTGCATCAAACTCTTCCATGGGTATCCTCATTTACCATTTAAAGGGTCTTAAGCTGATTTGCTGTAACTCAATTTCCTTACAGTCAATTGAAATACTAGTATTTTCTCAAATTTAGGCATGGTCAATTCTTAAGTGTTTAGATTTCAATTTCAAATATGTGCTCAGAATGTTGGAAAAGCGCATTTAAATAAATAAACACACATTCAGAAAATTGCAGCTCTCTCTGGTCAGAATATTTAGATGTCTCTAATACTCACTCTCTCTATCAACAGTGGATAATAAAGGGTTATATCAGTATTGTACCGGTCTGGTCACTTGATGAAAAATCTCAGTTGGTACATCCTCATTCAGTCAGTTATGTTGTACTGGTCCAGATGCCAAGTTATTTGACTAGGAGTCCATCTGCAACAGACACATTGTGATTTGGAAATACTGGTGTATTTGGAACCACACAGACATTAATCATTACAGAAAATGCACTTTGCCACCTGAATGCTGAATTCCCCTGAAAAGCACCATAAGGATAACAGTGTTTAACATCACTCATTAGTCATGTCTCAGCCTGTTGAAATGCAGATGGAGCATGGATATTCATATGACATGCTTCTTTATCAGAAGAAACATGGACATTTAAGAAGGGGTCCTGGGAATGCAGGATGAATGCTGACTTTCACTGATACATAACCATAAGGAGGGGAGCATTGGACAACCCATGAGTCTGCCTTCTCTGCAGCAATTTTTAATCTCACAGAGATATGCAGTGGCCCACTTAATCTACGCAGTGGAATACTTGTCCTGCAGAGGTAGAACTATATTATGTCAGTTTCCTTCATCTTAATTGCTTTCACTTTTTTTGCATGGAAATGAATAATTGAAACTGTATCGTGGCCTCTTGAACTGATCTGCAGGCCTATGTGGCTCACAATACTTTATGTGATATGACAAACTGAACCTGAAAAGAAATGCAAATCATATTGTGTCAAAGCCATAAAGAAAAAAAAATTACTAAGATAGAAGTACCCAGTTTTTCACCATTAAATTCAGTTTCTTGTAATTTTATTTTTTAGATTTGTATCCCCCTTTAAAGAATGTTTGCATCCTGAAGTAAGAGGTTTACTTTCCAAATAAGGTAATAATGATGCATAAATTGCCTGCTTTGAAGCTTTGTTAAAAGCCTTTGAGGCTTGGGGTTAATCTGGATATAGGCACTACAGAGACAGGCAGAGTGGATTGGAAAAAATAATAAAAAAAAAGCTTTCAAGTTCTTCTGCTCATTCCTATGCACCAGTGCACCTAATTCACATTTCTTAAGCAGTCTGTAACCTATGTCAGTCTCCAAGAACAATGATGCTTCTGTAAGAGCTGATTCAGCAGAATGAGAACCAGCAAGAACAGCTCTGCAATATTTAAAGTCATGAATACAAAAAGGAAAGGAGAAATTGAGCTAAACTCCCTGTTCTGAACTGCTCCAGTTCAGAAATACCTTCATTTTACATATGCTCTTAACAATGAATTGTATGTAAATGGTAACAATTTTAAAACATTTTAAATAATACAAATATCTCCAGCACTTCATTTTTTATGCACAGCTGCTGCAAGAGTTCACCTTAAAAGAAAATGTAATCTCAATCTCTAAGAGTCCATTCTAATGATAAAACTAGGTTCCTTTATATTTTATTATTTCTAAAATGAAATTGATTTCTACTTTATACTGTGAAAGGCTGTGAAGTGACCTCATTTACAGCAGGGACTTATCATTAACAGATCTTCCCTTTAATAGATCTAGAGTTCCTTTTGATTAGACCACTGGCTCATTTAGCACAACACATTTTCTGCACCTGGGAAATGCATTATGTTTCTAATGCTGCAGCTGCTAGAAGACTCATCTTAGAGGGAAGTCCCATAAACTAGATATGTCATTGAAAAGTTTTTAATACAGTATATTACAGTTATTATTTTTGTGCACAGCAGAGCTCTTTTCTGCTGTGAACTGTGAAGAGCTGTGAAAAAAACCCCAACAAAACAAAAATCAAAAACAAGAAAAGAAATTAGGGCCAGAGAGGTTAAATGTGCATCAGGTAGCAAAAGTGACAACAGTGAGATATTAAATGGAGTGCCCTGGCTCATGCTCAAGTGTCCTCTTTATTTGGACTCATCACTTCCCTGCAGCTATCAATAGATGCCTGGCAGAAAACATAAATTTCACATGATTGATAATTATGCATTACCATATCCACATGGGACCATTCTCCTTTCCTTCACAAGATTAGTGGCATGCCTGTGTCCTAAACATGGGATCGTCTTTTGCACTTTTATTCTACCAAATATAACTACTAACATTCTTCTAAGTATAATCAATTCAAAAGGAAAAAAATAAAATTAAGAATAAACAGATTCTTTAAAATCCTTTTAATACATTAGGGATGAAGACAAAACTGTGAGAAAACCATGTTACGGTGATTGTAACATGATATGACATGATTCATATAATCAAAACTAGGTACTTGTGCTACATACAACTAATGCAAGCTCATCATTTCAATTTTCCTTTATAGTGGGGGAAACAATCTTCATTAGACTATGGTTGATCTCACTCTAAAGCAAATATCTCCTATGGGTCAGATGAACCAAATCTAAAAAATTATTCTGATTTGGGGGGTTTTTTTCTGCATTGATTACAAAAGATTTTTAAAGTGATAAGCTCAGACACTGTCATTTTCCCTGCAGGTACCTTAGCTTAAGTGCAATGAATCTTGCTCTGGAAGTCTGTTCAGAGATTCACTGAGAGCAAAATCAGTAATTATTGAAAAGTAAACATTGATTCGTTTTCTGCTATATGGCTTTTGGAACTTTGTTTCATTCTAGTTACTGAACAGTAATTTCTAACATACTTAAACCGATGACATAATTTTGTATGTGTGTTTTTCTCTCCTTTCCATGTTGTCTATATACAGGTATCCAGATGTGGTGCTTTAGCAATGGTACTCCCCAGTTTAGTGCTCTCACTGCATCTCCCAACCTTGCATTGCTTGAGTGTTCCCCCATTTTCCTCTCTCCCTCCTCCTTGCAGAGGAGGGAGGAGAACTGGAGGGACAAAAGGCAAATATCACAGGTTGAGATGAGAGCAATTTATTGGGAATGGAGGGTACAAGAGATGAATGATTCACACAGGAAAGCTCCGACAGCAGGCAATGCACAACTGCCCTGTCTAGCTTTACTCCACCAGAAGAAACCCCTTCTCTCCAGCAGAGACTCCCTTCATCTGATGTCAGGCAATGACTTGGGGTGGCACAGAATAACCTCTTTTTCCTAGCCATGCCCACTCCTGGCTACTCCAAAAATTAACCCAGTCCTGGGCAGAAGCAGAACATCAGTTTATTTCACCAAAGTTTACAAGCTTTTTCATCTATGCTTTACTTCAACAGTCTTACTGTCCATATCTGCAAGTAAACTGGCAATGTATTTTTATAAATACTATATTAAAAAAGCTAAAATGACAAAAAATCAGCCCTATGAAAAAAATGGTTGAATATATTTTGGAGTTAAGTAATTATATGCCCAAATTTTATTATTTTGCCTTGTAGGAAGAGAGATTGCAATATTTAGAGCAATGTTGTGAGGACGATGTCTATATTCATAAGTAACTAAGACCTGAATCACTTATATTCAACATATCTCAAGTTAGCTTACAAAAATGTACTGATAGCACTCTTAGGTAATATTAGCTATATTTAAATTCCCAGGCAGTTTGGAAGAAATTTACTTATTAAAAGAAATGGGAGCAGAAAGCGACACCCATTGAAATCCATTCATTTCCTTGAAAGGTGGTGAAGAAAACTCATGTAGAAATAAAAGAACTAAATCAGAGGAGACTGCCTAGAAAGTATTTTTGTTAAATTTTTTTCCACCAAATTTTTTGAGTGGTTTCATGTGTGTTGCTTTTTCTCAAGCAGTATCTTATGGCTCCAGAGACATAGAAGGATATAGAATCAAAAAAAAAAAAAAATCACTTACTAGCCAAGATGTTGCACATCTAATTCTGTGATAAGAACTGGGATACGCAAAAAAATACATTACAGAGATAAGATGTTAATACAAAAAGGTACTTGAACCCTTAAGAAAAAAAGTCATGCCACATTAAGCACATCAGGTTCTTGTTTTTTAAAACAAAGGCAGTATTTTCTGAGTCACTGAATTTTTACATTTTGGCTTTTACTTAAATTCAACTCAGTTGAAATATATGTGGTTTCTAATATGCCAATTTTAAAGAAATAAGTCCTCATTTTATATTAAAAAACCTGATATCTTGTGTTTTATTTATCTGTGTCCTAGTATGCAGAACAGATTTTAGGAGGAAAGAATTGGAGGAGAAATCACTGGTCTGGAATATATGTTACTTGTGTAGCGCAAGAAATGAAGCTGCCAGCAGCAGAATAATAGTGGCAACATTAAGATTTTCAAATGCCAGACCATGCTTGCCTCTGGTAGATAGACGGGAAGAACAAATATATTTCGTCAAACAAATATTATTACTTGAGTTGTTTTTATTACTTTTTCCCCAATAATTTTAAGAAACTTCTAATGTATTGTTTAGTAAAATGCTTAACAAAACCATGGCAACCTAATAATCTGAAGAGGTGATTTTTTTTTTTCTTTAACACTTAACCAGGCCTGTTTAATTTGTGAGATCTGAGCCCAGGCATTTTTTAGCCATCATTTATTTTTCTTTTGTTCATTTTTCTTTAGATCAATAGCAAAAAAAAAAAAAAAAAGCAAACCCTGACTGAGAACCATACCTCAATATTTCTGTTCTTATAGGACATTAATGAGTTTGTTACCTCTTTACCTCTCCAACCAACTTTATTTTTAATCTCCATTTCATCCATCAGACTCCACAAACTATCAATAGCACAGTATTCAGAATCAAAAACATTAATTAATGCTTTAAGACATCTGTAGGGAAAAAATATTATCTCCAAGGGAAGTAGTGAAGTCATTCACACAATGAAGCTGAGGAAAGACAAATTGCAGTATTTGTTTCTCCAAGAGCTAGTAACTCTAAAAGGGGAAGGCTGTGTTATCATTTGTGTACGCTGATTTTTTTGCCTTTCATTATACAACAAAAATCATGGCAGTGAAGAATCCAATCTTCTTACTAATTGTACCACAAATAAGGCTGTCATGAAAATAATAGGAAGGAAGAATGCAACAACTCTCAAATAGAAATAACTTTGTTCCTTAAAACAAACAAAGAAACAAAAAACTCCCACATTTAAACTTGTTTTAACTGTTGTAGATAAAAATATCTGTCTGGTAAGTATTAATCTCTTTAGTAGGTGATTTAAAAATTTTTAAATTTTTAAAGAAATAGGGAGTTTTCAGGAAACAAAGAACATAATTAGTGCTTTGCTTTTTAGCATTAAAATTCTCCTCAGTTATAATTACATAAAAAAGTTTTTTTTCTATAAAATACTAGTCATAAAACAAAGTGACTTCTGTTGGTCAACGCTCATTTTCAAGCTTGACTTCTATTGATGATTATACATTTTATAATTCATAAATCACTGTGATGATAGTGTCTGCTCTGAAGGCAAATCAAATTTTTCTCTGTTAAGGTAGGAGAAATTTTAGTTGGACAATGCTGGTTTTTGGGGTTTTTCCCTGACTTGGAGAAATTTAAAAATCTGAACTGAATATGAAAATAGCTATTGGTGACTTAATCCATATCAACTAGGCCATTTTCTTGCAGTCACAAGATCTTGCACTCCTTGTTGCTTTCCAAGCTAGGAAAGATTTCCCTCTAGGGTCTTTTGGAGGGTATTGCTTCACAAAAAATCAGTGGGAAAAACAGAAGGAAAAGTTGGAAGCTAAGACTGTATTTTAGAAATTCAACCAGTAAATATCCTAAATACCTACTCCTATCCAAGATCTTTACCTAGTTCCTCATTCTTAAGTTGTCCTTTAATAGAGAGCTGACTACTTTAACATCACCATTGTGCAAAATTGTACCTTAACCAAAGAAGAAAATCATTATGTAAAAATATCACCTTGTTGAGTCTACTTTGCATTTCCTTAAACTAACATATACTTATGGAAATTACTTACTAAATTTAATCCTTCCATAAATGAATTTTAAAACAGGAACTCTACAAGAACATTCCTGAGAAAATGAATAAATTAGAATATGTTAGAAATTGCTATCAATTATAAAATATCATCTCTGTAATTAAAAAAAAATTACTAGCATTATCAATAAAAACACCAAGTTTTTGTAATCATGAAAGCGTTGTACATATATATAAGCATAAAGTTGAAATACTGATACAGCCTGTGTTCATGCTCAAGTAGACCTTTTTATCCTTGGAGAACTACAGAAAAATAATTAAAATACTTTCAGCACTTTTTAAAATTCTCTTCAGACTATAATAAAGAATCTGAGGAAAAAGAAAAGGAAGGGAAGGAAAGCAAGGGAAATTTGCTCACTAAAAAGTATTTCTTCCTAAAAGTAAATCTTGTTCATACTTTATATGCTTTTAAACTGGATCAAACAAATTTTAAATACTCCATTTCAGAATGTAAAAAAAAAAAAATCACAATTTTACTGGTGTTTGATAGAGGAAGGGAACTCTCACTCTCTTTTTCCTAGAGGTTTGCTCCCAACGAGCCCTGAAGTGTTCTAAGCAAACGAAGTTACAAAGTCATATTGACCTATGATAAGATGATCCAAAAAATCTTAAAAGTAAGCTTACATTATGAAACCTGACATCATTTTCCAGACAGCAGTTTTTCTTAAAGATATAAAAGAGAGATAAGAGAATTATTAATATCATTTATAATCTAAACCTCCATAGCCAAACTTGAAATAACTTTATTAAAAGGCATTCAAGCAATATCTGTACTTGAACCTGCTAAAATTGAGTAATTTGTTACAGATTTCCACAGTTGTTGTGCAGAGTTATTTTATGTAAAAGATTGTCACAAATCAACTGAGTAGAGTCACTGATGGTTTTCTTGGTGAATGATCCTCAGCCTTTCCAAAGTGGTGATCTATTAGTTGAAGAAAACAACAACCGAATTGCATGTACTATGAAAGCAAGAGTATCTAGTGAATAAGCTTAGTTGTTTTTTTGAATATTTATTTGAATATTTATTTTTTTGAATAGTTAATATTCAATATATTTTGGGAGATGGAAAAGACTAGTTGAATTAGAAGAATAAAATGCAATGAAAATGTAAAGGTTGTGGTTTTCTTTGCTTGATTTTTTATTAGCTAGCTCAGTATTTTTGAAACCAAATTAACTTTCCTGATCCATTGCTGTTGCGTTTTTGATGCAAGAGCTGAGAAACACTGCTCTAGAAGCAGATTTTTCATTACTAGTTCAGCATTTTCCCTTCCAAATCTACAGGCAGTAGGAAACCTATCCATGAGAAACATGAAGATCTCCTTTCTGCAGTACAAAAAACCCTCAAAGTTAATTTCAGTAAAATAATGTCCCCAGACATGGAAGAACACTACGCCATATTTATAAAAATTGTATTAGATATAAAAGACAGGGGGAAAAAGTAGAAAAGGCAGATGAAGTTATAAGAAATAAAATTTTAGTTAGTAGTTTCCCTGATCTTAAAGTTTATTTTATTTTATTTCACTGAAAAGCACCATCCATCCATCTTTGCACACTCACACAGAGGCAAAGCATCAAATCCTTTTCAGAGAGGAATTTCATTAAAAGCGTAGAGATACACGACCTTAATAAGCAAAAAGTCAACCCCCACATTGCAGAGTCTAGCAGTTCCTGCATTCAATAGTTTCCCATAGGAAATCACTACTTCTGTCATTTGCCTTCCCCACCACCTACTGTCTAATTTCAGGTAAAAGTTTAAGTTGTTAAAAGCATTGAATGATTTCCTACATTTGTTTAAACAGCTAACATAACATTGATCTAGGTTTACCTGAGTAGTCATTTTTCGTCACTCCTTGACAGTTCGATCTGAGTAATTGTTGGATTGATGAATAAGGGTTTTCTGAGTTTGCTTTGTTTTGTTTTAGTGTTTCTTTTCTCCTGCCACATGCTACTTCTTTCTCACAGCAATGAAATGATCTATGACACTTCAGCTAATGGCTCAGTAGATTAAACGAAGGGCAGCCTTTACATAGCCCAGTCTTTTTGAGGCATAATCAGCTCTGGAAATTGGTTTGATTAAAGTCTGATTGTTTTCAGACCATGAAGTAATGCTAAAACTTAGAAGAAAAGCATCTAGCATATCTGAAAATCTGTCAATATTTCCCATGTAAATTGATCTAATAAAATATATTTTTTTCCCACTACAGATTATTATCCCAAATATCACCGTATCTAAAAATGAATGATGGCGTATTTAGATTTGGTATGATATTACTGCATTGTCATGGAGGATACACTATGGAGCTGAGTGGTTGAAAGAGTGATTTATTATAGCTCAGAGTTTGATTTTGTGTAAAATTTCTGTGGGGTAGTGTGCACAGATACCTCTTAATAAATTTGTATGACTATTATATAAACACTCTCATGGCTATACAAGATTCTTGATCGCATTTCAGTCCTGCTCACAATAGAAACACCTCATCAAATGGGATGGTTAATATAATCTAAGTTCAGACTCTCACTTGGAAGTTTAACTTTCCTTTAGAGCTGATGAAGAAAAACAGGCTGTTCCGACAGATGCTACTGAGCAGATAATATAGGACATTTGCTCTGAAAGAATATAAGATAAGAATCTCAGGCTGCTAAGCTTGAGAACGTTAGTAGCTTTTTATAAAGGATCTCTGAAATCTTTAAGAGAAAGTGTCACCCCCTATATTGACGTAATGTCTAGTTCAGATGCGATTTTTGATGGAACCTGCAATAGTACTTTAACACCAGTAGAGATATTGTCAGTAGAGATATGAGCAGTAAACCCCTGGAAAGCTTCTCATCCCTTTCAAACATCAATTTTTAACCCAGATTTAATTTTTTTTTAAACTGAAGTAAGGAGACAGCAGACAGATCACACAAAAGAATGATGATACACCACTTTTTCTACATGTCTTTAAAACTCTTGGTTTTTAGGGTGTTGTTTCTACTTAGTACAACACTCTAGTTCTTTATCTACATTGATTTATTCCATATTTCAATTGCACACAGCTCAGAGCTGATTGTAACTTTTATGACTTGGATCAACTGCCTACTGTAATTTAATTGTGTTTTCAGCAAATTAGTTTCATTGCAGATCAAAAAATTTGCACCAGTTGTGCTGTTTCGTTGGAGTACTTGCAGCAAATCTGAATGTTCTTTGCTGTTAATAAGAAGAGACATTCAAGTAACTTATTTGTAGATTTTATGAGTCTACAGTGTTCTGAAAATTCTAATACGTGCAAGAACAGGTTTGGTTTTTATAAAACAGAAATTAAAAATTTAACAAAGGTGACTTGCATCAAAAAAATTTTAAAATGTGTAAATACTGAGGTTAGAAAATAATAATGAGCAGAAATCTGAGAAAAATACTGTCTCCTAGTGTAAGGTACATCATCCAGTGTTGGCTTATGCATAGAAACCCTCAAAATGCAACTGGAGTCTTGCTGACTGCATGCTGTCATAAAACAGGAAATAATAAAACACGATAACTAAAATAAAGTATAATATAAATAAAGTACAGGAAATTTAAAAAATTTAAAAATAGACCATTGTAATAAGAAAAATGGGGAAAAAATAAAACTTAAGAAAACAAATAAAAGATTTCTACAGGAACACTGCATGACAGACTGCCAGTAGGATGGAGGAAAGATAAAGCAGTGGCTAGTCTTGAAAAGTGATGTCAAACTAGGGATTCAATGGTGATACAGAAAAATGCCTACTGGAAAGATGAATAGGCTCCCTTTAACCATGACTAAAACATGAACTGCAAAAGAGAGAATTGTGAGATGTACTGCATCCACCCGGCAGTGAAACCAGTGCAGTTTCCGCTTTGCTTTTTCAGATATGAAAAGATAATGACATTATGCACCTTTGAAAAGGAAGGTTTAGAGCAGCTCCACACTCTGTGCTCATGGCATTCATTGCATATTAACTGCCTTGACGTGGACTCTAAAACTTCCCTTTCTCCCTTCTGTACATCTGAGCTCCTCCAGCTCTCAGAACAGGTTTGTTTCATTCTCTCTAGTTGTTCTGCGTTTCTTTCCAAGTGAACTGTGTGCAAAAGGGAAAAGGAATGGAGCGCTAACATTTGGAAGCAAAATATACAGTACAACGTAGTGGATGTAAAAAATAGAACTTTGACAAGATAAAAAGAATGACATTGTTATAAATGGCATCTAATTTTTAGAAACATGAGTAAACAGAGCCTTGGGCTTGATCTACAGAATGAACTGGAACAATTCATTTTGACTTAATTTAGCAGGACTGTAGGAAGTTTATTACATAATACAGAAATACTTTGTCATCTTTAGACCCAAACTTCTATTGAAGCATGACAAAAGCTTGCAGAGAAATGTTAGAAATAGTCATAGGTGACCCCAAAAATATACATAATTACTACTAAATTTACACATTTCAGATTTCTTATTTAAATAGTCTTCAGGAAAAAATAAATTCCACTATAAATTGTAAAATTACCTATAATTCTAAAAGATGTCCACTCATTGTCTTTTCAATGGGCTGCCTCTCTCCTCTCTGTAACAATAGATATGTTTTTCTGAAATATCTGTAAGATTTATATTTAAAAAATATTTTTAGTCAAGGAACTAATTTTCCTGAAAATTCCTAAGGATCGAGATGCAGCCAGGATTGTTTAAATGTAATTAATATTAACATAATTAATTATATTGTCCAAAAATCTTGAGCTCATTGCTTATGGAGAAGGACATGTCCTTCAGAAAGAGGTACTTGATCTTCACCATAGCAGAAATGAAACGACAGAAGAGTCATAACAGAAATATAATTATCTATAAAAAGCGAACTCTACATTGGTGTAGCTAATGGCAGTTTGTGCCAGGCAGGAATTGAGCTGACAGCCTCAAGGCACATGCTTCATTCCTGAAAATAAAAATGGTTTAGAATAAGTGCTTTAAAAATTTTGACAATGCCACACCTGATCTCTTGAGACCAGGGAGGGAGTTTCTAAAAAGAATAACCAGTGGAAGAGATGCAGTTGTGTTCATATCAGTTTACATCAATTTCTATCTGATTTCTAGGACGAATTACAGCCTGCAGCTGATGTACACATCAGGGCTCCTAACTAGCTTCTTTAATTGGTTGCTTTACATGGAGTCAGATAATATTGTTAAGCAACAGAATGTTATAATGAACTGCTGACTGCACTTGGAAAATAAGCCATGCTATGTTTTTGGGCTGGTAAAACACAGATTGCTTTCAGTTATTTTTCTTGGCAGGACTACTGTTTCTGCCCATAGCCTGTCAAGTATCCAGATGGTTCCAAGGCTCTAGGGCACCTGTATAACTCACATCAGACTTTAACAGAAAAGAAGTAATATTTATATATTTACATTTCAGTCCCCCTCCATTCAAAGCAAAACACAGCTGTTATATTTTCTCCCTGGCCATTACCTTGTGATGTCCTATGCAGCCAATATATCCACTCATTGCCAATTTTTAGTAATGTTCCTGCATTTCTTTTCTTTTAGCCCTTGTGTAAAGCCACATTTGAATTAACGCATCCCCTGTAACTCAAAGAAGAAAGCAGTCTACAAGGGGATTGTTCTGTTTTGTATAACTTAATAGCATAATAATTTTTAATATATATTTTTTACACCACTCAGACTAACTGATGAGGTGCTATCTCTCTTCTCTTCCGACCTGATTTCTGCCTCCCTTCCCGTTTGCCATGTGTGTCATCTGCACCATCTGGGATGACCTTTCTACAGTGACTGAGAGTACAGCACTAAAATGTCTGAATTCCCTGGTTTAAAATTGATAATGTTACATTCCTTTCCAGCGTTGTTAAATGTTTTCCTTTTAATCATTTTGCAAATGGTAGACACTTTACTTTCAATGTTATTTGATAAACCCAGTGTATATATAAGGAAAATGTAAATATTTTATATTTTGATGGATACAAACTTCTAAGGATTTTTTAATAACTCCTCATTTAGAAAATGACTTTTCAGTAAGTTAGCACACTATTGATTGTGAAACAGTGTTCCCAGGGTGTTGTTTCATCTATCCTTATCATTAATTAGGCATGACAGAGTCTATATGTAAGTATATTAAGTAATAATTTTTAGGAGTCTAAACTGTAATATATTCACTGGCACTATACTATCCACATGATTTAAAGACAAATGAATATGCCCAAATATTTATACAAATAATTAGGAATCCTTGGAAAAAAAAAAAAAGTTGTTTCAAGACTGTAAGGAAAACATCTAACTCAAGGAAATGTTCTATGCTTACATTTAAAATGTGTGGCATTCTCCATAAACTTTCTGAAAAGTGGTCACATAATATGAGCTATAAACTGGACAAACCCAAAAATTTAGGGCAACAATACTTGGAAATAATTAGCTAATTTTGGGTGAATTTTACTTAATTAGACCAGTTCTCAGTGTTCAGTTTAATTTTGAAGGTATTTTTTAATAGAAAACATAATAATATGTTACTCTTAGGACTTCTTGTTTACTGTCTTGTATTACTCTGACAAATTATGTTCTTTGTTGAGATTAGATCAGTCTGCTTGAGAATGTTTTGTGGTGGATAGAAAATCCAGAAATTTGATGGAGTACTTATATCTATAACCATATTTCTTTAAATATATTAGAATACATGCATTTATCACTTCTTGTCCATATCTGTTCTATCAAATAGACTTAAAACTTGAATGAGTCTGAGAACTGTACTGTGCCTTTATCTGCCAGATACTATTTAATAAACAAAGTTCCTAAAGCAGTTTTCTGTAGGACTTTTTTAAAATCACTTTGCTAGAATGACAGTAACTTTTCTAGTCACTGTTTCAGATAAACTTTCCTTTCCTCCCATTCAAATGTTCCAACACCACAAAAGAGAAAAAGGAAGGCAATAGACATTAATCCAGAAAGTACAGAAGTAAAAAAGAACTAAAGACAAATTTAAGGTTATTGAACATCAATCTATTTTATTTGGAGTTAACTTACAGTTGTGGAGAACAACTATATCACAGCATAACACCAATTTTCCATGGACTCCATGAAGATCATTTCAAGACTTTTCTAGGTGTTTGACTGCTCCTCACTGTTAATGAATGACAATGTAGAAGAAAATAGAAGATGTATTTGTAACCTTAGATCAAACCTTGACCCCTCTGTTGTAGGAGTCAGTGATAGAACACCTCTCCTATGAAGAGAGGCTGAGAGAATTAGGATTGTTCAGCCTGGAAAAGAGACATCTTAGGGATGACCTAACTCTGGCCTTCCAGTACCTGAAGGGAGCCTGCAAAGAAGATGAAGAAATAGTATTTACAAAGACATGTAGTGACAGAACAAGGGGAATAGCTTCAAACTGAGAGTAGGTTTAGCTTAGATATTAGGAATAAATTCTTTACTGTGAGGGTGGTGAGGTACTGGAACAGGCTGCCCAGAGAAATTGTGCATACCCCATCCCTGAAGTGTTCAAGGTCAGGCTGGATGTTGAATGGAGCTCTGAGCAATTAGATTTAAAAAAAATGTATCCATGTTCACAGTAAGGGAATTGCAACTAGATGATCTTTAAGGTCCTTTTCAACTCTAGCAGTTCTATGATTCTAAATAAATCTGAAATTGAAAGTAGTTATAACATTTAGGGAACTGTTGAGGCCACACACACATACACACACATGCAATCCAGAAGTGCAGAAATCATTAGAATGGCAGACTCAAGACCTGATATCAAGTTGAAAAGATAAATTTCATCAAGCAGTATATTTAGGTTACAATGTCTAAAAATATTAGCCATTGTAATTTAATTTTTCAGTCATCATGCTAAAAATAATTTTTTTAACAACAGAAGCCTTGCATGATGGACTTGACATACATTACAGTGGTGTTTTTTTTTGGTTTTTTTTTTTAAAGAAGAAAAATTATTCTTGGAAAGACTGTGTGTATAAACTAATACAGTTAAAATCACTATTATATGTACACATATTTTTGAATGTGTATATATAAGTACACATACAAAATATATTTGAAGTTCAAATTAGCTTACTGAAATCAGTCACAACTTTGTTTCAATTGTAGCTGCACAGGATATGACAGCTTGCATACTTTTTATTTCCTTGATACTTAACTGTTATTATAATCTAAAAGTTATCTAGATTTTTTTTCTTTCTCTTGAATTGGTCAATTTGCAAAACAAGAAATACTTTAGAAACATCTCAGCGGCCTCTTAGTGCAGAAATTCTGGAAAGAGATATTTTCTTTAATAAATAGAAATAAATTCTAATTTTATTAAATGGATATAGGTGGAAGAAATAGACCAGCTGGCAACACAAAAGCTCCTCTCCAGATCTGAAACAGAAGCAGCAATTCAAGCTGATTACAGATTAGAAGTGTTGCAAGTATAAATTGTGCTGTAAATGCAATCATTTAAACAAGAAGTGTATTAGGTTTAGAACAAAAAATATGTTAACAAAGAGAGTAGTATTAAGTTGTTAATTATTCTCGGGGTTTGTGGCACAATTAGAAAGTGGGACAACAAGATATTAGAAGGAAAAGGTAAAAGAGAATACAGCAGTGTCTGTATTGATGGCACAACTCCACTTGAAATTTTTTGATGGTAACACTACTTTTGGGCCCCACAGCGTTTCTTTTTCTCTTGCTGCTTGTTCTTGCTCTTCTAAAGCATCTTCCACTGTTTCAGCAAAAATTGTTTATGCAGAAACATACCAAACTAGAGCAGGAAACTGTGATTGTTTTGTATGGATTGGGGCTTTTTTTTATTTTTGCTTTTTTGGGGGGGGGGGGGGTGGATATGTTTTTTGGGGAAAGTTGTTTGTTTGTTCGGGGTTTGGTTGTTTTCTTGTTTGTTTATTTGTTTGTTTTTGTTTGGTTTGGTTTTGGTTTTTTTGGGGGGGATGGGGGTGAGGTTTTTTTGTTTTTGTTTTTCTTTTTCCATTTGCCTGGTTCTGTTCCCCAGTCCAGTTGAGGTTTGGGCAGAGACATATTGGCCAACTGATGTAGGGACAATATCTCACAGCCAGCTAAGAGGAACAAAGGCAAAACTAAGACCAAACCCAACAGGTAGAAATATTATCTAATGTTGGAGACCTCAACATTAACAAAGATATTCTTAATAGCACATGGCAATTTTCTCCACAATGTACCTCCTTTCATTTAAAGTGTAGTTGCAGCTTTGTTCCAGGTTTTTCATCTCTACTAGAGATTAAAATTTTAGATCAGTAGAATTAAGATAATTTAATACAAATTATAAGAGTTATGGAAGAGTATGTAGGTAAATAGAGATGCCTACTTGACCTCTACCAAGGAGAAAATGTCTCAAAGCTGATGAATTTTGCAAATTTTGATTTTGTCTCCAGTCTCACACAGAGAGAAAACCTTTTCTCCAAAGAAGGAAATTTTAATTTTATTTCAATTCTGTACAGCAAGGTTTTGCTAAATTTCTTCAGTCACTTATGTGGCAGAAAAGTTCAATATTTATAAATTAGGAGGCAATAATCTATTTATGGTAGTAAAAGATGTCTTTTGACAAAATAAGATCCTGAAGGATCTTTACCCAGCTGTATAATTGAAATACAACTGCTGCATTATTTAAAAAGGTACAAAGGTATTTAGATTAGAGTCCTATTTCTTAAAACATACTGTGCTCCTCTGACAATACAATAAAACCTATTTTTCTCTAGCCTTTTAAACACAGAAAAGGCCTTTAAATTGCATGCAAGTTTTTATCCTGAACTTTTAAACCATTTATTTAACTAGTTAACTCAATGCAGTATATCATTGAGATTACATTTTCAGGGAAAATTTTTATTAGCTTTAGACTAAGGACTGTCATAAACCTGATTTTATCTTCTTTGCAAAAATGTGACAAAACAACTCTGGCATCTAAAATTGTTTTTTCTTCTTTAGAACCCTTTAGAAAAAATAGCATAAATTACAGAAAACAAATTATATTTCAATTAAGTGACTAAAATCCTACAACAATCCACTGCAACAGAGAAAGTCTCCGAAAACAGAACTAATAAAGAAGACAAGATGGGAGAGGTAGTGTTTATGCTTACATGTCGTTCCTCAACTTCTAATAAAGAAGATTCTGACAAGTGAATACATTATAAAAGGAAACTCTTTTTTCCTGTCTTCTTTATTCTGTTTTTGGCTTTCTTTCATAGCTCTTTTTTTCCACCTTACACATAGCCAAGCAAATTTGATTCCCTAAAGAATGTGCTGATGGACCCTGAAGCAAGGTCTGATAATATGGCTTACAGAAGAAAAGAGACATATTTTTAGACTAAATACAGATATCCTGATTTCCTCATCAAAGATACTTTTATATCAAAATTATTTGACTGTTACAAATTAAAATAGTAGTCTTCATCAGAATGTTCTGCAGCTGAGTAAAATTTCCCCATTTCACTTCTTTCAGTTCTTGGAGTTCAAAGCTGTAGAATGTCAGCTTTTCATCTTGTGAAGCTAGAATTTTTTCTTTCTTGCTTTTGTTCATCTAAAACACCTCAGAAAAATGCATGTATGTGTCAATGTCCCAGTGCTACCACAAACCCAGAGCAAGGGGGAGGATTTCAGGTCAGCAGGAGAACACCTGGAGAGCAGCATAAAGGAATTCCATCTTCTTGGTCAGAAAATCAGCTCCATCTGGGGCCCAAATGAAATGCGTCTATCCCCATGTGCATAGCACAGGAATAAATAAGAGAACCTGGAGACCATGCACGTGCCTGCAGGGCTATGATCTTACTGGCACCACAGAAACATGATAGGATGACTCTTATGACTGGAGTGTTGGAATGGAAGAATATTGGCTCTCAAGGAAGGACAAGGCAGGGGAGACAAGGAGCGATGTCAAAGATCAGCATGGATCTTTGTCTGGGGATAGATGAGGAACCAGCTGAGAGTTTATGGGTCAGGGTAAAAGGGAGCTCAGGGCAAGTGAGGCTATTGTGGGGGTCTGCTACAGGCTGCCTGACCAGGAAAACACAGGGAATGACACCCTCTCTACACAGAGAGGAGTAGCTTGGGGTACACCTGCCTTTGTCCTGGTGGGGGACTTCAACTAGTTCTGTGTAAGCTCAAATTTCACCACATGTGCACTTCTTAATATTTCAGATGTAGACAAGAAGGTAGCAAATAAAAACAAAGCTGATTACTTGGAAGTGTACTTTATATGTGAAAATTAGCATGATCCAATTTTATTTAAACTAATTTCAGAATTATTCTTGTGTTTCAAGTGATGAAAGCCATTTGAAACATAATTCTATTTAAAATTAAAATATTGATGGTATTCTAATATATCAGTGTCAGTCAACTATTCCTTCATATTACCTCAAGATTAATGTATAACATAATTTATTATTAATGTCTGAATAATTAAAGAGGGCCAGAAATTGAGTAATATTACTCATTTTGTAACAGGAAAACTATATTGCAATTATTGAACAAGAACAATGTGATTGATTCTATATGAAACACAATGTTTTATACCTGGAAAAAAATCAGTTTAATAATTAACAAGTCACTCAGATAATGATTCTTCTCAACATACATTATATGACTTATTAAAGGTCAGAACCAGAATTTGTTGTAGTCAGAGGAATAAATACAGCTGGTATAAGAAAGACCTCTATTTTATCCTGAAGATAAAGGAAAGGTATCTTTTCTGATACTATAAACAATAGCTGTAATATGTGCAGCTGCTTCATTACTTTAGTTTATTTCTTGCTAGAAGAAAGTGATTGCTGTGGCCATTCATATAATATTAAACCTCAAGATATTTTAAACCTGTTTTGCTTGTTAGTTTTAATGCCTCTTCCCTTGTCACAGCTGCTGCATTTGTATGCTTTTAGGGATAATTTTCATGTTACAGTGGTGCTACTTTAAAATTGCAGTTTCCAGATGCATTCCCAAAGTACCTTCAGCTCACTAGAGGCTCACACACCAGAAGAAAAAATGTTTTCTTTCTGCGTGTGTGTGTGTGTGTGTGTGTGTGTGTGTGTGTGTTTGTTTATTCTGTGTTCACAATTCATTTCAATTTGCTTGTTTCTTCGTTTCTCTTAAGATGCTGGAAGTCACATATCACCACAAGAAGTTCTGGAAACAGTGTTCAACAAATGATTTCTAACTCCATATATCTTGGAATCCAATGGAGTATTTTAATGGAGTTCCTGTGTGGCCAATCTTTAAAATACTTTAAAAAAGGAAGAATAAAAATGTATGCAATTAATTAAATAATGAATTTAAAAATAAACTATTTTGTTAAAAATTAGAAGCTTTAAGGAAAAATATTGTTCAAGCCAGACAGAGAAAGGAATTATCAGATTTTACAAGAAATTAAATATACCTTTGCGACTGCTGCTCTTGATTTAAAATTGGTTATATTCATGGCAAAAAGTAATTTCCTGGGATACTTCAGTGTTCTACAGAATGTTGCTCACATCATAAAAGTCATACAGAATTCATCTTACCTAAACTTTAGTCATTGCGAGGTAAGGACATAATCTAAGCCATTTGTCTGAGTTACCTTGTACTAAATGGAAAAGATAAGCATGATTTGTTCTTTCAAGGTAACTCATTCCATCTGAAATATGTGGGATGGATTTTCATCTCCAAGTGGCTTTTTATTTCAATCAAATATAATAGGTATATAAACACACTGTGTGGGTGGAATGAATGCCATTGCCTTTAAGCCTCAAAAACATCCCAGATTATTTTTCCAGTCCCAAGTTAGCACATTTGTATCACAACCAGCTTTTAGTTAACTGTTTTCTAATCACTTCTCAGTCATTTTTACTTTGTTTTTTTTGCCAGGTCTTTCAGAGCTTTAAGTTGCTTTGGCCACACAATGACTGGTAGATATAAAGTCATTACTGTCAGAGTTGTTGACAGTGTGGAAATAACTTGTTGGGATCACTGTCAGTTAACAACTTTTGTTGCTCACAGAGTGGATTATTTTCAAAAGACAGTATTTCCCTAGAGAAAAGAGAAAAAAGAGCAATTGAGCTATTTGATGAATTGTCTTTTCACATTCAGGAGATGAACCAAGTAGGCCAAAAAACAAAGTAGCATCTTAAAAACCTTAAAAATCGATTTTTTTGTTTTATCTTATGGGAGGTTTTAATATCTTAAAGCATGCTTTCTAAAACCTGTTTCTATTTGGTTAGAAGTGAAGTGGTTGAACTGTGACTGCCATTCTGAGAAACAGTGAACTATTGGTTAAAGAATGAGGTACTTGAGATGCATAAAAAGACAGGAAATCAGTAAAAAAGCCATGAGAGACAGAATTAGCACTTGAGTAGAAACAACACCTATGACAACTGAGAACAGTGCCAGACCAAGAGGGAAAGCAGGGAACAGAATACTTATTACCAAGGCCAATGTTCAGGAAACTGTAGAATTCTTTGGATTGGAAGTGACCTTATAGATGATCCTGCTGCCTCCTCCACGAGATGGGTTTGCTGCTATGCAGACAGGCTGAGAGAGATGGGGCTGTTCAGTCTGGAGAAGAGAGGCCTTCAGGGAGACCTTACAACACCTTCCAGTACAGAAAAAGTGTCTAAAAGAGAGCTGGAGAGGGGCTTTTCACAAGGACATGTACTGACAGTATAAGGGGTGATGGCTTTAAATTGAAAGAGGGTAGGTTTAGATTGGATATGAGAAATAAATTCTTTAAAATTCTTTAAGTAGTGAGATACACCTCAAAATGGGTTGCCCAGAGAAGTTGTGGATGCCTCCTTCCTAGCAGTGTTCAAGGCTAGAATGGACAGGGAAAAAGAAACTGCTCTAATGTGATATTCAATACAAACTTTCATTTTCTCTCATAGGAAATAAATGGTAATCTTGTAAGGTATAGCAGAAGTCTGATGTCACAACTTTGGCCTACAACACTCTAAAAATGTGGCAGAATAAATAAATAATAATGACAAATTAAAACCAAAAAATACATTCATATGTTAGGAAAAAAGACCTAGAAGCAGAAGAAGGAAAATGGGATGAACATTATAATCATAAAATAAGACAAAAACATAGTAGGTGCATAAAAACATAGTAGGTGCGTGTGGGATGATGTAAAATATCTGAGATTATTGATATGATATATAAGGATGCCACACTAAAGATTTGCACTCTTTGAATCATAGATTGAATCAAAATCAGAGAATGCAATTCAAGGAAGTTGTAGTAGTAATCTAATAGGAATTTCAGAAAATGAAGCAGTAAGTAAAGGCCTTAATATTTGAAAAAAGCATGGTTACCATCTTACAACCTGATAGAAGACAACCATTCTTTAATGATAAATACAAGTATGCATTTCTGGATGTTTTATATCTGTCCCCATCTATCAGTGGTTCATTTGCTACCATAAATGAATTTTCTTTTTTCAGTCTACGTGTTGGTCTTGTCCATGTACTTGAGTGTTTTGAATAGAGACTGTAATCTGCTCTATAATCTGAATGAGAGTAAACTTCAAATATCTCTTTTACTATTATTTATGTGTGAAACAGGCAGTTTCATCATCACTTCCAGTCCTCACAAATTCGTAATCACAAATATCTTAACAGTAGACGCACATTTTCATTCATTCTTCAAAAACCTCAGATGTTACTGAAAGAGGGGAACAGGTTTTGGGAGGAGGGATTGCCATATGGAAGGCAAGTACAAGAAAAGAGCAAACATAGAATAAAACATATGGAAAAATGTCTGTATGGAATAAATCAAGCCAGTCTTATGGAAGTTATCTTTGGCCTCTCCTGACTTTTATTTATGCCTCTGACTAGCAAATGCCTGCATCTTATCTTCTACCAGTGCTGAAGAAAGAGACAAAAAAGTATTAAAACGAAATTATAGGAAAATAAACAAAATGTGCCTGTATGGAAAAATTTCAATTTCTTTGAGATAACCTTCAGTTAGAACTGCAGAAGGACTCTGATTCAAGGTATGAATATTCTGCCCTTTACAATGAATTAACTTCTTGAGAACTCCTTAAAAAAGTGTTTTGTAAAATAAAATCTTAATATTAGCTTCCACACCCATGATGTCTTGCTAACATAAAGACAAAAACAGGTAGTTTATTGAAAATGTTTTCAAGGCAACATATTCATATTAGTTTATAAAATTCTGTAACTGAACATACAAACCAATCTAGCATATTTTCTAGTAAGAATTTTGTAGGTAAGAAAGCAATGCATTATATGTGTGAGGTCTGAATAATATGGAAGATTACATAGCTATTACTACTTGCTGCTGAGAGGATATTATTTAATGTTACAGCAGTAAACAAAGCAAATAGAAGAGAAATAAGCACCATCTATAGAACTGAAATTTTATGGCAAACAAAATTTTATGTGTCAATATGAACATGAAAAAGATATTTCATTTTCTTCTCTTTTAGTTTTATTTTCAAATAAGGAATAGAAGAAAAATGTAGGTAGTTAGAATGGAGTCATGATGATACTGTTAACTAGTGAGCTACATTTGAAATATCTTTTCTGAGTGTGGACTAACACAGGAAGTTTCAAAATGTGCCAGAAAAGACTGCATGTCTATCGAGACAGGTGTGTTAAAAATCACATCTAATATAGGGGTTTAAATATAATGTCTTTGCACAAATATGTGTTTAAGCTTGTATAATAGAGCAAATATGTCTCGGGTTCAGATGAGCTGATGAGCACTGAGCATGGCTGTTAGAACAGAGAATGCTATTCACCTTATTCTAAGGTAAAAATTTGTATGTGATTTTTATCTAACATGGATTTACAGCTTCATTTGAGCTATCTAGAATATCTGCCAAGCTTCCACTTGCATTCCAGAAATGAACAAGACTACCACTTGGATCACTGTCATATTTGCCAGCCTTCTGGGGATTTCTTGGATCTCTGAAGACATTTCAGACTGCACTAGATATCTATGTCTAGCAAATTCAGTCAAATATCTAGTTGGATGCTGTCATATGCATTTAGAAATTTCCATTTAAGTGCCTTGATATATGAGCTCATTTCCATCCCAATGGATTTGGGATGACATTATTAACTTGGAAATAAGTTGTAATAGGTTGAAATAGATTCTTGGAATAGAAATAGAACTGGCTGATGGTGGATGAAAATCTGGCTCTGCCAAATTTGAAAGAAATTTTCTGATCCTTACATTATTTCAGGTTGGCAAGAGATAAATTTCCTGCTAGCCAAGGAAGTGCTTTTCCCTGATTATTTTATGATTGTAGAGTTCTAGCATAACCACTGTAACATTCAGCTCCCATTGTAATGGCAATCTGTAGCACCTTTCTGCCTCAGGATGAGCAAGCCAGTTGTGAAAATCCTGGCTGACCATCTTCTGCCTTAGTCACATTATATTATAAATAGAACTCAAGTACTAAATGTAAAGAAAACAAGTAGTTAAACCTACAGATATGAGTTTTTTCAAGTAGGTATATTTTCTACTAAATATTTGCAGAAATGCGGGTTGAAAATAACTTAGCCAGAGAGGATCATCAGAAATGCTAATTAGCTTGCAGAACAGTTAAATAGGTAGATATTTAAATATCAGTAAACATCAGTGTTGATATTTAAATATCAATATCTGTACACCAAGGCACCTGGGTTGGGTAAAATCACCTTTTAGATCAGAAAGTAAAAGAGAGCAAGGCACACAAAAAGTATTTACAACTGGTTTATAGTAAATGCAAGAATTGTTGCTATCCTTTTTAAGGGTATAAGTCACAATATTGGATTAGACAAGTCTTCTAAGAGAATAAGAAAAACAAAAAAATAGGAAGCATTGAAACCAAATGAGGCACATATCTGAAATTCTGACTGTCACGAGGGCTCTAGTAATCCAATACAGCCTTAACAGAGCACCTTTAAGTGGGTAGATATCTCCAGGCTTCCTGCTTTTATGTGCCTAAGTTGTATCTATAGCAACAGATGACTAGCCTTAGCTGTTATTTCAAGAAAGGCAGCAGAAAATGTTCCTTCCTGACTGTATTCTTTAGTTTGATAGGTTGGTGGTAAAATATTCTAATTCCCACCCCCCACATACATCCTTTTTGTTTGGAAAGAAGCCAAACTTCTCATTGTTCCCAAGTTCTTTGAAGTACTTCTAGGTGAAGATACCTGTGTGTGTGTGTTTTCAAATAAGCCTAACAATGTCAAAGCTAATCTTTGACATGAATCTCAGTACTGTTTTTGATTTCCATGTTCTGACAATACTGACAAATGTGGACCACTTGGTGCTTAATTACGTGCCATAGCAATTCTCTCACATAATTTTAGATTTAGCCAAACTAGACAACTGTATATATGTCAAAATTTTTGGGCAAGCCAGGCTCATAACCTTTCTCACTGGCAGAAACTTTAATATTAATTCCTTATTGTTTCTCTTTCAGTATCAATTATACATTCAAGACCTCTGTCATATGTTTTGGTGTAGCTCAACTTCAGTTTCACAGTGGCACAAATTCCCTGATGCTACCATCTTAGCTTCTTGTTTTTAAGCGTTTAATGTCATGGTTTACCTCTTGTATTGTCGACATCAAACTTGATGATATAGGTCACTGATTTTACTGTTAATTACACATTAATAAATCCATAAACTGTTTTCATCTTTATTAAACAGCTTGAGTTGAAGAGATTTTATTTGCAAATATATCAATATTAATTTACCAAGTATTATGAACATGAAAAACTGCCTGTGCTTCCCAGTCTACAAACTAGCACAGAACCAGCACACTCAAGTATTTTTAGGGCAAATGAAGCTGCCTTAAACTGTTTCTCTGCCTGAGGACATTATCTTATTTACTGCTTAGTTTTTCTGTTGCAAGTATGCAAAGAATTAATTTCATCTGACACAGTAATACCTGAACTAGGTCTGTGTCAGATCTTTTCTAATCATCTGTTTTCAGACTGTGAGAAAGCAATAACTCATTGCAAAGTAAATTATTTCAAGAAATTTCTTTCTATGAATCATGTAGTACAAAGAGAGTTCATTTTCCTGTCTTTTTCCCATAAAGATATCAAAAACTACTATTGAGTAATGGTAGAGTTTTTCTGAGATGCTTCTGCATCTGAATAGTGCTCACTGTATTGGTTATGTCAATACTGTCAATGTGAAATCTGAAATGCCCATTGCAGAGTTTCCAAGTGACTTACTTTGTGACGTATTGTGCAAGTGATTAGAATTTCTGATAGTTTGATTACATTTAGAATACTCATTGAAAAAATTCTCAAATGGATTTTTCTTTTTTTTCTTTTTTTTTTTTTTTTGAGATCAGATACCATTAAAATGTTATGAATTTGTCAATGATCCTCTAAAAAGTAATAAATGGGATTAATGAGATTGAGAAATGACTCCTACAAAACTTCATAATAACACAGGCTCCATGGTTTTATTTTTGTTTTTAACTTGATTTCTTAATATTCAGCCTATTTTCTGTCTGTAAATCTTGCTTAGGGTTATTTTTGGACTATTATGGTTCTAATATAAAGATATACTTCTGGGGACTAGTGAAGTCACTACAACCAGACCTCAAGGTCTTTAATGGCTCTAGACTTTAACAGTTTGGATTCAGACTCCTAAGAGAATTGGACTGGTTTTCAAAGAGCTTGAACATACGCTCTCCCCATAACCCAAAACAGGAACTGTAAATCCTAAACAAAGCTTTTTAGAATCAAACTTCTCTATACATTCCTATATCAATTTTTAGTTCCTACTGTTCAACTCTGTCTTATTTAATGTTAGTACTGTTTCTTTCAGTCTCCTTTGTAGCAAGCAAAATTAGAAACAGCTAATGTTAATATAATATTAAGTCATATCTTGATGTGCTTCACTTTATTTTTTTGTTAAGGAAGCTGTTTGGTTTGGGAGAGCTAGATGTATAGAATTCAAATTATGGCAAGACATCAAAAACATAGGAGTTTTTTGTTCCAAATTCTGGCTATTCTGTATATTTTAGGCTTTAGGCTTTTCTGTATATTTGGAATATGCTGGAGAATAGGTATAAAGTTCCTTGGGGAATTTGAAGTATGGCTTCCTAGTCAGCCTTGAAGACACTCCATTTGATATACAGAAGGATCTTTACTGACAGTGCAAGAAAAGTCTGGTTTATTTCACCAATTGAAATCTGCTGTAATGCTAAAAAGGAACACTTTGTTAAAGAATCAAAATGACAAATAAAATAGGATATGTCTTCTGCCAATACTTTCTACAGTAGCAGCAGAAAAACGGACAGAAAATAGTTGAAATCTAAAATCAAGAATAGCTGGCAACAACAATTTAAAGTGTTTTAATTGACTTTGATAGTTATCTTCCCTATTACTTTAACCACTTAATTGTTTTATCAAACTTGTACTTCATAGCAGGTGAAGCTACAGAAAGTTTTATATGATGTCATAATTATGAATTCTTTGCTGCTCTCTCTTAAGCTCTATATTAATTTATGCATGAGGGCAAGAAGCTTCTTGAGGTTGATCTATCAAACATGACAATATTTAAAAATAAAATTAACAGACACATCTCAACCACCCTCACCCCCTATAAAGCAAACAACCGTCAAGAAAACAAGCCTGAAAAAGCAGATTGAAAACTGTGACTCAGGTTAGGCATAGGAATTTCTTTCATTCTTTATGATACTCTGTTACTTGTTATGTCTACAGGTTGTTTAGCTTCTACAGCAAATACAAATTTAATTTGTGTAACAGGACCATCTGTTGAGGTTACTATGTTTGCTAGCTCCAAGTCATCAATTTTTGATTATGGCAGCAGAAAAAATATTCAGTCTTTTTGGACATATGTTTCCATCTTCTAGATACTAACTTTCAAGTCATAATGCGTTTGGTCTCCTTGTTCCTTTTCTAAATGTTTTGATGGAAATATTTTGTCACTATTCTGGGGATGTTAACCTGCATCACCCAGATGGCATATTCTAACCTGATATGGCCATTATCTCACAGATAATGTGAAGCAGTGTAAATGCTTTCAGCATCTCTTTATGTGAGTGGCACACATAAGCCCAAACCTTGAGACAAGGGTAATCTTCACCTTCATTCTATGACCAAAATGCCACTGAATAACATAACCTGTGGATAGATCTCGACATCAGCCAGCTGCCACTCTGAATTTATACCTAAATTCACATCCTACTTAAAACAGAAAAATTCACATCAACTGCTATTTGTTCTCCTGCTTCTGTTTCTTTATCAGTTGTTTCTCATCCCACTCCAGCAGTTGATGCTACCAAGTATGCTTATAGCCCTATTATTTCTTTAATCAGCTTTTATTGTTTTCAAAAATAACAAAGAGAAAACAATAGGTTTGGTGATCAGCAAAGTAATTTTCAACTCGCAATTTGTATTAACAATACAAATAACAATAATAATTTTGTATTAACAATTTTTTTTAATTGTTAATACAAAATAGAAATTACTCTATATATAATTATCAGTTTTAGAAGTGGATATTTCTCTAGTGACTTCACTTCCTCTTGGGTGGAGAGGAACAAGCCAAAGACAAACCAAACTAAGAGTAAACCCTCAGAACACTATGTACAATATGAACTTACTAGTTACTCCATCACGTTTTGGCAGTGGGTTTTCTGTATTATAGATTTGGAATATCTGTATTCTAGAAATCCAGGAGTTTTTTAACTTAGCGTCAAATCCTTTTAATTTTATTCATTCTGATTAACAAATCTCTTCTTAAAAACAGTCTTTAACATTTTGTGAATATGTATTCTTTTTTGGACTTAAATTTGTAGAAAACCTTAGCAGAATAATGAAACACAGTTATAAGAACCTTTCCAAGAACCTTTCTCACTACTCTTATGTATTGAAAAATGTGTTACTTAAGTGGTTTATTATCTCCAATAAGAACTTTCCGAGTAATTTATTTTATCCTAAGTATATTTTGTATTTATTTTTTCTATAGATGATAATGATGTTTCTCATGATCAACCTGTGGTATCACACAGCTTGCAATAAGGTCACATAAATAATAATAAAAGCATAATAACTCATCTAACTTCAGGATTATAGAAAAAAGGCCACATCACACAGAAATATTAAATAATAATAGAAGAAAAAATACTATTCTGTCATTAATCTGCTGTAACAGATGGTAGTTTCTTTATGCTCACAAAATTTAACACAGAAGGTATCAGCAGCATCATACTTGTAGCGAGTTTGGTTAGGCTTCAAAAAAATAGCTCAATGCTTTTGTGGAATGAAGAGAGCTACAGGGATGAGAGAGGATGGAGGGAGTTCAGCACTGTAAGTAACATGAAGTGGTACAATACTGTGTGTGGAGAGATGGCTAGGGTCTAAAATTAGGGAAGACTGAAAAGTTATATTCACATCCTAGCAGAGGTTTTACCAATATAGAAATTATAAGGTAAAATACATTTGCTGCTCTCTGGGTGGAATGCTGGAAACTCATTAGGCCATCACTGCCCACACCCACAACCTGCAGCCACAGCTCCTGCTAAGGTAGGTGGAACAGAAGGTAGAGCAGAGTGGAGACACCTCAGCCAGGCTCTACTGAAATCCTTGCAGGGAGGGGATCTCAGCCAAAGGAGACAGGAGATGTCTGCTGCAGAGACAGCAACAGTGACAAAATCACTCTCTTCAGGTCAGCTTGGTTCACTGTAATGTAATTGTAATATTAATGCACACCTATTAATGCATCCCAAATGTTCCTGTCTCCAAGGTACGATCACCCTTCATTGGATATGTGCTC
>VZSJ01000371.1:121600-136620 GCA_013398405.1 Pheucticus melanocephalus | reverse complement strand
GTAAGGACAATCAGATTTCACTGTTATGAGTGAATGAGGTGAATGGGTTTTTCTAATCTAATTTTTCTAGCTAATCACTTTTTTTCCTTTCACTGTAAACACTATGAATCTCCTGCCATATATCATGAATTTATTAGAACTGTAGGAAAAAAAGTCATGACATGGGAATTTCATGGACATGAAAAATGAGAGCATAAGGAGCTGCGACACTGCACAGGTGGCTAAGGGAGAAGAAATAAGAAACATCCAAACAACACAGGCAGCAGAAGGAAAACACTGGGACCATTTGGAGAGCAGAGTCCTGCAAGGCCAGCACTGCCTTGGTAATTGTCTCAGGGAGTGTGGAAGCTTCAGACAAAGTTTATTAAAGAAGTTCTGCTGCTATATTTGAAGGTTACAAAGGACTCCTTTATGTATTTAAACTCTTTCACTGAAAGGGGTTTAAATACGGATAAATCCTGCTTTAGCCTCAGATTTTGGCAACAGTTTAAATTTAAGAATTACTTTGGCCCACAAGTTTTAATGATGGCAAATCAGGTGCAGTTAAAAAACAAATTATATATTCAACAGACAAAATATCTTAATCAAAATTGCTCACTATATAGTATAAAATTAAAAGAGCTACTAGTAGATTACAGCATAGCATAAAACTGTGCATGATACCAAGGTACCTATGTTAAGGCTAGCAAAGAAATAGTCTCAATTAGGAATTGAATGTAACTTATCACAAAATGATGATAAGGTACACACATTCCTTCACTTAACCTCTGAGAAGTAACTGGGAAATAGGTGTCCCTATTCACAGGAGAAACTCCACACAATTCCAGGAAAACATACAGAAGATTTCTACTTTTTCACTGTGGCTTTTATAGTGGTACAGTGAATGAGTGTTAGTCAGAAATCCAGCTTATTTCACCAGATCTCACTTTGACAGCAAGATGTTTGTTGAAAGTTGAGAGATGCTAGACTAATGTTAACCCCATGCTGAAAAAATAACTCATTTTAAGACAGCTTGTCCTGTTTGAGTTAACTGACTGGTTAGCAAGCAACAGATAAGTTCTTCTGGGGGGACTAAGATGCCCTCCTACATCCAGTGGTGACATCATAAAATTCACAGATGATCCAGGTTGTGGTATCAGAACTATCAAGGCTGGCTGCAAATGCAGTAAAATTGAGATCAATGGGGAAAGCATAATTAAGGACAGGTTGTGTATTTGGAGGAGACTTGAAAGGAGGAAGGGACGCACAATGGAGATAAATAGAATGGTTAAGAAAAAGGACTAGAGGATGAGATTTGCAAGTTATGTGACTGGAGCTTCCACTGGGACTCTGTGCTGGGCAGCCCTGGGCTTGATCATTGCAAACTGCAGTCTAAGTAAATGATAAAGTAAATCTCTTATTCTTAGCATACTCCAGATGTCAAAACTACTTCCAGGAGCAAAAGAGGGATTAATGAGGTGATTTTTGGGGCTACAGGTGCATACTTACGTGACTGGATGTAATGATGGAATCAGTTACTGGTATCGTGATGCTAATTCCTGTTACAGGAAAGCATCAGCAGGTACTTGCCATGTTCTCATGGAATTTACCTACTGAAGTGTTAGGTGTAAAAATACTGTAAACTTTGCTTGTTATTTGGAATGCTTTCTAATTTGCAGGTACCTGTACTACTTAGAACTATTTAGCATGTTTCTGAGATAAATTTTACCTATTCAAAAATTACAACAGAGAACAAAAAGCTACATCAAATGTTCCTGGTGGAGTCACCTTTTGAAAGAGGTGAATGCTGTTATTTTTAAGCTATACAATACAAAATCAACAGTGTAAAATAGTTTTATGTGATAACACTAATTGTCACTATTCCAGTAAAGAAAAAATATACGTTGCTTATTTGTAGAGTAGTTGGGAGTTAAAGAAAACTGGAAACATTTTGTGCATTTTTCCTATGTTACCAATGAACAGCCATGTCTGAGACACTGACAAAGAGAGTTGGTTTTTTCTTGGCTTTTTTTCAGAGGAAGTTAATGAAGGTATTATTTACACCCTCAGCATAATTCCACAGCTAATATTAAATAATTATCCAGTATTCATTGGTTCATCATGATTCACTAGCCTTTATATGCCATGGTGATTTCAAGTGGGCAGTAAATGATATTTGGCATTTTAAAAGATTAAAATTTCTACTGCGCTGCCTCTCAAAATCTGCCAATTAATTTTGAAAAATCAACTTTAACTAGTTATATATCAAACCAGTAGCAAAGGTAAGCATCTAACTTAGATCTCAAGTCAATAAGATAATCTAGCAATGCTTTCAAACAACATACTGATGACAGACATGTGAAATCTTTATTCACATATTTACACATCAAACATTAGAATTAATTAATAGAAATTAAAAAAAATCACAAGCTGAAGTATCATGAAGCACTCAGGTACTTTGTCTGTGTTTGCTTTAATACTCTATCTTTTGGAGAAATGGTGCTACAAAAGAAGTGCCGTTATTTTCCTAAAGGTTCCTGATTTTCTCTTTCTCTTCATCTCGTCTCCAAGTCAAACTAACTGTTTCCTTTATGGCTGAGAATCTTTTAGGACTGTCATACATTTGCTCATTAGACACAAGTAACCATAGACTACAGAAAGTTTAAATCTGCAGGAGCAGTGATATGACAGTTTTAATATTGCTTCTCATATTTTTCAGATTTACCATGACCTGTATTTCTAACTTTCTTGCTAAGTCCTCAACAATACTTTCAGTGGAAAAAAAACTAGAAGAAATCAGAAGAAGCTCACTTAAGATTTATGTGTCAGCAACTTCCAGTAATAGCATCATTCTAATTTTTTCCCACTATATTTAACCATGAGAATCAAAATCTATTTTAGCATATGTGACCAGGAGTGAATGTATAAAATTAAAAAAAAAAACCAGACAACAAAACTCGTTCCTAAGTATATTTAAAACTTTAGTTTATATTTAAAATATAAACTAAAGTATATTTTAGGTTGTGTGTGTAGTACCAAGTGTGTGGTAACAAGAAAGAGAGAGGGTACAGAGATAAAGAGATAAAAATAATATAATATTGATGTGTGCATTGGTATATGAAGACAACCACCAGCATAGTCATCACAGTAATAGAGCAGCCTGAAGCACTGACAAGGGCTTTTGGTATCTTGCTGCTGGTGGAAAAATATATTTGTGAGCCTCCATTAAGCCTCAAAGTCTGGGAAAAAAAAAAAAAGCCCAAAAAACCCATAACAAACCAAAACAAAAACCCCAACCCAACACAAACCAAAAAGAAAACCCAGTACAAAATGAACCCTGCAAAAAACCCAAAACCAAACAAGAAACAAACAAACAAAACCCTCAAAACAAACAAAAACCACCAAACCCCTAAACATATTGATTTGCTTGTTTGGAAAATGAAGGTATCCATCAACTTTTAACAGTAAGATATCATAGCAGCTTCTGAAGCATTTTATACTTGATGTGATGGAAGAGGAGGAATTGGCAAAATGACAGAGATGCAGTGTAGTGATATATGTTTTGAGGTTTATACAACTTCAGTTGTGCTTTTCAAGGACCTTAAATGCTAGTCTGAAGTCTGGATTTCACTCCAGGTTTATTCTATATTCAGACTGTATAAAAATTCAGCCACAAGTTAGTATACTCATTTAAACCATATCCTGAAATCCTAGAAGTAGCCACAAGAAATGCTGCTTCATGAAGTAATCTGGCTGACCTGCATGATCCAGTATCATCTAAGGAAATCTTATCCATCTCCTGGAGTTTTTGATTCCTGATTCATTCTCATAAAGAGTTCTCTCCCACCCTTTTCCACTGCCTACTCCTTCAACTCACCCACAACAGAAGCAGAACAAAATCCACAGATTCCATACATATAAAGCTTTATTTCTCACATAATTCCATATGTCACGTGTCTTCATGGAATCTCTGATGCTGAAGTTGAAAAAATCAAACAGTAAAGAGGAATTTGAAAAAATTGCAGCCAGGAGGCCTCGCCCTCTGCCCATCAAATTCTGATTCAAATGTGATGTACACAGTAATCTCAAAAGACAATCCTGTGAACTGAATTATATATGTACTCGTTACTAAAAATTGCAGGCTCAATAGAGATACCAGTTTGATAGCATACTCATTTTGCCTAGCCTTCATCCTACTCTTCACTATACCAAAAGTAATAATTAACTGCCTTTCTCTTTCTGTTAGGAGCTGGGATCTCCCTCAGCTCCACCAGTGCTAGATGTCTTTTCTTCAATTTGTCCAAATGATTAACATAATGAAGTTAAACACAGAGCAGTTTCTCTTACCCCATATTTAGCCTTAAGGCTGCTGCTTCTATTTTAAACCTGATGATGGGCTTACATGCTCAAAAGTTTGTCATAATTTTACTCAGCTATACTGGTCTAAAAAAAACCCCAAAACTCCAACCATTACTTGTCTCTAAAAATCTTTCCTCATAAGCTAATAGGAAATATTAATTCTATTTTAGAATTAACCACAAGTTAAAAAACAATGCAAATTCTCAAAATGAACAGCTAAACCTGTCTGTTTTTTTTTTTTTGTGGTTATATATACATCAGTAACTATCAAATGCATAACAAACTGTACATAAAAAGCCCCAAACCAACCAAACCAAAACACAAGTTTGTATCTAAGGATTCTCTGTTTCTCTAGAATAAGGTTAGGGTCATTGATGAGACTTCAGTCCATAGTCACAGCTGAGACTTAACTCTGGTTTTGCTTTCACAAGTTCAGACTTCTTAGTGACTTAAAATTGCCTGTGTTCTTACTAGACAAGTGCCTCTAGAGGGTATGGAGTTCAAGGTTAGATCCACAAATTAGCATTTGTAACTGCTGCAGGTAACACTGGTCTCAGATTACTCGATGTTCAGGAAGGTGCCTGGGTCACCTTGCTCCACCCCAGACATCATCTCAGTAAGGAGGCCTCTATGAAAATTGTTCTTCAGCTGGAGCCTGCCAGAGAACCTGGAGAGCAGCACTGCCAAATAATTGTGTATTCACTGAGGTAAAACACCTCAGGCTGCACATGCCAATATCTGGAAAGAAGAAGGTGGTTTTGCCCATGTCCAGTAGGGGCTGGTTCAGAGTGCCTATGAGACTGGCACCCTGATTTTTCCTCACCAACACTCTCTGGGCCCAGTCATCCAGCCCACTGCACCCATCCAAGCCATGAGCAACCAGTTCCTGCAGAACTCTGTGGGAAACAAGTGTCCAAGGCTTTATTAAAGTCCAGGCAGATAACACACACAGCCTTTCCCTCATTCACTAAACAGGTTATCTTGTCAGAGAAGAGGATCAAGTTGGTCAATCAGGCCCTGCCTTTCATAAACCCATTGTAGCTGGGCCTGATCCCCTGTAGTCCTGTGCATGCCCCATGATGGCACTCATGACCTGGCACCAAGGTCAGGCGGACAGGTCTTTAGTCCCCTAGATCCTCCTTCTGGCTCTTCTTGGCAATGGGCATCATATTTGCTGAATTCCAGTCAGCTGGGGCCTACCTGATTAGCCAGAAGTGCGAGCACATGATGGAGATTTGCTTGGTGAGCATTTTTGCCCCTTCCTTGAATATCCTTGAGTGGATCCCATCCAACTCCATAGGCTTGTGTATTTCCAAGTGCTGTAGCACGTTGCTGAGTATTTTCTCTTGTGTTATGGAGACTGTTCTGTTCCCTGTCCCTGTCTTCCTGCTCAGATGACTCAGCATCTGGAACCATACTATTAAAGACTGAGGAAAAGAAGGCGTTAGGCACCTCAGCCTTTTCCTCATCCTTTGTCACTGTTTTGACTGTATTGAATAAAGGATCAAGATTTTCCTTAGTCCTCCTTTTTATTGCTTATGTATTTATAGAAACTTTTTTTATTCTCTTCTTATATTGACTTGTTCACTCTTCAACAGCATCTGTAGAACAGGTAGGATATCCCAGGGCACCTTCAGCTATTCTGGTGACCTATCTGTTGCCTACTAAATTGAGCCTCCTGTGCCTAGAAGTGAGTTTAATGTATATCATCCAGTTTAACATCATTGTGATTGTATTTTGGTCAGTTTAGATTGTGGAGCTCATCTCATCTGTATGGCCAAGAGCTGGATCTCTCACCAGACTCTACCAGCTGAGCAGACAGGATCTTCAGGAAATAAACTTCAAAAATGAAAACTGGCCCCCTTGTGAACACTTATGTTTAGTCATACAAATGAAGACATCACAGCTTGCAGTGATTCTCATTGACCCTGCCAGACTCACCTAGTAAAACTGAAGAAGAGCACTGATGAGACCTTGATTCAGTGAATGATTCAACACATTCCTATGAGGACTGATCTGTGACATCTAATGTCCTTTCTTCCTCTGCTACAATTTCCAAGGGAAGCCTTGAAAGTATTACAACTTTAGGCAGCTCATGAAAAATTGTTTGTTTTCTAGGGGTGATACCAAATTCAAGAGTACACCAAAATCCAGTGAGTGACATTGTGGGGATGTGTTACTTATACTGAGCTAACTAAAAGAAAACAATTGTATGGTTTGTATGGTTTTAATTCTTATTTATATCAGATCAAAACTGCAGCAGCCCTACTATCTCCAAACCTGGACTTTGTTAGAACAGAAACATGCCAAACGATAGTATGCAAAATAACACCAGACGAAACAGCTATGAGTCCAACACTTTCTACGGCTAAAGAGAATTGAGAGCAGGTTTCATGAAAATATCTCTTTTTAGGGAACAATTTGCAATCATTACAAACACAAGCACTTTTCCAAGATAAAGGGCCATCATGATGGTGAAGCTCACTTTATATTTATGCATTAGTAGTATCCTGGGGCATATTTATTTAGCAGGAAGCAGGTTAGGATCTGAACTGTATGATCTCTGGCTGATACTAAAAATGACATAGAGATATGCTATTCTATAAATAACACTTAAATCAATTTTACCTTTAGGAAAACTGTTCCATAAGAGCTTCCTATGCTATTTCTTGAGAAATTTTGTACCAAATAAGCTAATCTTATTTTATATATTTATTGGTCTGCAAGTCATCAAGGGTGTTAACGTTAAAAAAAACAAAACACGCACTTGGTAAAAGCTTCCATAATATGTATTGTATATTTATGCATATATTTTTCTAGAAAGTATTGTTTATAATATAATAAGGTTAACATCTAAAAAAAGAGAAATGAAAAAAAGCATTTCTATTTTAATGTGTAGCTATACGGGAGTAGCACAGTTTAGTTCATGTGCTGATTAGGAGAATTTAGGATAATTAGTAGAATTATACTAACATTTAGTATAATTAGTAGAATTTAGCCAGGCATGTAAAGGAGAAAATTCAAATTAAATATTCATTTATGTATATTAATTTTAGCTTTTTTGCCAACTTGAGTAGCCCTGTGAGTAACATCTGCTTTTTTATAAGATTCCTAATCTGAGTTGTTTCTTACTAGTGAACACAAAACTCACAATATTAGGGGACAATCCTCCAAATAAGGTTAGAAAGAAGTAATTATATACATGTTTTAAGTTTCTGGTCCATTTAAGTGAATTAGGAGGCAGCCACTATTACCTTCAACTAGGATTTAGCAAAACCTGCAGACAAAAATACTTACACTTGACAAATAATCAGATTAGGCTTTTTAAATTTAAACACAGGGTTTATTCTCTCTGCTCATCCATTCTTATCTATAACACATCTAAAGAATAAATTTTCACGTCTGTATTGAAGCCACACAATACCTCCTACAAGACTGTGGAAATTTTGTTGGGTGAACTAAGTACCAAAAAACCTAATTGTAATTCAACACCATTATACATGGTTAATGGACCTACCACCCAGACTCTCACAGAGACATACACCAATGTAAGTTATATTTAGGAGGGAATAGCCTTAAGTTTTATATAGGTTAGAAAGCAGGATGTGGAATCACAGAATCACAAATAATTTGGATTGGAAAGAGCATCTTGATGATGTAGATTCTAAATCCCACCTCAGATGTGGTCCAGTAAGGCAAAGGTCTTCAGGGTCTCATCCAGCTTGAAGCTTTGAATATCTCCAAATGTGTCATTTCCACAGCTTCTCTGGGCAGACTGTAGGCTTGATTGCCCACATGACAAAAAAAGTATTTCCTTATATGCAGTCAGATTTTTATTTTTTGTCTTCTGTCCTGTTATTGAATCCTTGAGAGAAGCGCTGCTTTGTTATTTTTACAACCTCACATTACGTAGCTGTAGACAGCAATAAGATCTCCCATCATCTTTTTCTTCTCCAGCCTGCTGGAAGAAGGAGCTACAATCCAGACCTCTGTGAAGAAGCCCATCTTAGAATGTCCTTATATGGCCCCTTACCATGTAGGTGGTCTCTGCTGGACTCACTTCAGTGTACCCATGCCTTGTTTGTAGTAGGAAACACAGCACTGAATGCTTTACTCCAGTGCTGGACAAAGAAAAATTTTCCTTGACCTGCTGGCGATACTCTTGTTAACGCATCCCAGGATGCTGCTGACCTTTGTTGCAAGGACACATTGTGAGTTGTTAAGAGCTAATAGTTGGAGGACTGGAAATGCCTTGGCAATCTCTTATCACCCATTGTATGAGCTTTGACCGTGCAGCAAAACTCCTAGGACATAAAATTGGGCTGTCAAATGATTGGACACATCCCTTAAGAACGTAGTCTCCAGTCACTATCATTTTGTCACCATATACCTTGCAGCTACTTGCTTCAACCTGATAGATACAGGAGTTTCCATTCTAAATGCTCTTCTTTCTCACCTTTCCTAGAGTAATATATATTTCTTGAAGCTGCAAATATGCAGGTGGAGAATGAGTCCTCCTCCTGCTGCCAGAAGGCACGTCCCCTGCCTTCCTTGTCATTGTCCCTGATGTTTCCTTCAGTGTGGTCTGTACCTGAAGTTTATTCCTTGCAGCTTGGGCCTCAAGCTTTTGTCTCTGCAGGGTGTCTGCAAAGACATTGTTGATTTACGTGTGCTGTGATTTAACTCTGGTAGTCAGCTAAGTCCCACACAGTCACTTGGTCAGTCCTCCAACAAGGGACTAGGAATGCAATGGGAAAGGCAAAGCAAACCCACACATGGGTTGAGACAAAGACAATTCAAAATGTAAAGCAAAAGCTGTGTGCTCAAGAAAAGCAGAATAAGTAATTCGTTCACTGTTTCTGACGGGCAGGCAGGTGTTCAGCCATTTCCAGGAGAGCAGGGCTCCATCATATGTGGTGGCTATTTGGGAAGACAAATGATGTAACTTGGAATGTTCCCTCCTTCCCCCAGCTTTACATACTGAGCACAACCCCATACAGTATGGAATGCCCCCTCGATCAGTTTGGGTCACCTGTCTTGTGCACCCCCAACCTCCTCACTGGTGGGGTGGTCTGGGAAGCTGAAAAGGCTGTGACTGCTTAGCAATAGCTAAAACACTGCTGTGTTATCAGCTCTGCTATTGTGTCACAAATCCAAAACTATATTTCTGTACTAGCTACTATGAAGAAAATAAACTGTATCCCAAACAAAAAAAAAAATCAATATAATTCTGTGAGTCTTACATCACCTGTTCCCCCTTTACTGGTGCTACAGGGAAGAGCTAATGAATTGGATGTGAAGAGCTAATCTATTGGATGTGAAACTGCTGATAACTGTTGTTATCCCCGCAGTAAAAAGGGAGGATAAAGAAGACAGTGCATATTCTAGAAATCTAAACATTCATGTCCCTACAGCAAATGAAGGTTAACTCTTAGAAAAAATGATCGGAGATCATTTAAGTCATTACAAAAGCAGTAGAAATGGCAGACAGTCAAGAATGTTCTAGCTGGCCATAAATTGGAAGAGCAGCAATCCCAGAGGAAACAAAAAGAGGAGACACAAAAATCTTAAGTGTGAAGAGCTCTCCTTATTTCAATAAGATTGAGAGCTTCTCTAATGAATACAATTGGCAAGGGAAGTATTTAGCAATGTATAGTACCACTTAAGACATATTAAGCACTTGCATTTCCTTATGACTATTCCTTGGAGGTAATTTGAAGGACGAATGGTCTCTTGTGGCAGGGTAGGAAGAATGTGTTCACATTGTTTTTTCTTTCTGAGTGTGGCAGAAATAGAGAAACTTTCCTGTGCAGATGATTTATCAATTTTAGGAGAAAAAGGTTTACAAGTTGCAAATGCCATCTGTCTTTGGAAGACAGATTAGAACAGAAGAATGACATTGAAATGTACAGCAAGGCTGAATTTCCCATTAGTGAGGGAACACAAAAATAATCTGCTGGGTCCATTATGTATATTCAGTCATATACTGTATTTTAGTCCTGTATGTCTCTGCAGTTCTTTAAGTTCCACAACAGTTAACTCCAATTTTATTATCATTTCAGAAATCAGAAATTAGGGTTTTTTTAAAACACTTTTTAACCTGAAAGCAAACTATTAACATATTGTATGGCCCATTTTCACCAAAGCACTAAAAAGACAGCCTTTCTCTCTGTGATGTGTAAGTACAGGTAAGATTCCTACAGTGAATAAGTTCTAATGAGGCAGGAGGACATTCTACCACCGTAGTTTGCACAAGCTTTCTGGATTTTAGGTCAGGATCCCCACCTCTGCATCATTGTCACCACACTGTCTCAACCCAATCCCCAATAAAGAGTGTTGAGCTGCTTGCAGGCTATGAACTCTCAAGAGAAGTCAATGTGCTTTGTATTAGAATAGGCAGTTTGGTTATCAGTGCATTCACATGGGTGTGCACCAATGAAAATTAATTTTAAAAAGTACCTCTGTCCCTGCCTCCTCTCTGAAACGTAGGACAGATAATTGATAGTCACTGTGTATTATTAAGCCCTGCATATGAACATTGGTCATAAAAAATTACCTAAATGACATGAAGGAATGGCCATAGGACCACCAGAAGAAGGAGTTGGAATGTAAGTAGAAAGATTTTTTAAGGAATCTGAATGAAATTCCTGGAAGTTTTCAAACCAGTTTTACAGATAAGAATGGGTATTTTTGAAGTGTGTTATTTCGTTACTCTATATTCAATAAATCTAGGCAAATTTTTGCCAATAAATTTAACTCACAATGGTTTTTTGAAGATATAAGGATCATCCTGGAATGCATAAGCATAGATGTACAGAAATACAGGTTTCTGGAATTATGACATTGGAAAGACACTTGAATAACTGTAGACAACAACAATAACAACAGCAACAACAGCTGATAACAGATGACATGTAATTCATGCAAATAACTGTGTCAAATGAAATCTCAATTTTGTCTTCTTTTGCTTTGCTTTAATTTAGAGGGGATTTTATTTCATCCATTTATTTATTTATCATATTGTTTATTGATGTGATCAGTTTTAATGTCCATCAAGAGTTCTGTAAAAGAGCTTGTACAATAAGGTCTTTTGGAGACATTGAATATACAGTCCTGAGACAATGTCAGGGGATTTGTTGATTGCTCTCTTTCTATGTTAGCAGGATAAACTACTGAACAGCCATAATTTTGCATTTTATCAGTTCATTCATTCTGACTTTTTAAACATTTATTTATCATCTTAATTAAAAAAACGAATAAATTTTTTCCTTGTTGTGTCTTAATATTTTTCCAGGCATAACTTTTGTGCTCAGGGTTGGAAAAGCTCCATGCTATTTTGAACTTGCAAGTCCAAGCCTTTCTCAAAGGTCGAAGTTTCTGCTTTTTTGGTCCAAAGTGGCCTTGGACCTCCTGCTGTGTTTATCATGTGTGTCAGTCAGGTTCACTAGTCATCCACACAAAATACCTTTTATTCTTGCTTGAAGAGAGTCCCAACAATACTGAGAAAGTGATCTAATCATAGAATGCTGCCAAAATGAAATTTATCCGCCAGTCAAACATGCATTTAAAAAGAAATATGACTGCAAAGTCCACAAAATATTTTTAAAAGTGATTGCAAATTAAAATCTCTCCAGCAGATGGAAAAGTGGGACCACCTGGCAATAGGCCAGAAATCATTTTTGTTTTGTATTTAAGCTTTTTTGGATGTGTGCCAGCAAACCAAGTCCAGCATCTGTTTCTGCAGCTGCTACACAGGGAAATAATAATTCCTCAGGCTAAAGTTGCACAACAACAACAAATATCAAAGTAACTCAATTGATGAGTGATCAGTAAGGGAAAGGAGAATTCTTAATTGTCACCCTTATGATCTGTGAATTGAAATAAAGGTAGTAAATTTAAAGATATCTGATTTAAAGCAAATCTCAATATCAATATAATATAGTTTTGCATTGTCAAAAAATATTTTCCTACTTTAATTCAAAAAGACAGAGTTGTATATGTGCAAAATACTTAGCACAAGTGGAAGTTATATTTCATGAATCATTGGATCTTCCTTGTAAATCATTCCATCTCCCATATATTGCCTTTTAATATTGGTCTTAGCACAGAGCTCAGTACCCTGGAAAAGAAAGCTCTGCCTACAAGATGTTTTGATCTTTCCCATCAGTTTGATAAGGGCAGTAAGCTGTTGCTTTCTTTAAAATGATTTAAAAAAAACTATATTATGGAGTGGATCAGTGTGAAGGTTGGAGTGATACTATATAGACAGGACAACTTAGCAATAAATGTGATAATAAGGAACAAGTATCTCCTGCATCTCAATTAGTAAATTTCTCCTTCCTTCCTTGTTACACTTGAAATCTTGCTAGGAATAAAAAGGAACAGTTTTGATAAGAGTAAAAGCCTTCTGTGTTGAACCCATAATTTTTTATTAGTCTAATTAAGGCCTTAGAATCTAATCACAATGAGTTATTAATATTACAGTTACACTGAAGCTAACACATTCAGTAATATAATGCAAATTCATACATATTAAATCCACTTTTCCTCTGGTGTTATGTTTATACTTCAAGTCCTAAGGTCTACAGCTTTGGTCTTTAAGAAAAATTGGTCCGGGGAGTAATGAAAAGTCACTGGTATCCTGAGGTTCTTGCTCAGAAAAAATATGATATTGAGAGTGGAAATTCATTCCTCCTAGGTCTTGGGTCCCCTTTTAAAATTATGAAGTTTTTAATACATGTATGTGCATGAGATAGTGGTATGAAAGGAAAGAGCTCACTAACAGCTTTTAAGAGAGCTGAAGCTTCTAGAATAAAAATAAAATGGGACATATTGTTTGAGATATATGTGGGGTCTGTTCTCAATGCATTTTAAGTACAGTTATTCTCATTTTCATTTAATCCATGTGTCCTTTCCCATTTTAGAGCTTTGCTAGCATGTCCTGTTCTGTGTGTCATTTTGTAGTCAAACCTTAAATCTTATTTTCTGTTTTTCTTTTCATATCTTTCAAAGCTACCTTATAAATATTTCAAATGTTTTCAGATCCGTTTAATTTTAAAAGGTAGTCATTACAAATTTTAGACCCCTTTTATCCAGTCTCCTGCAGCACTTTTGCAAGGTTGGCATCACTGTTGCTGTCAGTAAGACACAAATGGGAAGCAAACACACTTGAGCACCATCTTGGCTTGGGGATGGAATGCTGACAGCCTCCTGTTCTTGCCTTTAATTCACTGAACAGTAACTCAGCTGCAATCCATGACTGAGAAATAAATTTTGACTTTCATTTATTCAACATTGTTACAAACAGGCTACACAGACATTGTCCTCAGATTAAGTCAGCATAAATTGATACACCAACTTCACCAAATAAAGAAATTGAAGTCTATTACTTCCCCCAACATGCAATACAAGGATCCTACTGTTGTGGAATAATTTTGCATTTTAGCTACCATAAAAATACTTTGATGATGAAAACATTTCCTCTTTCTACATTCCTAAAGGGACATGAGCAGCTGGTCCACTTTCACAAAAGAACTGAAAAGGAAACAAAATCATCAAATAGAAAATGCCATTGCCTTGAGGGCAAGCAGCTGAGGTAATGTTGAAGAAGAAAAGGCTGAGGGATGACTTCATCCTGGACTGCAATTTCAGTCATCAAAGTAGACAGTGGAGAGGGAGGTTCTGATCTTTTTTCTCTGATGAACCCTGATAGGACAAGAGGAAATGTAATGAAGCTGCGTCACAGGAAGTTCAGGTAGGACACTGGATAAACTTTCTTCACCACAGGGTGGGCAGTCACTGGAACAGCGATCCAAGAGAGTGGTCATGGAACCAGGCTTTTCAAAGTTCAGGGAGGATCTGGATGTTGCTCTTAGCCATGTGTAGTCAACTACCTAGTTTTAGGTAGTTCTGAGAGAAGTGGGGAGATAGAATTGACTATGGGTCCCTTCTGATGAGATATTCTATTACTCTCTTCTCCCAAAGGAGAGAAACTTATCATGGAGAAGAGCTGGAATACTATGAGTTGTCTAGAGCCTAGGGTATGAAACACGTCTTTTTGAATATTGTCATTTTTTCCACTGACAGCTGTCTTTGGTCAGGTCTACAGAAAGTAAAAAAAGTTCTTTTTGTCAAACAATGACATAGGATGTTTTTTCCTTCTTTTCTTTCTTTCTTTTCTCTCCCTCTTTCTCTCCTTCCTTCCTTTCCTTTTTTTTTTTTTTTCCTCCAGAAATGATTCCTTCCTTCCCAATATTCTGTTAATAATCTGTAGACTATGGAACCATAGGACAAGTCTGACATATAAAACAAAGACTTAAATTTTGGACTATTAGTTTATAGCCTCGTATATTAAGAGGACTGTCTATCAAAAATCCATCTTACAAAAAAATCAGTTGAAATTGTTCTTTTTCCAAAAAAGAACACTCCCCAAAGGACTAAAATTAATTCCACCATGAGGATCTTTTACTGCCGATATCCTAAATTTTCAACATTGTTCCCCCTTTTTCATCAAGAAACACACTTTATTGATGGTGCAGCTATTAAATAGAGTATTATTTTTTCTCTGAAGGTACATAATATGGAGATTATGTTTGTTGTGGTAGTTTCAAGGAAATATTAATTCTGAAATGAGAACCTGATCATAAAAACTGAGTTCACTTTAAAAAATATCAAATATTTTA
>VZSJ01000371.1:101029-112718 GCA_013398405.1 Pheucticus melanocephalus | reverse complement strand
TCTTCTCTTCTCTTCTCTTCTCTTCTCTTCTCTTCTCTTCTCTTCTCTTCTCTTCTCTTCTCTTTTCTCTTCTCTTCATTTTTTAATGGAGAGGGAAATCATATAGAGGAAACATGATCTGCCCATAATGTCTACATTAACTTCTGCTTCTATTTATCTTTATGAAAGAAATCCAATATTTAAAATTTCAGCATTAACTTTGTTTATATGCATACCATGCTCGTTCTTCACACCCTTGTATTCCTGCTCTGTGTCACTGCTCCAGTAAGCTTCCCTGTATTCTTGTTTTCTGTTAAAGTCATAAATTTCTTTGCTTTTGGTCAGACTTTTTTTTAGTCTAATTATAACTTCTGAGTTTTAACATTCTTTATTGTCAGCTATTTGCAAGGATTTTCTGTTGTACCTATGAGTAAAAAATCCAAAGCAAAATTTCTAAAAACTATCACTCGTATTTACTAACACAGGTAGAAAAGCTATACTCAGTCTGGTCTCTAATGATAGACATGTTTATGCAGCATATATTAAACAATAACTTAAAATGCATATAATACTTATTTACTCAAAATGAACCACCAATGTTAACTGTATTTAATGTAAGCAAATATAAGCTAAATATTATGTAATAGGTTCTAAGATTGGAGTTGATATTCTCTAAGAACTGTACCACAATTCTTTCTGGAGCTATAGCAGTGTTACACAGCTGGAACTGGAACAGTAGGCTGAACAAAAAAAAAAGAACAAACAAAGAAAATTCTTTTGAATACTCTATGTTACAGAATGTGCTGGATGAAAAATAATTGTATAATTTTTTCTCTTTTTTTCCCTTAACATATCTCTTAGTGCTTATAACAGCTATTCAAAATAAACACATACAAATCCATTGTAATCCAATGTATTTCAATTTTTTTTCTGTGTTGTTATTCTTGCACAGTTCATAAAAGGCTTATTTCACAATGCTGTTTCCCTCAGAGGAAAGGAAAGCAAAAGCTATCATTTAATGAGACTTTAAATTCTTAGCAACTCTTACAAAATAAACTAGTGAGTTACCATTAAAAATGGCAAAAATAAAAAAAAAAAATTCATTTTTATGTTCATAAAATCTAAACCTAAATTTCTTTGTCTTCATGCAGGATTACATTATTTCCCTCTTGGATTCAAAACTCATTGAAATCAATGGAAAACTTGATAAGGTTTGGCTCAGGTTCTCTTTACGAACATTATAGCAGTAAGATTTTATGATGTTTGCACAAAAGCTAATAAAAATAAACTTTGAATTTATTTTCCAAAATGGTCCACAAACCCATCATCTGATCCATGAGAAATCGATGGTTAAATCAACAGACAACAATCTTTCTATCTGCTTTTGAGCCCAGACCACATCTACCTACACAGCGAGCCAGACGTGTGTCGTGCAAATAAAAGTAGGTCAAACAAATTCAGAGTATCTAAGTCAATTCTACCAGCTGAGGAGCTGGCTCAGTGACTTGCACTAGTGTTGAAGTGCAAGAGGGGCTATACATGTATTCACTTAAAATATTTTTAGCTTCTGCCTGAGCTTTTCATACCCTACATAATAGCAATAAACCCATTTTTAGTGATTTTATTTATTGGTAAAGAAAGAAGTGGTGTTTTACAATAAATGTAGTTTTGAATAGTGCATCATCTTGGTAATTCACTTACCTATTTGATGTATTAACCTACTGGTACCTGACAGCAATGGGAACTGCTATGTCTCAATTGATATGTTCTTTCCACTCTCATTTCAGACCTTTGAGGCTGGAAACACTCTCAAATGCTTGCAATGTTAACAGGTGTTCATATTTTCTTTTCTCTCATCTTAAAGGCCATAATACACTCAGGAGCAGGGCTGTGAGTTCACTGATATTGCCGCTCACTTCCCAGGAAAAATGTACATCATGTCCTGACCTCCATCGGAGTCACTCTGTTCTTAATCTTCTTTCCTTGTGAGATAAGGATTGGTCTTGCAAGTACCAGCAAGATGCACTCTTATGTGACATGCTTTTTTGACATTTCCCTCCTCAGACAGTAATTTTTTCAGTCTCTCACTTTAATTCAAGGTGTCTTTTCCAGAGCCAGAAGGGCTGGTTGACACTTCTGTTTACACCTTTCTCTATTTTTGGAATGTAACCACATTATGTGATTTTAAAATGCATATTTAAACTACTCTGCATCAAAGATTGTAATATCTTCAGAAGGTGGAAAGACTTCCCAGAAATGGTTCTGTTTTCTTTGAATTATTTACAGACACATTGTCATCTCTACTTTCATTCCTTAGCACTCACTGATAGAAAATTGTCTTAGAATTGATGTATAAGAGAGTTGTGCAGAAAGACTCCACAGTGAGATCTCAGGTGCTCCTTGAATACTTTTTCTGAGGTGCATGCAGAGTCTGTGAAAGGATTACTCGGACATTTGCAAAAAAGGGCCTCACCAAAATTTCATGCAAAAAAGCATGCTGAGCTACTGTATGGCAAACTGTACTCACCCACTGTAGCTTCCCTGCTGTGGTGACAGAAATGTTTATTGCCCAGGTACCATTACTGGGCTGATGTAGAGAGATTTCTCTCTCTGCAGAGAGATATCACTGCTCTTCGAGCAAGTCTAACACTGAACAGACAGATGAGGAAGGGAATCTATCTCATATGCACGTTTTGCCATTGCACATTTGCATTTTTTAATAATGTAACTTATCTTCTGAACAAGCTAACTTAAATTCTATGACTTTTCTCCAGAAGCATTTAAATGTCTTTAATATTATTTATATTGTGAGTTGTGTTTTGCTTGGCCTGTATACAGATGCAGATTTATCTCTAATGGCACTATTCTGTGACATACGTATCATCATGAATCATTTACTTAGGTCATAAATTTCATCATGTTCAGAATCTTGCTGGACAGTGGGGTGTGCTCCTACTAGGGAAGAAGTCTTGTTCTTCCATTCAGGGCTCTCTAGGGGAAAAGAAGATGAAACAATTCCCCAAATACAAAAGGCAAGCATTAATCAACATCGTGATCTGAAAAGATGTGAAACAGATTCTTTTCCTGTACAAAGAAAGCCAGATTCCTTGGAATTAAAACCAGTCAAGTAGTGCTAGTGTATCTAACACCTTCAAATTAAATGCTGTTATGCACAAACTCGTGCAAAACTTGTGATATCTTTGGTTCTTTGGCTTTTAAACTTTATGAGTCGTGCAGTTATTCTGTGGCTTTCTCATAAACTGATTATAAATTGATTACTTAGACTTCATACAGTATTATTTGAACTTCATGATAAATCATTGAAACATCTGCTTTATAACAAAAATCAAGTAATGAACAGCAAACAGCTTATGGAAAATGAAAACATGAAACTAGAACAAGTTAGTAAACTAAATATTTAGAATTTTAAAGCATCTGATAATCATCTGAATATTCATTACTGCTCTGTTCCAGCAAATACTTACTTGCATGCATATTAATAGGTATAATTGCTTTTATTATTTGATAGGTTTAACTTTAATGTATAGTTTACTATATCTTTCTTTTTCTCCCATGTAATCTGATCTCATATTTCTTTCTCATATAGAAGGAAACTGCTTTTGGCCTATCCAGCAATTTTCTCTTCAGTAAGATGACTGTTTGGAGTTGACCTTCATTTCTTTGTTTTATGGGTGTCATTTCTTCTTAAACAAACGCTTGTTGGTTAAAGAAAGAAGAAATATTAGTTAATGTCATATAGTGAAACCTTTAAAACACATTAACACACATCACATGTTAATTTGAGCATGTGATGGCAAAAAGATTAATCGCCTCCATCCCTACAGGAGTCCAAGACATGAATTTTTAAGCTAATAGCTTCCAGACAGGACAAGAAACTTTTTCCTATTGCAAAAATAATGAATGTTGTAAACTTCAGGAAAGGGCCCAACTGTGACTTTCTATGTACAGGCCTGACAGCATCTAAAGAAAATATACAGGATTGTTTGTTCCTGTGGCTATCTAATACTTTGGTTCACAAGAAAACAAAAGTAAACATTTCTATTTTTCCTTCTTTTTGTGAAGACCCTTCTTATTTTTCAATAGGAATAGAAAAAGCTTATTGGCTCTTGGTGGTAAATCATTTGGCTGATTGTTCCAGAGTTGCCTATCTACTTATAAATGGCATAAGGAGGGACTAAAATGCAAGCAATAATATAATGGGCTCTCACTATCAACAACATTGAAGGACTGCTGAAACAGGATCAGTCCCATTTTGTGATCAGATAGTGTATGAGTACAGAAGTACTATCTCTAACTTCTCTAGAAAAAAATCAACTTTTGTTGGGTTTTGTGAGTTGGTTTTTTTAAAGTGCTCTGCACTTTCCTGTCTGCTATATTTTCCAATATCTTCTCAAACCAGTGGTGCTGGGATAACAACTCTGAGGAGGTAGTCCCAAGGTATGGATGCAAGTACAAGGTTGCAGTATTTCTCCTTGGAATGTGATTATATAGCAGGAGTAAATTTCACTAGAAAGGACTTGTGTACTTGCTTTTTTTTCCTTTTCAGTTACATCTGGGCAGCAAGTTAGGTGGGAGGATATGACTTTATTCAGATGCAAAGTTTAGCTTATGAACCAGAATCAGATCCTGGAAATAAAAGGGAAGAAAATTCTTCTGAGTCACCTGACAGATTGGAGGAGCTTTGAAGCAAAGTCTCAGCAGTAAGGTTTATTATCAACCTTGGTGGGTCTTCCTAGCCTTGTGAGTTAGTTACTGAGAGAAGAAAAAAGCCTCTAGCACTGAAATTGGTGTATTCCTTACATACATTGATGAGGAACTCAGTTTCTCACTATCTGAAGTATTTAACTCTGAGTTGTCATTCAGATCACAGCATAGTTTCACATGAAATGAGAGGACCATCTCGCAGACCACCAAACAAAGTATCTGGTACTGGTAGTCTGAGGGAAGCACAGAGTTGCAACAACATGAACATAAAAATGGGATCAAAGTTAGGGTGTTTGTTTCCACATTCTAATATCAATATTGTTGATGTCATTACAGCTTCCATTTGGCATGATAAAGAGGACAAAATTTAAGACATACAATTTTTCATTGATTTTTTTCCTCTGTCATCTTTGGTTACCCAAATCAAGTAGAAAGCTCCATTTCACAGAGCATGGCTTTTGATGATGCTGCTAGGCCCAAAGAGGAAAGGGGTTCATCAGTAATATTTATAACAACAAACTAGTCTTAAAATTCAACTGTTGTTTCATTGACTTAATGAAATATTTGGGAAGAATTAGTAATCTTTTACATTCTCCTGGATTAGAGGCTTGGTTTCAAGGTTGCAGGCCAGTCATAAATCTTTGTGAAGAAAAAAAATCAAACACAGCAAAACCAAACAAAATATCCACACTAAATATCTCTGGAGAAGATGGAAGACGAAGCAACATATTAAAAAAAAAAAAAAAAACAAATCCACACATTCATTATGGAGGCATGTCTTTTTATAAAGAGATGCTCTAATCTCACTAAATGTTACTCAGTGATCCCAAGATGAAGATTCACTTAAAAGAACTGTCAAGAGGCCATTTCAAGGGATTCTAGCAGGAATTCATGAGAGGGTGACAAAAGTGGTGAAGAGCTAAAAATTTATTTTGCATTTAGTTCTTCTGACTCGAAGGAATAGAGTCAGACTTGCACAGAATGAGCAATATGCTGATTAACATAAGAAATAGCTCCTTTATCAAGACCATTCATTTTTGAATAAGTGTTAGGAACTACACCTTGCCTTAGAAGCCAAAACTTAAATGTCCTCTTTTCTAAGCCTAGGATACTTATGCTTGATTCTTAAGGGATTGTTTCAGGCTATCTCAACTACAAAGGGCTTTTTAATTCGCAGTGTTTTGAATACACTTACACCTAGATTAAGTGATTACTGAGGAAGTTATTATTCCCCTCCTGCCCACTGCCCTATTTCCTAAATGAAGCACAAATCCTGCAGTTAATCTCACAGTGATCACTGAAGGAATCCTAATAGGATCTTATCATAGCACTATAAGCTGCTGCTGGTTTGACTTTTCCCAGGCACAGAAACCACCAAAGGTGAAATGTCTTTTTCTTCCCAGTCAGCTTATTAACATAAATAGCTGTCAAAAAAATGCCTACAGACTTCTTTCTTCTCAATGGTGAACAATACCTCACTTTTTTTTTTGGTATGGTTTGATATGGATATGAATTTGGATTAGTTTTAATTTCTATTAATCACTCAAATCTAGTTTAAATCTTGTTTTGATTTTCTAGTAAAAAGTTTCTCTCCTCCATCCTCTTCTAGAGATAGAACTCTCACTTCTAGTCTTTTATTATTCTCTAGTCTTCCAAATGGACTGAGTCTCTTCAAGCATTCAAAAAACCAGACCACAACTATTCGTCACTTTCTGAAGAAAGTATTGCACTAGGAGTCAGAATACATCCAGACTACTGATTATCTGATTTAACCAAAGTGATTTAAACCAATTAGATAGCTAAGCCCCACAAGGACAATAGTTCATGCTCCCTGATGGGATGGGAGGGGGAATTGATTGGGTAAAAGTGAGAAAATTTGTGTGGTGAAATTAAAGCAGTTCAATAGGTAGAGAAAAAAACTGTGCGCACACACTAGGCAAAACAAAATAAAGAATTCATTCCCTGCTTCCTATGGGCAGGCAAGTGTTCAGCCAGGTCCAGGAAAGCAGGGCCTTGTCACATGTAACAGTTACCTAGGAAGACAACCACCATTATTCCTAATGTCTCCTCTTCCACCTTCTTCTCCCATCTTCTATGACTGAACATGATGTCATACGGTATGGGCAATCCCTTTGGCCATTTGAACAATTCTGACCTCATCTGCATAGCCTTAATTGTTGAGAGATTTATAGTAGTCTGAATAAATCAGTCACATCACATTAGTTTAATCTGAAATACTACTCCATTCTTATTGTAGTTTCTCTTAGGATGAGATCCATCTAAACTAAAGATGATAGTGGAGTTAAAGCAGATCATTGGAGCTTTATTTCAAATCAATAGAGACAGAGAGAGAGAGAGAACTCCAAAAGAATGTTCATCAAATGTGTTCCACATGAGATCATTCATTTCTGAAGGTATTTTTTCTCTTGAATATCAAGGAGTCTTCCTAGTCTAAATTTTACCTGTTCCATTAGAAAAATTCCCTGCTTTTCTCAGCTACTACATCTTTCTGATATTTTACAAGATTAATCACTGTTGTCTTCCTCTAACAGTTTTCAATTTCTTTCTTCTTCCCACTTGTTCTGTGAAACTGTGGAAATAGTACTTAATAATTTAAATGCAATCTGTTAAGTACACAAAGAGGAAAAAAAAGATTGACTGGTAAGTAAAAATGTTTGCTGTCTCAACTTTTGAAAGGTTACTTTAACAACTTTTTGTTTGCTTTGCTTTTTGTTGGTGTTTTTTTCTTCTTTTTAAAAATTCTAGTAAGAACGGCTTTACCACAAAAACACTAAATAGATAAGTTTTTGGGGTTTCTGCTATAGTGTTATTTTTGCTATCTCTATAGCTTGACATTTTGAAGTCTGTGCAATTTAGTAGACATTATATCAACAATGAAAACCTTTCCTGATCATCAACTACTGTGTAATTGACATACAAATGCTCTAGAACTAGTTGGCATATTTTAAGTATTATTTACATTAAATTATCTGTAGTGAAAACAGCCAACCCTACAAGAAACCTTCTTAATTTCTACTAAAAAAGCAAACAAATCTCTTTTTAAAATAAAACAATAATAGAAATAATAAATATCATGTGGGTTTAACACTTGAACTTTGTCTTTGCTCTATTAGCAGAAGAATGTTGTATTAAAAACCACAGTTTTTCAGTCCACCACAAGATTGACGCAAAGGGCAAATATAATTCTAACAAAAAGACTTATTTAATGCAGAAATAATGGCAACAAGAATTTGTTCTTCAAGTGGAAATACTTTAGGCTTCTTCACAAAAACAGAAAAAACTTTATTGAACAAAAAGCATAAAATAAAAGATATAAATTATGACAAGAAAAGGGTCAATGAGCACAATTGAAATACACTAAGCTTCATCTGAATATGAGGAAAATCTTCTTCACTCTGAGGAGGACAGAACACTGGAACTGTATGCCCAGAGTTGGTGGACCTTCCTTGTCTGGAGATATCCAAAACCCACCTGTACCAGTGCAACCTGTTCTAGGTAAACCTGCTTTAGTGAGGTGTTAAATTAGGTATCTTCAAGCAGACCTTCCAACACCAACAATTCTGTGAATAAAAAAGAAAAAATATTTTCTTAGAATTCAGAAAATCAGAATGGAAAGGAGCAAGAGATCTGTGGAGGTGCAATGACGTGCCTGGTTCTATATAAATTGTGTCAGAAGTTATGACATTATGAATTCATTAGATTTGCCTGGGGGCCCTGATGTAAGTACTACTTAATTACACACTCAGGGTTCCTGAATTTATATACTGAAGTTAGAGTTAGGGTAAGAGTTAAAAGAGGTGAAAACAAAACCAAAAACCCACGCTGTTCACTTTAGTTCACAAAGAAAGAATTTTCAGCAGGGCAAGTGAAGGGCTCTGTGATTCACCCGGCGAATGTCAGCTCCTTGTGTAAGAGTGTTCTGTGACAGCTCAACTTTTCATAGCTTAGATGAATAAAGTTTAGGCAGACATGTTTTCTTTCCATATCAGGGTAAAATCAGGAAATAAGACAAACTTTTTCAGCAGACAGACAGGTATCTGTAGGAACATATTCAGCTTGAAAATTAGTACGAGGCTTCCCAAAGAAATGTGTAAGTTTCTGGAGTAGCTAATTACTTGAAGTTTCCTTATATCAGATGTAGAAGGGTTATCAGTGTCTCCCAGAGCTGTCTCTCTGTTTTACTTTAAACAATTTTGGCATAAAACAGAAATAGCCAGTGAAGAAGAGACCAAACTCACAATTCCTTCTCTGTGTCCTAGCCTTTGTGAAACAGCTTCTTGCTTCACAGCCCTGAAATGCCTCCAGAATTTCACCTTTTACAGTGAGCTGCTACATAACCAGAAAGCTGAATCCTCAAGCATTTATATCCAGATTATTTTGAACCTGATATTTCGAATCACAGGTAGAGAGGTAGAAAGGCAGATTTAACTTACTAAAACCAAAATTAATCTTCTTCAGACCTTTACCTTGTGAGAACAATGATCCACGGAGCCCTTTTTACATCCACTGGGACCAGTAATGTTAATGGTCCACTGTTAATTTCCTCTGTTAATGTTTCAGGGGTATCTTTCTTTAAGAGTCTGTCATCTTCAGCACACAGCTTCTAATCTAACTTCCAAAAGACACTCTAAAGAAGCAGTTAAATTAATCTCAGCTGATTTCCCCAATTTTATATTAGGCATTTATTATAAGACCTGCAAAATACCTGCAACTTATAAACAGAAAAACAAATAAATAAGCTTGTATGACCCATTCTAGGGAGCAGCAGAGACCAACATTTCAACTCAGGGGTGATGCCTACCTGTCCATCAAAGGTCCTTTACTTGAATTATAAGCATGATTTCCATATTAGCCCTAGAAATCTAGTTGTCTTCTGTGCATAAGCTAATAATATTTTTTTACTTTTATGTTACGCCTACCATTCTTGCATATTAATTGCACACAGCAAAAGATACTGAAATTACTGAAAAGTGACCCAGTGTGGAAGGAATATAACTGCAGAGGGTGATCGCACCCTGTTTCAGGAGTGGTTAAATTGCTCTCTGGAAGTAACTGGAATTTAGGTGGAATCACCAGCATGCTTGGCTTAATTCTTCTCCTATCTTCTAGAAGCAAGTGTGGACTAGATACCAAATGGTAATCCTGTTGTAATCAGTCGAGCCCTGGTGCCAAAGGGACAACTCTGACTCTCTCAGAAATTTGCAGGTTAAAAAGTGTTCAAATTCCACAATAAATTATGTAGAATTTATATATTTTTTTAACTTAGGCAGTATCCAAAAAACCCCAAACAAAAAATGTGCAAACAAAACCCCCTAAATGTATTTTCCCAAGACAGAGCACAAAGAGGGAGGTCTTAATTCAATTGTCTGTAGAGAGGCATTTATTGCTATTTTACCACAAGAGATCAGAAGCAATCAAGTAGAGCTGATAAATTTGGTGCACATGATGGCCTTTTACTCCTACAGAGAAGCAGCTGGAAGCAAGGTTGAACACTGCAGGATGTCTCAAGCAGCACTTTGTGCAGATGTGTAGGAAATGTCACACTAAAAAACTTGTCATAGGCAAGAAAAAACACATTGAGAAAGTAAGACGAGAATTTATTCTTATGGTAAGGAAAAAATTTGGGGTTTAGTTCAAAAAGTATTATTCAAATATATCTGAAACAAAATGAGAAAAACCAAGAAAATAAAAGAAGATAAAGTATACTATTGTACAAAGCATCTCAATAATAATAAAAACAACAATAATAGTAACAACAACAATATAATTCAATTAAAAAATGCTACACACTTCATTGCTATTGTTACTTTTCTTCTGATGTTATGCTCACACTTAGGTGCTGTACATTTTCTGGGTATCAAGAGTGCACAGTACTCATGGCCATTACATAGGAAAAGGGAAATTCCAACAAGCTGTATCTTTTACAGGAAGAAGTGAGAGGTGTATAATAAAGTTTCTTCCTCTCCCTCTAGAATTCAAATTGGACTATTTGTCCAACACACATTTACACCTTGATATTTCTTTCAGGGATTCTGATCTGCATCTTCACGTTGCATCCAAATTTAGTGTACCAGATGGATTTTACATATGTTGAATGCTTGTTATTCTTTTCTCTTGTTATCCCTATAACTGTTCCTGTCCAAGTCCTATTTCTTTCACTGATGATTGGTGAGTTATTCATAGCCTTGCAATCACCAGTAACAAGCTGTGTCTCACTTCTCATCATCCCATGCACACTATGATCATTCTCAAGGCCCTTGTTATCATTCCAAGTCTTTATTTCTCTACGCTACATCAATATATGAGGAAGTTATAAATACTCTGTTTAACAGATATTAACTTTCCGATACTAATAGATATATATATAAATTATGTTTCTACAAATTAACTTTAAAGATCTGATTGTTAGGAAAAGAAGTTATTTCAGCTAAATCAGGTAAAAGCAAAACTAGACAGGTTCAGAAAAGCTCAGACAAAATCTCATAAATTTCAAATCTGAGGTCTTTCAAATCTGATACTAAGCCTGTGTCTGGCAATTAGTAATGGCTATGTTAGATTTACTGGGTTTCTGGGCTAGAGAAATAATTAAATAATGAAAAAAATGAAGATGAGAATGGGAAATAAGCCTCTGAATGACATCAATATTGGTATGCTACATTTACTTAATCCTTTACTGTTCAACTGTCATGATACTCTCTCCACTGAGTATTTCTTTACTTTTTTGCACGAGCTTTTCCTTTATTATACTATTGTTTTTGTTCACAGTTCAGTACACTGGAGGAATTTTTAAAGCATGGAAAAAAAACCCACTCAGGTGCAAGTCAAGAAACAATAACATGCACTCAAGTTACGGGAAACTGGGACTTCAGTGTACAGAGGTTAAATATCAGTAAATTTCTATGGAATTGCCTGAAGTCTGAAGTATTATACCAGACCTAAGATAATTACTTTTAGCAAGTCTCCC
>VZSJ01000371.1:31751-101019 GCA_013398405.1 Pheucticus melanocephalus | reverse complement strand
ACATAACATTTCCATAGTATTTTCTTCCAAATATGATGCAAAAAAAACTTAAGAGATATACAGAAACTTGACCTCTTATGCTGCTTAAACTCACTTGAAAGTCCCTATAATTCCGAAAATCCAAATGAGATCAAACCAACCAAACAAAAAAATGAAGTAAACAAAATTAAGAGGACGTTCTTATTGCTAATGTCAAAGCAGATCTGTATTTTTCTCTGCATATTTCTACAGAAATCTGACTTGTAAAGTTCATACTTCATCCTGTATTTAAAGTAAGAAAGAATAAAATAAAATGAAAATAGCAAAAGCCAGTAAGCCAATCTGAAATGAAATGAGCAATGTCATCCACCCCACTCCCACCCCCCGCCAAAAGATATGATAAAAAAGGCTTTAGGAGGGTATGTAAGTGAATAAGCATTAATTCAAAAGTTTTAAATTTATAGTCTCAGTTCCTTCATATAGAGTTTTGATGCCCTTAATTTTGGACAGCAGCATTTGATTTACATCCAAATTTTTGCTAAAACCCCAAAAATGGCCCATAATACAAAGGAGATTTGATGCACACACTGCAAATTACGCTATATGCTCAGTAACTTACGGGTTACAAAATTCTGATATAACAGAATTCTGTAATTTGTTCCTTGTGAATGAAACTGCTAAGAGGAACTCATCAGGATTTCAATATTTCATGAGCAAGCTATGATTGTGTTTTCTTTACTGGGTAAACAATGAAGATAGTGAAACAATAATAATACGTAATGCAAAAAGAGGATGTAATATAGCATGCTATTTCAGGAGACATTTCAAACAGATATGTACTATTGTATTTTAAAACTTATGAATACATTAGAAAGATTTATTAAGATGATAGGGAGAAAAAAACCCCTACAATATGACACAAGATTAAAAGAACGTCTATACCAAATAGAAGACAGTGGCAAAGAAATGTCCAACTTATGCAAAAGAGCCTTCTTGAAGACATTGTCTTAACTTTGAAAAGATATTTGCTTTCTCAGATTGGCACTGTGCTTGTGGATGGGAGATTATTTTTATGAGGACATTAGTATTATCATACAAAGATATATCTTTCACAGAATGTCAGAATCAATTAGGCTGGAAAAGACCTTTGAGATCCAATGTGTCAATTAGACCATGGCATTGAATGTCACATCTAGTCTTTTCTTAAACACCTCCAGGGATGTTTATTCCATTACCTCTCTGAGAAGCTCACTCTAATGCCAAATCACCTTTTCTGTGAAGAACTTGTGGCAAAATCTCTTCAGTAGCACCCAGTGAGAAGACCAAAAGTAATGGCCATGAACAGAAACACACTAGGTTCTGTCTGAGCAGCTGAGAATTCTTTTTTTTCTGTGAGGATGACTGGCACAGGTTGCCCAGAGTGTTTGCAAAGTCTGCCTTTTCAGAGATGTTAAAAATCCAACTTGAGATCATCCTGGTAAGGCTGCTCTAGATTACTCTGCTTGAGCAGGGGGAATAGAGGAGGTGACCTTTAGTTGTTGCTTCTAACCTCAATCATTCTTGTGATTCTGTGATCTTCTGGTTCTGGAGAAATTCAGCTAATCTTTGGTAATTTCTACACCATTATTCACTGTAAAAAATAGTCATAATCCCAAAAATATTTCTATTATTAAAACTGGAAAAAAAAAAGGTGGAGGGAAAACATGGCTGCTATCTAGAAATGTAGTTGCAGAAATAGCATCAGAGAAGAAAGAAGATCAATGTAAGCGAACAGATACTGCTGGCATGAGATTGGGAAGGTACATAATGCCAGGAATAAATTTGCATTCAAAGTGGAGGTAGATTCCAAACAAAATTATTGTAGTAACCAAAAATAGGTAGTAGTAAAGTTTGCTGGAAGAGCAGGGATATTGTCTCAAGCTGCTTTTAATGTGGAGTTCACACATTTAGAAAAATGTGAGACTGACAGTCTCCTATGACTGAGACTTGGTTAGACTCACTGAGAATATCTACCCTATAAAAAAAAGGCGAATGGAAAAGTGAGCTCAGAAGCTGCAGTTTTGATTGTTGTGCACCACACTTGAAATTTCTCCTGCAATAATTTAATTTTAAGGTTACACAAGGAAAACAGGATGATTCATAAAATTATTTCATGCCAAGATACTCTGACCAGAGATAGATAGCGTGTTATAAAAATAGCACAGGATTCAAAGGTCCAAGTAATTATTGAGAATTTAGAGATATCATTACCTAGTGTCTTGTGAATAAGTAATTGAAGGCTTTAAAACTGTCTCTTTGCTTAAAAAGCTAAGGAGATAGTGTGAGGTTCTATTGGGTGTGCATAACAAAGTTTTGGTAGCAGAGACACAGGAAGGGTGGCTTTTCTCAGTAACTGCCAGAGGCCACCCCTATTTCCAACAGAGCCAATGTGAGCTGGATCCAAGGAGGACCAATCCCTGGCCAAGGTAAAGCACATCAATGACAACAGTAGAACCTCTAGGATAACAGTTTCAAGGGCAAAAGTGACTGCAGAACAACAACTGCAGTTGTTGACAAAGAAATGAGAAAATATGAGAGAAACAGTCCTGCAGACAGCAAGGTCACTGGTGAAGGGGCAGGATAACATGCTCCAGGCATGGGAGAAGAGATTTCTCTGCAGCCCCTGGTGCAGACTGTGGTGAAGAAGCTGAGTCTCTACAGTCTGTGGAGGTGTGTGGTGGAGCAGACGTTCATCTACAGCCTGTGAAGGGCCTGCAGATGCATCAGAAGGAAGCTGGAATCCTGTGGGAATCCCACACTGGATTGGTCTCCTGGCAGGGTGTGGGGTCCTGTTGAAAGACATGAACCCATGCTGGATCAGGATTGCTAGCAGGACTTATGGAGGACTGCTGGAGCAGTTAATGAAGAATTTTAGCTTGTGAAAAGAACTCACATTGGATAAGATAGTGGAAGATTGTCTCCTGAGAGAGAGATTCCCCACTGGATCAGGTGAAGAGGGTGAGAAGTTCTCCTCCTGAGGAGGAAGGAGCATCAGAGACAGTGTGTGATGAACTGACCAGTGTCCATTCCCCATTCCTTGGTGTTTCTAGTGGGGAGGAGACAAAAAATTAGGGAGCAAAATTAAGCCCAGGATGAAGGGAGGAAGAGAGAGGGAAGGTGCTTTAATATTTGTGGGGTTTTTTTTTCCCTTAGCCCATTCTGATCTGGTTGTTAGTAAATTTAGTTAATTTCCCCAAGTTGAATCTGTTTTGCCTGTGTTAGTAAATGGTGAGTGATTTCCTTCTGTCTTTATCTTAATACATGAACCTTTGATTATATTTTCTCTCATCTTTGGGGAGTGATAGAGCAGCTTTTGTGGGCTCCTGGAATCTAGCCAAGGTTAACTCACCACAGAATTGGAAGCAGAAGTTGCAACGTCCTATGCATACTGAGATCTTTTCTGAAAACAAAAATTTATTAAATCTTCATTATTACACAAGCAGAGGTAATTATCTTATCAAATAAGTGTGTTTGCTAAGGCTTAACTATTATCACTCTTAGATTGGTATAAACCTCATAACAATTTAAAGCTGACCATGCTACCATGTCTTTCATCCTTCCAGACTGCTTAGCAGCACAGGATTATAACAGCAGGGATATTAAAAGTCCAATTAGTTTTAATAAGACTTCAGCTTCTTATCAGTGCTGATACATTTCTACCACATTTCTGGATATGGTTAAAATATCTAAAGCCAGAATTAGTGGCATAAGAATTTAATAAAAAACCCCAACAAAACAAACAAACAAACAAACAAAAAATAACAAACACAAAGCAACCCCCCAAAAAGTCCTGATTGTCCTGGACCAGGAGCATTTGCACAATATCATCAGGGTGTTGGAGAAGAGGAAAAGAAAAAACACCAGTGGGATACCAGGAAGCTTAGATTCTGACATTAAGATCTCAGCAGATACACAACTTATCTAATTTAAATATCTGAGATCAAGTCTGTGATCCTGAAAGTTTTACTGCTGTTGATGTGAGACTGAGTTCCATGGAAGACTCAGGTTTTCACTGTGAAATGTCTCAGGCATAAAATTTTCTCAATTCATACATGCTCATAAAGTGTTTAATCTTGAAACAGGCAGGAGAATTTGCTACTTCTATATTGACTAAATAGAGTCTATGTCCAGAAATTGGGCATTCATCCACCAAGAAGCTCAGAAATTTCAACCTACTGGGCATAGCTTGTACGTGAATAACCACTTCAGCTGTACTCAGTATGAAGTGACAATAGCCACTTCCTTTAAAAAAAGACTGGAAAGTACTTCTTGCTATTATACAGAATTTTTATGAGTATTACAGTTGCATAGCTTCCAAGCAACATAAATTTGGTTACCCACATCAGTTATAGAATATTTCCTATGAATACTTCAGCATGATACAGAGAAGAAGTAGTCCATAAATACTCAAAAAATATTTCATTTTTCAAAAAAAGAATGAAAATTGAATTAGGTGATAAATAAAGATGTGGAGAAATCTGTGAGATTAGAATAATCTTACAACCCACTATTTAATGTACTTGTTTAGGAAGGAAGGTCTTAAAACCGTTTAAAAATATAGCATGGATTATTTGTTAATCAAGATGAACAACAAGACATCCATCAATGTAAGATTCCTAAGTACCATTAAGGAAGGGGATTTAGGATATGCCAAATCATACTGCTTCCTCCATATATAACTGGAATCAGCTTCCCAGTCAGCATGACAGATACTTTATACTGACAGATAGATAATACCAATTTAGTGAAATGATCATTCCTAAGCGCAAGGTAAGGACAATACATAGTCTCAGGTAGTTAAATAGATATGTAAATTTCAGCACCTAATAATTATTGTTATCCTAATTTTACTGACTCAGCCTAGGTGAATCTTGAAGTACACCTTTTTGTATTGTAGTCACAGAAGAGATGGGCTACAACTGTCTGCAAAACTCTTTATATGCATTTAAAAATAGCCAGGCATGTGGAGCTGCAAGCTGTCATTCAGGCTTATGTGTCTGTAAGGATACATACCAATATTGGCAACTATCCCTTAATTTTCTGGGGAAAAAAGAAGAGTTATTTTTCCCTTTTTCTTTTTCTTTTTCTTTGGAAACAAATAGGAACTTCAGAATGTCCTCTGGTTTTAATCTGGAATAGGTTAAAATATTCAAATATAAGATTTGTAAAGCACTAGTCACTGGCTAATTGTGAAATGCATTGTGTATTTAGTCTTCCTCTAATCTAATTACAAAAAATATCATGGTTGGCATGTACCAAGGTATTTATGACAGCAGTCTACACATAATGATCTCATGTATCCTTCTGGTTGCACACTGTAAATGCTGCAGAGCAGGTGGTCCTGCAGATCAGCTCAAACTCCTTCAGCTCTCTATGTCGCCACAGTACATAATGGAGTGAACAAAATAAATGGGGTGAAACTACTAGTTGCTATGCCTGTGCACCATGCTTTCCCATTTTCATGCACATAAAATCTGTAGATATTAATTTTTTTGTTTGGCACATACTCTGAAAACAACTGCCGAAACGCAATTTGCCATACAGAAGGGTGTAAGATTGCAGCTTGTTGAGGTTTGGATATTAATATGCTTGAGCAGCCCTCGGAACAATGGTAAGCTTTGCATAGTTAAGCACAAAAGTGTTATCATTTGTCTTCAGAGAATACTTTGAATAGATATTTTGCATAACCTTTTGATACCATGCTAAAAATATTCCTGGAAATAATGGACCTCCAGAGTAACTGTAGTCATACATAGCTATCTGAATGGCAGTTTTCAAGTTAGCTCATTTGGTAAGCTAATTAACATCCAAATCAATTAATTCAGTTATATCTGGAAATTAGAATGAAGTAACTCATGTAAACATTTATCTCTTTAAGATGAAGTTCTTTATGACCTTAAGTGAGTGTCAGAGGCTTTCTCTAGGTTCAATAACAAAAGATGTCTAACTGAAAAATAATGAACTCCTGTAAGATAGGTGAATTAAACTGCATCTATATCCACTTGCATATAACTACTTTAGCATTCCTGGATCCAGGTGTAGATACTGGGGACCAACTGATTGTACACAAAAGCCATAAGGGGCTTTTGCCATCAGAAATTTTTCCCATTTGATTTTCTGGTTATATTCATACATACAATATACAGGTGTGAATATATAAATATACACTATATAAATATATTAGATGTATATGTATATGGAAAATAAGAACTAATGTTTACCTAAAAACTGACTGTTAAAGGGTACCAAAGGTAGAAATTTGTGTATTCAACTTGCTGCCACTTAATGTAAATGATATATTATGCTTCAATTAGAAGGCATACTAGACTTGAATTGGTGTAACAATTCTGACAGGAAAAGCAGCAAAAATGACTAAATTATCCTGATTGATTGAATATGCTGTCAGATCCCGTCAGTTTAGAGATACTGCTGGTTTATATCCTATTTTGTGTTAGATTCCCATTAAGAAACAATGTATGAGGTTAACACATTAGTTTAATATGCTTTATAAATAGGAATACATTAAATATTAATATGCATTTTAGTATAGGCTGCTTATAGTATATAACAATTATTAATTTATACATATGAATATTAAAAGAGTGTGTTGGAAATAGATATAAGTTCAGCAAGTGAGCACAATGAATGCTGGTTTAAGACTATGGTTCAGGCAGATTGCTCACTTACAAAAGAGTAGAAATGGGTTTACTGTGGTTTAACTTTATTTTAGATGCCTAAAGCTCCTCTGTAATTCTGGTGAGCGATGGAAATCATGCAATAATCTTCTCAATATTTCAATCAAAATAAACCTCTCAACCTGCCTAAAATGTCAACATCTAAGCATGGTGAAGTGAATCCCACCACAAAACCTATGAGAATTTAGTAAACTTAGAAAGATCTTATTTATTTAATGTTATTAATAATGTAGACTGGAATAATGTTTTGAAATAGACCTCAATAAATTAACTTTGTAGAAGCAAACTTCCATCTTTTGAGGGAGAGAAATACTTTTATACATTACATATTATAAAAAAGGGGGATAGAGACAAAGAGAAAAAAAAATTCATAAGAAGACATTGAGTAGCAAACAATTTTCTGCAGCAAAAATGTGTTTGTGAAAAATGTCTTTATCCTCACTCATTTGTGGGGTATCAATCTTAACTAACTTTAATCATCTAAACAATGTTACTCAGAATTCATTTATTGACTGACAGAAACCTTTTAAAGGTGATTCATTGGCCATATATCCAATTTTTAGATGGCAAAAGCAGAATCTGTTTCCACTTAAGATTCTGGAATTCTCTTATCCAAGTAATGAAAATATATTGGTGGTGACTTTTTTTTTTAAGCATTTAGAAATCAAGGATAGAATGTTACTTAATACATAATCTATGATGAAACTGCTGTTGATTTAATTCATTATTTTAGAATGCAAATTAATCTTGTGAACAAAATGATAAGCATAGATGTAAATTTGAGCATATATTCTCCTTAAACACTTTATTCTCCAAAACATGCAGGATGTTTATCCTCGTGTAATAAACCTATTAAATAGCTAATTTTATAGCAGAATTGAATGCCAAACTCTGGCATAAGAACTTGGTTGGTTGGAAGATAAGGGAGGTGGTGTCTGGCTGTTGCTTTGGTTTGCTTTGACTTGTTTTTTTTCTCAAACTTCACATCTGTTCCAGAATTCAAGTCTCTGACAAATATGTATTTTTGATGTCTGCTTAAGCAGACACATAAGACAACTGAAAAACTATATTGAGTTGTTTGCAGAAGATCTGACCCACTTTACCATCTCAATCAGCACCTGTAGCAAGGGCTCACTGTGACCTCCCTCTCCTTGTTGGCATCTTCTCTGATCCTGTGCATACATGCAAACTGTTCCTTTGCATAGAACATGATCTTCCCACCTTGCTTCCTCTTCCCAATTTTCCTAAAGGGCCTGTGAACATTCATGAAAACCACTCCACTGCGTCCCTGTGATCCTCTGTGAGGAGGTCGTAACTATGCAACTATTCATAGGTTTTCAGTTCATTCTCTTTGTTTCCCATGTTGCCAACACTCATATAGGCTTCTAGACACACTATTTTTTCCAAAGAGAGCTTGAGGGTTTTGCCTTTATTTTTGTCTCTGGTGTGCTACAATCTCCCCTCCCTCACTTATCTTCAGGCACTGATCTCCAGTGCCTGAAGACCCTGGCTTAAATAACTCCTCACAAGGTTAGCAAGCCAGTTGGGAAAGATACGCTACATCATTCTCCTTGGCAGTGTCTCCTCTATGAGGTTCCCATGGTCACAGAAGTCTGCAAAGGACACCAGCTGTCAGACCAGAGGTAAGTATGTAAGAGCATATGTGTGGGCGCTCACAGCAGGCTTTACAGTCACCACTACTGCCCCATCAGCTTTTGCAGCACTGAACAGAACCTGCTGTTTGCCCCTGTAGACCAATGGAAATGGCAGGTGCCTCATACTTGTATGCCAGTCCTAATTATAGGGCTTTTGGTTACAGATGTAGTTGGGTGTTAGCTAAATAGGAAGCTGGCCATGAGCCTCTCCAGTTCCTGCATAAATTCCCACTCAGTAGGCAACTTTTCATAGCCTCTTTTGCTTCCCAACCGGTTCCTGGTAAATGCCTGGTTCCTGGCACTATTCCTTCTCTGCTGTGTTCCCCTTCATCTCATGCTGTGCTTGTCAGACTATGCATCTGCAAAGAACCTCTGGTGAGAATGAAAGTGTTCAATAGCTATTGTAACACTTGTGTTTTGGTAAAGGAAATGAGGAACTAAAGTTTTCAGGGCTAAAATATTCAGAAAACATCTGAAGATTTTGTGCAGGGTGATGCTGTCATTGAAGTCAAAATTAAAAAAAAGAAAAAAACAGCAAAAGGAAATTTAATGAAAATTCTCACTGAATTTAATGGAAAAAGATCAAATCCTTTACAGACTCCCAGAGCTGCATGTTTACAGTTCTGAAAGAACTTAGTCTTAGGGGCGGTCAGCTTGTAATTTTTGTCCTCTTCAGAAAAAAAAAAAATTCCTGTTATGCTTTTGAAACAAACACAATCATCACTTTAATTTCACTTTAGCATCCATGGCAGTGAAAACCTGCTTGATAGAAAAAAAAATTAAAACTTGCAAGCATTTTCTTATTAGCAGTCTAGTATGCCTTCTGAGAGCTAGGGCCTTGAAACACAAAATCATATGATAATTTAGGTTAGAGGGAACTTTAGTACATTCTACACTGATCTCCTGCTCAGAGTTGAAATTGTGAATTCAAGCCAGGTTGGTCAGAGTGCAACCATTTGGGTCCTGAGATGCCTCCACAATGGAGGTGACAAAGGGTCTCTGGGCAATCTGTTCCACTGACTTTTTGTCCACTTGGGGAATAATTTTTTATTTAAATGCAGTCCTAGGCTGTCTTGTTTTAATTTATATTTCTCTCATCCTGCCATAGTGCACTACTGTTAAAGGGCTGACTTTGCCATTCTATGACCTTCCCACAGGCACTGCTGGCTGTTGTTGGGTCCCCCTTCTGTCTTCAGATAAACAGGCCCAGTCCCTCCACTATTTCACATGACACCACATCTAAAGCTTCTGTTGATTATTATGTAACAAATCAGTTTTGCCCTGTTAGTGAAGAGGAGATCCAGCTGTGTGTCACTCCTGCTGCCAAACCCAGAATCTGAATCAAAAATTATGTCAGAAGCTGCCCAGATTATTGCATTTCACAACATTTTCCTTTCCTCTGTCTGGTATTTAAAATCTCCTGTACAAATGAGGAACTGTGATACTGAAGCTCCCTCAAATTTTAGAGAAATTTCATCTACTATCTTGCTATGATGATTTGAGGTTGGGTGGATGCCAGGTGCCCACCAAAGCCATTCTGACTCCCTTTTTCATCTGGACAGGGCAGAAAAAATAAAACTAAAGGCTCATGGGTTAGATAACGGAAAGGAAGAGATCAGTTACTGTCATGGCCAAAGCAGACTCATCTTGGGGAAATTACTTGCATTTATTACCAGTCAAAATCAGAGTAGATAATAAGAAAAATCTTAAAACCATCCTCTCTCCACTGCTCCCTCCTTTTCAGGCTTAACTTTATTCCCAGTTCTGTACAGGAGAATCAGAATCCTTCTCCCTGGCATGGTGTAGGGAGATGGGAGATAAAAGTCAGTCAATCACATGTTGTTTCTGTCGTTGCTTCCCTCTCAGAGAGAGGAGTTCTTCCCCTGCTTCATTGTGGGGTCTCTCCCATGGGAGACAGTCCTCCATTAACTTCTCCAACATGAGTCCTTCCCACAGGCTATAGCTCTTAATGAACTGCCCCAACATGAGTCTCTTTCCATGGGGTGCAGTCCTTACAGAAAAAGCTGCTCCAGTGTAGATCCTCATAGAATCACAAATCTTTCCAGCAAACCTACTCCTGAGTGGGCTCCTTTCTCCATGGGTCTGCAGGTCCTGCCAGGAGCCTGCTCCAGTGTGAGATTCCCAAAAGGTCACAGTCTACTCTCAGGCATCCACCTGCTTTGGTCCTGCATGGCATCCTCCATGGCCTGCAGGTGGATCTTTGTTCCACCATAGACCTCCATGGGCTACAGAGGCACAGATACTTCACCATGGGCTGCACCACAGGTTGAAGAGGAATCTCTGCTCCAGTGTCTGGAACACCTCCTCCCCTGCCTTCTCCATTGCCATTGGTGTCTCCAGAGCTGTTCTCCTCACATATTCTTATTCCTCTCTTCTCTGGCTGCAAGTATTTCTGTGCCATAACATTTTATTTCCTTCTTGCTAAATATGTTATCTCAGAGCTGTTACCAGAATCACTGGTTGACAGCCCTGGCCAGAGGTAGATCCATCCTTCAGCCAGCTGACATTGGCTCTGTCAGATACAGGGTAAGCTTTACCAAAACAGCCACTCCTATAGCTCTCACCACTACCAAAAACTTGCTACATCATCCTCATACAAATCCTCGGGTTCATATTTCTGCATTCTGGATTGTGCAAAAAAGGTAGAAAAAAAAATTAAAAAAGGAAAAGAGAAAGAGTGAATTAATAGGAAGGTTCACTCAGAATAGAATAAAAACATGGAATAGAAGTATTTTCCTGATATTTGTCTTTCATATGAAATGTAGGAGGCTCAAGCCATCTAGCTCTAACATGAGTGCAACAGCACGCAGTATGACTACAAGAGTGGAGCAGAGCAACAAGTTGAGTATTACATGCTTGTGGATTTAGCTGGATTTTATTAACCTTTCTAGTTTCCCACAGCATGAACTTTTGTCACAGGCTTAAGATTTGTTGCACATTATTAGGTCTTCATAGCAGTGATCAGCTGCCTTTGCTTCCTGGAGTTCTTCACTGACTGTGGTCAAGACCCCTTCCACCACAGAAAATAGACCTGCATCCAAAATCTCTTTTTGTGAAAGATTGATTGGCTTTCAGCTGCATTAGTGTGGATGGCAAACAGGTGGTGATATTCTAAAGAGTCTGACATATTTTAGAAACAGTATTAAACATGAGTGTCACAGTGATATGTTGTAGACTAGTACAAATAAAAGACAAACTGCAATACAGCAGTTTTTCACAATGCATGCAATTATCCTAATAGAGAAAAAACAAAAATAGTAAAAATATTTTAAGATTATATTGTCAATGATTGATTTAAAATTTTTACAGTACTTTAACTGGTGGCAAAAAAATAAAGTATTTCAAATAAATATAGACATACTCGTATTTTGATTGCTGATGATGTTACACATGTTTAGACTAGGCAGGTGACATTTTCGTCAGTTCAAAACTTCCTGAGATCTAACCTTTTCTATGGTTCAAATTCTGTTTATGCTATCCCTTTAAGTCTTGCAGTTAAGTAGCCATTCCCAGAAACTAGGCTTTTTTTAAGGCAGCACTTTTGAGAATGATTTTATAGAAGCAAGAAGATCAGCATTTTCAGCAAAGAAAAAGACACTGCCAGAATTACTGAAAGCATCACTTACAGGAATTGTTAAAGAAATATACAACTTTTCTCTCTTATGTAGACAAACTCTCAGCTAATGAAATTACCAAGACATCTGTGGGCCAGCATATGCCTGGATATCCTAAGGTTAATTAATGTCTTTGTACGAACCAGAATTTAGTAGGCAACAAAATTCCTCTTATGCTCTAGAAAAATAAAGCAAAAAAAAAGTAGTTGACTTGAAAGAAATATACAAAACTGTATATATTGAAATCTGTAGTTGTCAAATTAACTATCCAAATTACTGTTAGGAAAGAGCTCATATATACTTTCTAGTCAGATATTTCCTTAGATTTCCTGCTTGTTTTTTTTTTTTTTATTTACAAGAATATGATGATGATTGCAAAGGCAAACTTTTCTTATTTATTCTTAAAATATTTTCAGAATTGCAAGTTGCAGCATTTTGTATATTTATATGCTTTTGTGCTTGTATCAGTGGACTTGTAGATAGGTATACAGCTCTGATATTAATTAGGGAGCTGAGAGAAAGGTTGTAAATGAATGATTAATCACATGTCCATACAGAGGTATACATTTGGGGTATGTTCTGACTACAGATTACACAGAAGTGCAGTTTGGCTATATACAAAATAGAGCTGGAAAGGGATGGGTAATCATTGTATAGGTTTGGAATACCTATACCACATAGAGACTGGAGTTTCTTGGCTACCAGAAATAAAAGTTGCCAGCTATCACTGCAGGGAAACAAACCTGTAGTAGAGCAGCAACCAAAAACTAATGGAAGAGTGACATTAAATATGGACAGAGAGATTAACTACAGGAAACCCTACTTGTTTGAAAATGATGGCAAAGGAATAGCTCCTTGCATAATGAGATTGTTAATTTCAAGGCCTTCCTACGGTTCATGCTCAAGAATACTAAGTGACAGAAGAAAAAAAAAAAAAAAGCCATGGAGAAAGACTAGGGAAGCTGAGGGGAAAATGGTTTTAAACTCAGCCTGTCTTTGAAGCACTTAACTTTGAACTGATCTCTCTGGACCTATTTTTCTCATTAGGCAGAGATGGCTAAGAGCAGCACTCATTAAAGAAGCATGAGATTCCCCAGGGCTATTGAATCAAGCTTGAAGTTAAAAAATGTCTTAATCATCTCTTTTTAATCTCTGCATTTCACTCTGTCTTTTTTCTTGCTCTCCTTTCACCCATCACAGCTACATAATTACCGGGTGAAAAATTTCTAAATCCTGGATTCAAAAACTAACAGGTTATATTTTTTAAACAGCAAAACCCCCACAGTTTTGCTGTCTTTTTTGATAATTTAGGTGAAAGGATGGCAGAAACACCAAAAAGGTATGTGTTATGTATTTAAATGCCAAATCTGCTTAATGTTGGTTATGTCTATACTGCAAGGTAAAGGATGTGACCTTCCCTTCCCTAGGTGCTAAACTGTGGGTTTATGCCACCTTGGGAAAAGGTCTGGATTCCTACCCATGGTCCTCTGAAAAAAGTAAACCTGGTGGCTGGATAGGAAGGGTTCACAATACCTACTATAACTTTTTTTTGGATACTTAAGTGGGGGCACATTAGTGTATGATTTAGAGTGTAACCAGCCTACAATTAGGACCTAGAGAAGTTTCACACATTGTTAAAGAAGAGGAAGTTGCATGAAACAGCACACTCCTCATGAAGCTGATAGTGCAGAGCTTGGACAGGGTCACTCGTCACTGGGTTAAGAACTGGCTGAGTGGTCAGGCCCAGAGAGTGTTGATAAATGGTGTCACACCCAGTGGACAGCCAGTCAGTAGTGGGGTTCCTCAAGGCTCAGTACTCGGGGTGGTTCTGTTTAATACCTTTATCAATGATCTGGATTAGGAGATCGAGTGCACCCTCACTAAGTTTGCAGACAGTGCTAAGTGAGGTGAGAGTGTTGATCACCTGTTGGGTAGGAAGGCTCTGCAGAGGGATAAGGACAGGCTCCATCAATGGACCAAATCCAGTAGTATGTGGTTCAGTACAGCATGTACCAGGTCCTGCCTTTCAATCACAAAAATCTCAGGCAAAATTACAGGATTGGGCAATAATCCTGTGGCTGGAAAGTTACACAGCAGTAAAGGACCTCGGAGTGCTGGTTGACAGGAGCTGATCTTGAGCCAACAATGTGTCCAGGTGGCCAAGAAGGCCAATCAGAAATATCTGAAATAGTGTGGCCAGCAGGAGCAGGACAGCAATCATCACCCTGTAGTCAGCACTGGTTAGGCCACACATTAATTTCTGTGTCCTGTTCTGGGCCCCTCACAACAAGAAAATCATTGAGGTTCTGGAGAGAGTCCAGAGAAGGACAACAGAGCTTCTATAGGGTCTTGAGCACAATTTAGGAGTAGCTTAAGGAAATGAATTTGTTAAGTCTGGATAAAAGGGGGCTCAGGAGAGACCTTATCAGTCTTTACAACTCCCAAAAGGAGGCTGTAGCAAGATGGTGATTGGCGTCTTCTCCTGGGCAGCCTGAAAAAGGACAAGAGGGCATAGCCTTATTCTGCAGCAGGGGAGGTTCCAACTGGATATTCAGAAGAATTTTTTAATTGAAAAGGTGGTTAAGCATTTGAATGGGTTGCCCAGGGAGATGCCTGAGTCACCATCCCTGGAAGTGTTCAAGAAACAATTGGACATGGAACTCTATGTTATGGTTTAGTTGATAATGTCGTGTTCTCTCAAACGTTGGACTTGATGATTTGGAAGCCTTTTCTAGACTTAATATATGAAAGAGGGAGAGGAGATACAGAAACCAATTAAATCTTCTGTCCTGTTTTGTCTCCTAAATTTTCAGCAGTGGAAAGGTTTTCTTTCAATCCACCAGTTGTCTTCAGCAGAGGTAGAATCATTAAGTAAAACAGTTCTCTCCAATTCCTTCAGTGTGCTAGCTAACACGACTTTACAAGGATAAAGCAAGCATGGATAAAGAAAGCACCAAAATCCTGTGTGGTATTATCACAGCAGATATTGGTTACTGTTTCCCTAGAGATGGGAGCCAAGTTCCAAATGAACTTACCTAAATTTAGTTTCTTGCATGTGTGGTGGGTGCCTGAAGTACCACAACTGTCAATAGATACAAGCTTTGACTAAAACCTCATCCACTCACCCAACAATAGTCATTTAGTGTCATTTTAGAGCCTGTGAGATACCCTTCTCACCTCCAGATCTGTGAATGACACAGATCTCCTGTAAATTATATGTCATATACTCTCTTCTTCGACAGATGTATTAGACTACTTAGGGCATCTGAGGATTATTTGGCTTTGTGAAAATTAACTCATCTCTGGATTTCTATTGATATAATACACATTTATGTTGAGGAATACCTTCAGTGCTGAGGAATACCTTCAGTGCTGATACACTCAGTTTAGCATGCAGCTGCAGTTTGAGCTGTGGGTTGAGCTCTAGGTTTTGCAGCCCTAGCCAAGAGGCCATGAACTGCTGACCCTTTGCAGAACAGAGGGCACAGGGGGCTGTGGCCCAGACAGGTGACCAGGAACTCAGAGACACAGCAGAAGCCGATGACCCCACACTTTCTCACTGACATTGTGAGCATATGGAAGCCCAGGGTTTCCTAAATCTGGGACCTGCACTCAGAGGAAGCAGCTCAAGGCATTTTTTTGTTATTTTGTTATTGCACCAAGACAATTGTTTTAAAGATAGAGAACCCTGGGAAACGTCATTGATTGTGTGGGTGGGGGGTGTGTAGCTGTGAAGGGGCATTGGCCCCAGCTCAGGTGGTGCAAGTATCACTGGATAGACAGAGTGGCTTCTGCTAGAGTGGCTTCTGGATGGTCAGATAGGGAAGCTTCCTTAACATTTGTACAAAGTTTTCCTAAAATCTAAACATGAGGCTTGAGATGTAAGACTTGAATCCTGCCCCAGAAGGTAGTTAATACAGGATTTGGATTTTTAAATATATTTTTCATGTGTTGCTTGAGACAGCTCATGCTGAGATAGCTATGTTAACGAGCAATTGCAACAGAGGGCTGTCATAAATTGATTGAGTCCTGTTACTTATTACTCACATATCCCCTCAAAATTATTGCCTCTATTCTACTATGTGGGGAGAGGGAAGATCCAGCCTGTAAGGGAATATTGTTAGTATATTTACTTTGTTCAAAAAATTAAGACTCAATCTTTCCTTAAAGAGATTTCATCCCTTGTCAGATGACTGTTCTTGATTGAATCTCGATAACAAAAAGTTATGCAAAAACGTTTTAAAAAAGTTTCCATTTAAAAAAAATGGAGTTTTACCTACTCTCTCTGTTTCTTTCTCTCTCTGTCTCTCTCTCTATAAATGTATGTATACATATAAACTTGAAGTAGATAAAATAAATAAAATAGAATACAGAAATAAAACTTCTGTATGTATCTACACTGCCAAAGAGTGACAATGAGTAAGCTTTGATCCTTTAAATTGGACACTTGCTTAGCTGTAAACTCATTTCTTGACTATTTGGGCAAACTCAGGTATTTTATTCCAAGACAGTACAAGGCATGGTTCCAAGGCAAGTAATTCCAAGGAATATTACTAGAAAACAATGAGCCTAAGACTCCATTAGACATAGCTTCAAGAACCCTACAGTCTGTCATTATTACTTAGTTCTACTCATATTTTTCACCTCTTTAAACGGAATTATTTTATTCCTGGTAAAATGCAAAAGATAAGTTCAAAGTTTATTTCTACATACTAATCGTATATGGTCAATGTTGGTGTACGCAAATAAATAAATTTTCAAGTGTGTCCTTTTATTTACATCCTATGATATCTTCAGCATCGTAAATTCCACATGATGAATGAGGCCCAATATTTTCAGTCTGCTTGCAGATAAAGGATAATGATCCAAGTGTCTGCCTCTAGATTTTTTTTGTTTGGTTGTTAGCCTCAGATCCATACCTGTGTCATGAGCGTGATAGCGACATAAGGTGACACATAAGTTTTTATGTGATCTTAAAATAGGTAGAATCAAATTATTTTTTTCTGAATTATCATAGAGACCAGTGGCTGCTGTTTGTCTTATTCATGGGAGAACTTTCAGATGTAGGACACTATGTAAGTGCATATGCTAAAAATATTTTGCAGTGCTTCTCAAAGTTTTGCAACTAGAAATGACTGTAAAAACAGAAAATAAAAGTGAGATGGCTGCATTGACAAAATATCTACTTTAGTAGATTTGACTAACAGCAGATATGTTTTTTACTTTATGGTTCATCTACTGCCTTGCTTGAGCATATCTGTGTAAGGTCTTAACACACATTCTGCACTTGGGAGAGCAATCAAACAGATACAATTTTAATTTTTATTAATTATTATTTATGTCATTAACATAAATATCTCTGTGTTAATTTACTACCACAGAAATAGAAATACTAATACTTGCTCAACTGATTATTGGGAAGACTAAATTCAAATGTATTAGGAATATTGAAACAAAGTTTGTGTAACCAAACTGTGTAAATTTCAGCATTATGGAACCACTTGTCCTGGTTAGTCACAGACAGCAACTAAGTACCATGCAGCCACTTGCTTACTCCTCCCAACCCAGGTGGGATGGGGAAGCAAAATTGGAGTGTTCCTGGCTGTATTCCCTCTTGGATTCTTGTGCACCTGCTCACTGACTCAACATGGGAAACAGGAAAGTCCTTCACTTAGAAGTAAGCATTACTCAGCAGCAACTGAAATATCAGTGTGTTGTCAACATTGTTCTCAGACTAAATCCAAACCACAACACTCTACTAGCTACTAGAAAGAAAATTAACTTTATCTTAGTTAAAACCAGGACACCACGTAAACAGAAAATGCTGTCTGTGAATTTGGAACAAATCACTTCATCTAAGATGAAAGAAAAGTGAGAATTAGGACTTTATCCAGCTAATTACCCTAAAGATCTACAGCATAAAACAGAACTGGAGAAGCTGTGCTTTCACTACAGGGTTATAGCACTGTCTGGATCCCTCTTTCTCATCTTTTAGAATTAGACCTACCTTTTTTCCAACTGCAACAAAAATAGTAACCTATTTAGTGACATAGCCATCACTTTGATCAAAAGAAACTCAAGATATTCATTGTCTATGAGTCATTGTTTTTGTACAGTAAGTCATTATCTTGTAAATTTAGGTAATTTTTAGTGATAATGACACTGATGCTTAAGTCATAATGTGATAGTTTCAATTCACGAATATTTAATTCACATTTAAAATACTATAATTTATATTTTGCTTTTGGGAAATAATTTTTCTCTAACCCTTGTAATATTGTTTTTTCCTCATGAAGGTGTTGGCAGATAGAAGCTTATTTCTCAGGAAATCATGTTGAATTACTAAACTTGAGAAAAAGCTACATAAACACTGCATGATGAAGATATAGAGACTATCACAAGAGACATTTTATAAAATATGTATGCATGATTTAGAAGCTATTTGCAAGAAAATGTTCAACTAAAATACCATGAAAACTGAGTTAGCTCAATTTATTAAAATACATAGCAATTAATATGTGCACTATTATTTGTAGAGCAAAATTATGTTTGACTGTGTAAAACACTTAGAGAAATTTTATAAATTTAAGTTATGTGAAGGCTGACTTTCTAGATGAAATGTAATCCAGTTTTGAAGACTGACTAGCATATGTAGTGATTAAAAAAAGTTATACAGATGGTGGTGGAATAGGGCACGGCCTCTGCAGTGTTAATGCAAAGACCTTTATTGGTTTCAAGTGCTTCTTTTTATACTTTCCAAAGCTGAGATAAGATGCTCCACTTTATGCCTATTGGCTACATGTTACCATGATCACCTCGTGAACTGAGCATGCTGTGGTGATACTGCATACATGAACAGGATGAGATGTTTCATCTTCTTGGCCACAGGTCATGCTGCCTGATCAGCTTCAAGGTTGTTGCTGCAGAAGGTTTAGCAAATCAGCCTTGCTCCTCATGTTGTTTAATTCATTCTGCTCCACAACATACAAATATATACATATATATGTAAATATGTTAAAAGTGTCAGCAAATGTAATTTTGTGATAAACATACTTATGAAGGGAGACAAAAGCATATTGAAAGAAAAGTATGTTATTTTAAAATAAGTGCTTTCTTTTTAAAAGCTTCTTGAAAAAATTTTATTTATAATTTTCACATGAAATTTCCTTATTCCTCTTAATATCTCTCCTTGAGGAAGTACAACTCTGTGGTGCAGTGCATATTTAGAACTTCTGGGGAGATTTTATAAGCTTTTTTACCTTAAATACTCATTTCAAACCTCAGAATAAATCTTCATTTAAATATTAAACAAATGTTAAAAGACCTCAGGAACAGGATAGAGTACGAGGAGATGCCTCTGAAGAATAGTGATGAGCATGATCACTATTTCACATGAGTGAAAGATTCTGAGTGAAAACCAGCGGCTGAGGCAGCAAAGGGAACCTTGTGGCTGGTGTCTATTACAGGCCACCCAGTCAAGGGGAACTGATTGAAGAAACCTTTTTGCTGCAATTACAGTGCAAGTGACCCAATCAGTGACAGCAAGACTGTAGGCAGCCTGAGCTGTGGTGGTCATGCGCTGGTGGAGTTTGCAGTCCGAAGGATTAAGCATGAGGCACAGACTAAAGTCAGGACCCTGGATGTCAGGAAAGTAAAATTGCAGCTGTTCAAGGAGCTAGTCAGTAGGACCCCCTGTGAAATTGCCCTCAAAGACAAGGGAGAAGAACAGAGCTGACATATCTTTAAGGATATTTTTTGTACAGGAGAGGAATTCCCAGTTCTCAGGTATACGAAATTCTGAAAGGAAGACAAGAGTCTGGCATGGATGAGCAAAGACCTCCTTCTTAAAATAAGAGGAAAAAAGGAAATTTGTAGGCACTGGAAGCAGGGACAGGTGTCCTGGGAAGAGTATAGGGGTTCTGTCTGGTTGTGTAAGAATGGCAATAGGAAGGTCAAGGAGCACCTGGAGCTGAGCTTATTAAGAGATGCAAAAACTAACAGGAAGGGTTTCCATAGGAATGTCAGCCAGAAAAGAAAGTTCAAAGAAACCTTCCTCAGTGATCCATAGAGGCAAATTGATAGAGAGAGACAAGAAGAATGCTGAGGAACTTTTTTTTGCCTCATCCTTCACCGGCAGCCCTGTTTCCCACACTGCTTCAGCAAGTGGACTCTCAAGAGAAGGACTGGGGGAGCAAAGTCCCTCCCACTGTAAGGAAAGGTCAGATTTGTGATGACCTGGTGAACCTGAACATGCAGAAGTCTATGGGACCTGATGGAAGGCATCCCGGAGTTCTGAGGCTTTAGTAATTGCCAAGATGTTCTCCATGATATTTCAGAAGTCATGACAGTCAATTGAAGTCGCTAGAGACTGGAGAAAGGGAAATATTGAACCCATTTTTTTAAAAGGATAGAAAGGAGGACCCTGAGAATGACCGACCTGTGAGCCTCACCTCTGTATCTGGAAATATTGTGGAACATATAGGGGATAGGCTATGGCACATGGTGGACAGGAAGGTGATTTGAGATAGCCAGCATGGCTTCACTAAGGACAAGTCCTGCCTGATCAACCCTGTGGCCTTCTAGGATGGTCTGACTACATCAGTGGACAAGGGAAGAGTAATGGATGTCACATCCAGACAGAAATGATCAATGATTCAATACTCACAAGGACATCAGTAACAAGTAGTGCTCCTCAGAGGTCCATATTTGGACTAATATTCTTGAATACCTTCACCAAGGATAAAGAGAGTGGGATTGAGTGAATTCTTAGGAAGTTTGCAGAGGCTGCTAAGCTGACTGGTATGGTTGTCACATGTGAGGGGCACTATGCCATCAAGAGAGACCTGGACAAGCTCAAGGAGTGGACCCATGTAAACCTCTGGGGTTGAACTAGATGACTTTAGAGGTCTCTTCTGATGCAAGCTATTCCATGATACTATGAAAGAGGATAGAGCCAGGCTCTCTTCAGTGGCATAAAATGAGGCAATGAGCACAAACTGAACACACAAACTTTTGGGCACTGCTTCTCCACTGACCATGTAATAGGTTGCTTATCTTAAAAGATAAAGTTAGATTCTGTTTAACTTTAGCAATTATCTGAAGATTACTGCTCAATAGAGAAAAGATGCATTTTTTCTAAAAAATATTTTAAAAGCAGGTCTTATGTTCCCACTTCTGAAATAATGTTACAGTCCAGTTATTAAAAATGCCTTTGCCTAAATTAAGGTGAAAATAAGACCATTTGCCAAAGTCAATAGTAAGGATTTTATTGAACAGTAAATGTGAGAGCGAGAGAGATGGGGACAGAGAAAGAAAGAGAATTATAGTCACCACCCCATGGGTACCCTTCATCCACCATGGCCTTCTCTGTGGTGTGGGTCCCCAGAGGGTTTTTCTGGAGGATACAAATCTGTATAGTCCAAGTCCCAGATATCCAGAGCCATATGTGTTATTCCCACAAGCTGGGATGACATGTGAGTAAGCAGTTGCTTCCTTTCCCACAGTTTGCCATGGTGGGCATTTTTGTCTGAATAGGTTACCCAAATCTGCTTCACCAGGCCTGGCATCTTCTTGTTGTTGCATCTGTGCTTTTCCCACTGTCTGCACAGAGGAGTCTTGTCTGGTGTGCTAATTCCAAACCTTTCACCTCCATGTATGCCTGAAGTTAACACCTTCCTTTTCACCATCTGTGCCTGTCTTAAGTTAGCTTATCTTGTGGGAACTTCCTCCTTTGTCAGTATTTGAGACAATTTATTGTGTTCTTCAAGTCCTGACAAGAGCATCTACTGAAATGGAACTTAGAAGAAGTCCAGACACGGTTTTTACCACAACATTTTGCAGCAGTATTGTGAAATGAATAAATGAAAATGAATAAAGGAATAAAATGAAACAAAAATAATTGTATGAATGGGATTCTTACGTCTCATCACAGATGTCACTCTTTCTCACCTGACTGCTCAAACTGAGACAATCAGACTCTGACTTTCTATTTTTTGCTTCTTGCACTCCTGGCTGACTACAACACAGCCTTGGGAGGAGGAATACAGTGATTTTGAAATGTCTCTTAGATGGTGAGGGCACCAATCCTCAAGGACTACAGAGGAGGAACAGTCTGCACCTGTTGTAGTGTATACTCAATGTTGGGGTGGGTAGGGAGACTGGACTTGGTGTTAGTATGGGTACACTCTGCCCTTTGGGCAAGAAGATATATAATGTAGACTGATTTTACAGAATATTTAGTGTTTTCAAGGGAATGCACTAAACTAGTATGAAGACAAAAGCTGGACCTGAATACTTGGCTGCAGTGAATCTCTTTTCATTTGAATGTCTTATAACCTAGGCAAGAGAGCATTTTCCCAAAATGTAAGCCATGACAGTTTATTCTCTCTAGGCTGAGAGTTTTATTCCCTGAAAATTTTACACCAGAAGCCACGTCTTCCAACATCCAAAAGAAATGCTTTAATCATAAAACTTAAATTCATAGGGCAAATATCATTCTGTTAACTCTATGCTCACTTGCCTGGGCAGGCATTTGACAGCTTTTGTGAACACTGGCAAAATTTAAATAATTTAAGTAATAAAATAATTTAGTTAATTAATTAATACTGAAAATTAAGCAACGGGTGAAACCCTACACATTCATTAAACCAATATTGGAAATGAGCATCACTTAATCTGATACTTGGCATCTTCAAAATAGACCTATGTCTGAGCTACTAATGCTGCTTATTCATCCTTATAGCCAGGAAATACATATGGAAATTTTAGAAATCTTTCAATTGAACCATTTTTGAAATAATCTCTTGTGTTTTAATTAATTCCTCCTTCCGTATCTAACAGCTAAATCTTCATTGCTGAAAAGGCTCAGATGTAAACGACCTTAGATACAGTGCAATTCCATTATTAGAATACTGTTTACCACTTAAGTCTGTTTAACTAGTAAAGATATTTGGGGCACAAGCTTTCTGAAACACAAGCCTTAGACAACCGCAGTGCATCTTGAAAAAACCTGCCCTGTCAGAATCAATAATGAAGAAAACAGTATCCAACTTGATTGAACAGGGTACTAGGAAAAAAAAAAAAGAAGCGTTAGGATTCTAACAACATTCTGCAGAAAAGTGAAGGAAACTGAAGTGTGTGGGATGGGGTTACTTGTTATTTATTTTGACAATATCCATGTCTCACTTTTGACCTGTCAACAAGTAGGGCAATCTTGTCACAGCAATTTTTTGGAAATGTCTATAGTATGTGCTTTATTGAATATGATTCTGTGAGAGACTAAGTTACACAAAGCAGAATAGTAGCATAGTTAAAGTAGGTACATGACATCTTTGGCTGATCTAACTCAGATGGCCTGAGAACACATCAACCATGTACTAGAATCTAATTTAATACTATAGAAAGGTAATCAAAGAAGAGAAACCAGTTAGTTAATAATTCTAACAAGTACAATTTGAACACTAGGTTGTTTTGTTCCATTTTTTTCCCCCTGTACAGCTTAAGGAGTATACCTCATGAAACATCCATAAGCTATGCCTTTTTAATGATACATCCACTCTTTCTCTGAGAGTGTGACTGAAAAGTGTAAGAGAAAACATGACTTATAGATTGAGTGATTGCAGACATCAAAAAATATAACATTTCAATATGAAAAAAAAACTTCCTATCAGGACCATCCTGTGTTGGAGAAATTAAAGAACAAATTTTGCCTTGCTCTCAAGTAAAATAGGCTATATTGGCTCACTATGCTATGTTATTGGCTGTTTAAAGCTAGAATAAGCATTTTCCTTATGCATTCAGTGGATTCCACTTCCTGAGATGCTCCATGATCTAAAAGTGCAGCCATATAAAGGACATACTGGACCCTATAAATGTAATGAATGGATGGCTGCTCTGTATGTTAATATTGAAAGAAAATGAAGTCTCGCTGCTGAACATAATTCTGGCTCAGAAGGATAACCAGAATTCAAATCAAACTTATAAAAAGATAGTAATTATCTTCAAAGACCAACATGACAGCTCATGATCTGTAGGATTATTTTATTTTTCTATCAATTTTACATATATATCTTCAGACTCTACACCTACATCATACACACTGGTGTTAAGATTTATCCTGAAAACAATCAAATTAAGCGAGGCTTTTTTTTTCCCTCATTATTCTGAATTACTGTGAATTTTGTCATAAAGCCAGCTAAGATGACGTATTTTTATTTAGTTGTGATCTTGTATGTATGTGTTGCCCTGCAAAGTGGAATCTAAAATACTTTCTCTCAGTGAGACTATTACTGACATTTACCTTCTCTGTCCGGATTCATATTTTCACAAAACATACAAAGAGTTAATTTCTTTTAGATTTTTGCCTTTCTTTCAAATTTACTAAATAGACTGCTAGTTCAGAAGATATGAGAGAGAAAATCATAAAAATCCATGTGATAAGAAGCATTTGTAGTAAAACATGCACACAGTTAATTAACGGCCTCCACACATTCTAGTATTTACATCTATCATCATAATTGCTCCTTGGGTTTGATCCCACAAAATTCACATGCAGAGCAACGTGTGCATTAACAAGTGTAATTTAAAGCCCTGCAAGCACACTGGAATTTATATTAATGAGAACCCTGCTGGAAGTCACTGCTGAGATCCTTGGAAAAGGTAAGGCTTCTAAGAGGAACCAGAACACAAACATCCTATTAGCATGAGAAAGCTCTCTCTTTTTTTTTATTTTACTTTTTTCCCTGTGTGTCTGTGTGTGTGTTAGTCTTTGCACTCCCATTTATATCTACAGCAATTGCTACCCATATCATTACCTGAAGGAGCTGTGTACATTCCCCCATAGCACACCCTAAACATCTACCTGATGACTGATAATAAAATATATGATTCTCCATTCCTTTTAGGCTGCTGACTTATTAGACAAAGGGGCAAAACTTTGTATACTTGTGCAGAATAAATCAATATCAACCAAAGTAATTATCAATAACTACTCCCTCACCACATAATTAAGGCAACTCTCACATTCAAAGCCAATATCCAGCCAGCTCTAATGTGAAATTTTTTCTGTCCTTCAACTCACTTAACTGCTCTATTTTATAAGTCCAAATTAAAAACAAGCAGATAAATTAAAGGTCATGACCAGCCTTTGGTGTTTGATCTGTTGACAAAAAAATAAAACCCCATACAAATATGCCCACCACAAAAAATAACCAAAGACCAAAATACAAAATGAAAAAAAAAAAATCCCCAGTAAATTCTTTCCTTAGAAACAAGACTAACAGCCAGCAGGATATAGTAGAGCAGGCAATATGCACAACCGGCCGATCATGTGGTGGCTTGTGTATTTTATCAATAAATAGATTTTTCATGAGGCTTTTCTTACATTTAGGAAACTTGAGGAGAATTTCTACTCCTCAGAATGCCTAGCTATTAAATGGAATTATTCCCAAATCTAAAGTTCTTTGAGACAAAACTGAATTGAGAAAAATATCAATAATTTAAAGAATAAAAAGAAACCCAGAAAAGAATAGTTGCAGTTATTGCATAACCAACAAAGACTCTGAACTTTCAGTTAGATGCATACTTTTTAAAAGTATGAATTTCTTAAAGAATGAAGATGCTCTTACAATTATTTCAAGAAACCTTTGTTTTAAGGTTGCAAGGAATAAGTGTTTAAATGACAATCTGTTTTACATTATATAAGAAATTATGTTTAGTGATGTGCTCATATACTTAGGTCTCAATGAACCCAGAATTTTTGAAGAATTAATTACTTGATCCTTTTCAATTTTTCAAGATTTTTCCTCCTTAAATGTGGTATTCATGCATTCAAATTTAGTCTGGATCATCTTGTACAGGTGTTAATAAAAATACAATTTTTATTAACAGGTATGTTATTAATTAATACCCTCACTTTAAAAAAAACCTCATGGTTGTTCATATGTAGCTTGGATATAGGATCTTAATATATGCACAAAATTTGAGGTATGTGTTCTTTCAAATAAAAGATTAATTTCCTCTTTTGAAGAAAGAGGGAGATTGATAATGCCACTATATTTCAAAAAGGATTTACATTTTGCATTCTTTAACTCACAATCACTTGCAAATTCTCATGACACTTATCTTGTCCTCAAAGGAAAGACCAAGAGATCTCTCTAGGCACTTAGATGTCTAATTTAAGACATTGTCTTATTCAGAGCAAACAGTTCATATAGCAAAATAGCCACCTCAGGATAGAAATTAACATCTCCAGAACAGTTGAATCTTTTCCTGAAAGAACTTATATTTCTCCATTGAAAACTTACATGAATATCTGTTATTGAAGTACCTCGTTAGGCAAGATGTATGTAGAGTAGGGTTCATGGAACAAGGCCAAACAATATGTCACTTTTATCACATTTGTAGAGATTCTGGTAAAAAGTATGATATGAATTTTGTGATCAAATATGAGAAAAAGTTAAAACCAGGACCAGTTATCTCATCTGAAATGTTTAGACATGTCTGAAGAATCATCTTTGAAAAACTGCAAATATTTGTGAATGTTGTTTTGCACATGTGGAAGATGAGTATAAATTTTCAATTTGCCAATTTTCAGGAACAGTAGAGGTGCTGGGAGCTATGACATCAGCATCAGGCCCAATGAGGTGAACAGGGTCAGACACAGCCCTGGGACATACATGGAGTGCCACAGGGACAGGGTTGTGCAGGCCAGTCCAGGAGGTCAGACCACTTACGGGGTCTGGCTTGGTAGGGCCAGGCTGCACTGCAACTCAGGCAGGGCTGCGCTCAGCTGAAAGCAGAGTTGAAGGGTAGGGGTGGACCCCAGCTGTGACCATCCTGCAGCTCTGCCTGGTCTCTTCCCACCACCACTGGCTGGATGGGGTCCACCCCTGGCTGCGCGGGTCTACTTTGTTCTTGAGCCCCAAAACCTCTGGGGAAGGCTGGGACTGAAGTACTCTCAAAAGGCTTCCACTGATAAGCTTTGCAGATATAACCATCTGTGCAGCTCTGTCTTATTTAACATTACTTGTTACTTTCTTTATCTTATGGTCTCCTTGACAGGTAAATTAATTTTAAAAAGGACTGGCCTCAAAACTTGGACTTCTTCATAGCAAGAGAAATTACCATTTTTGTGATTTCACATCATAAAGCATAATCTGTACAATACCAACACCATCATAAAGCAGGATGCTCAGAAGAGTCTGATTCAGTAGTTTGTAATAACACTGAACAAGTCCAAAACTAAATGCAACTCTTTGAGATCATCAACTATAAAATGATTCACTGTCCATCATATGTTATAAGGTACATCCTGACACTCTCCAGCTTACGCATTTTACTTCAAAAGTGATATATGGAATTTCTGCATTTGGTTGTAGCTGTTAATAAAGTGCAAAAAATTAGAGATATTTATTTCAGAGTGTTGCACATTTCAAAATTAATCTAAATTAAATCTTCCATTGTTGTCCTACTGACTGTCAAAAATTTAAAAGTAGTTTTTTGGTAACTTATATGATTTATACTTGTCAATGCCTGTATTTGGAAATTCAGAGGGACCATAAAGAGTTCATCTTATATACTCAGCTTTCAGGGTAAAAAATATCTAAAGATTAAATAACTGTTGTTTAATTAATTTAAAATCATGCATATTCTCCATGGCTATAGTTCACTTATTTCTGAAGAGGTACTCAACATTAAAAGAAAAACTCTTAGTAACAATAACATAGTTACTGTAGCATTCTGGCTTCTGAGGCTACTGTACATTAAAGAGTAAATTTCCTGAGTTGCCTTTCTTTCTCTTTTTTTTTCTTCTTTTGCTAAATAACAGGAACACAGACAATGCAACAATTCTCTAAGCAATTCTTAGGAAATTATCATATATTGTTGAAAGGAGAAAGAATCCCAACTGCAATTTCTATAAATGCTATAAATGATTGACATCTACTTAGCACAGTTGAGTTTACTGAACCATAGGAGCTCTTTCAAAAAATATTGTATTGGTCTAAGTCAGTGTTGTCATAGTTTAACCTCATAGGCAGGTAAACAACACACAGCCATTCACTCACTCTCTTACAGAAGAATGGGGAAAAGATTTATAAGGGTAAAAGTGCAAAAATGTGTGTTGAGATAGAGATGGTTTAATAGAGAAAGACAAAGTTGCTCATACCAGCAAAGCAAAAAGAGGAATTCATTCACGACTGCTCTCAGCAGGCAGGTGTTCAGTTATCTCCAGGAAAGCAGGGTTTCATCCTCTTCAGGATATATCAGCTTCTTGGGAGAATAAAGGCCATAACTGCTGATGTTAACCCCTTCCTCCTTTCTCTCCTAGCTTTTACTGTTGAGTACAATGTCATGTGTGGAATATCCCTTTGGTCAGTTGGGGTCAGCATTCCAATTCTGTCCCCTGCCTAACTTCTTATGCAGCCTTATCCTACTTAATAGTGAGAAGGCATGAAAAGAAGAAGAAAAAACCTTGATTCTCTGCAAGCACTGCTCAGCAACAGCTAAAACATCAGGGTATCATCAACACTGTTTTCAGCACAAATCTAAAGCATAGTCCTGTATAAGCTACTACAAAGAAAATTAAACCTACCTCATCAAAGTCAGGACAGCCAGTTACAAGTTATATACATTAGTTGGTATTAGTAGATGAAGATCACTTTGTGTCTTGCCATCCTGCTTCCACACTGGCAGAGAAAGAGTGAATACTTCTCAGATACAGACAGAAGTGTATTTATTAAATGCCACAGTCATTCAAAGACAAACAGATGGCTGCTATTCAAACAGGGAAAAGCAGTGATTATACACATCTGTACAATACCAATAAACTCTAATATATCCGGAAGCGATTAACTGCTTTTTTTAGAGTAAAGCAAAGAGTTACTCAGAACAGCTTTCATTTCATTATTTGGTCAATTTTACATAGGAGTTCTAACTATGCATAAATGGTTTTCATAATAGTGAACACAGTAGGCTTCAATGATTGCTTACTGTGAGTTGGAAAATGCTCACATGGAAGAATATTATAATTTCTTTCTGTCACAACTCCCTGATTTCTCTGATTCGCTGTTAATAGGAATTTGAGTCAAGATCTCTTTGCAAAATTATTGCCCAATTCTCTCTTAGCCCTTCACTGGACTGCCATGCCAAAAATGTTGAGCACAAATTGCATGCCGTATGTCAAGCTGGAAATGTACATAGGAGATAAAATCTGAAAGCTCTTGCCTCAAGACTTATGCTCTCTTGTGAGTTCTAATGTACTGGCATCTACGTCTGCTACTGAACTTGAGTTTCACAGTTCATAGTACTGAAACAAAAGTTCAGCCATCTGGACAGCTATGTTAATGGGTTATATTATCCTACTACACTCCTGTGCAGCTTCTCCAATCAGACTTTAAATAACTAAATTCTCTCCCTAGAGTTAACGTTCATAGGCAATGGATTGTTGTTTAAGTAAATTATCATACTTTGCCTAGCTAACCTCATTTGTGTTAACATCCAACTGACTGACTATCCAATCCAGCAATATGTTATCGATTCCCAGATTTTGACCTATATCCAAAAAGTATATCTAAACAGTGGACTCCAGTTGTCCACTGTCCTAAACAGTGGGTTTGTCTCTTGATTCCATTTTAGAACATCCAAGTGGTTATGTCCAGAGAAAATTTGTTTTACACAGGACTAGCTTTAGTAATAGAAATGTAAGGTAGTCTGTCTTAACTGTCCTTGATGCTTGAAACAGGTTATTTATTCATTCCTGATACACTATTTTTATCAGTGATACAGTTGTGGTCATCAAGGTCAACAGAGAATATCATCTTCTTCAATTTGACATTATGAATATAATACACTCTATATTTCATGCAGATATTTGGTACTAAGTACCATTATATTGGGTATCTTTACCTGTATAGACAGACCAGATTCCTTTTGCCTGGGCATAAGACCAAAACTTTGTTTTAGAAGCCACCACAAGACTGTGGTAGCACAGACCTCTGAGAGCATGCTGATTATGAGGAATTTCCTTCTCCTCCAAAGCAGTGACAAAGCTTCAAGGTGTGACATTTATCCCATTAGGTATAACTCAAGACAAGGAAATGTGCGTCAGTGTGTTATCTTCCAGGGGTAGCAAAAACTGAATCTCTAATAAGGCACTTATATTTTTCGGGTCTAAATCAGAAACCAATCAAAATTATTTGGTTTGTTCTGAAATATTAGTCTGAAAATTTTTTTCTTAATTTATTTTGCTTATTTTTAGTAATTCTATAAACTCCAAATCACTTTTAATTTTCTAGGCAATTTTTTTCCAAAATGAAACCAGGCATAACTAAGCCCAGTAAATTATTTCTCAGAGACTCCATGAGAGCAGGACATCTTCTCATTATAACAAGGTGGTTAGTGGTTATTTGCCAGCAAGCTAGTTTTTGTATCATCTAACACACATACTATGAATTCCACTTAATTTACGTTTTTAATACTATGGAATTGTGAATCTTCTGATCTGTAGATAACCAGATATCTTGTCTTTACTCTTGCTTCCATCAACCAGCAGATGTAATCCTATAGAAAATAAAATTATAAACATAAAAAAATCCTTAAAACTTTAAATTAATATTTAATAATATAAACATGCTTGAGTAAATTAGCATTCTTAATTTTTTTACAGCATAAGTGTTTATATGTCCAAATTAAGGATTCTAGTATTGTAATAATTGGCTGAAATATGACTAATTATGTTAATACATAAAGAAAAAAATATTTTGTAATGCAAAGAAAAGGAAATTTGGAAGAAACATCTCATAGACCAAATACATTCATGCAGACATATCAGTTCCAATTGCACTATTTTTCTATAGGATATGAGTGGGAGATGGAAAGGGAAAACTGAAAATCAAATTTTAAGGGTTTCTTGAGTTCTGATAGAAAGACATCTTTTAAAATCTGAAAAAAAGCAACTTAAACAAATCAAAAATGAAGCAAAAAAAGCCCAAAAAAACAACAAAATCCATCAAATAAACAAAAATAACCCCAGAACTTCAGCATCCACCACCCATCTGCCCCTCCAAACCCTTAATCCCACATATTGCAAGTAAAAAGGAATATACTGTAATAAGTATTCCAGAAAGGACAGGTATGTAAAAAGAAATTGAAGCTTCATGGGTAAAACCAGGGGACCTTCAGGAATTTGGTCTTGGCAAACAATACTAAAAAACGAGGAAGAAAGAATTGCTGTCAATATATGCACAATATTTTATAGACAGCAAAAATGCAGAGACAGTAAGATGTTAAAAAAGGGTCAGAGTCCCTGCAAGAAAATGTACACATGACGGACAGAGAGAGAAATTCCTTCAATACTAAGCATGCTGTGCCTGATCAGTGCAATTGCTTCTCTGTAGCAAATTCCCCTTCACTTCCAGCAGAGAAAACTCTGCTTTTTGATTTGCCCTACAGCACATTTTGCAGAAGGTATGTAAATATTTACCCACATAACTCATACTGTCAATATTGCAGGCACATATAGAGATGCCTGGGGCACAAACAAGCTTTCCAGAGGTGTCAGATGTAATCTGTGCCATGCTGCAATCAATTCTGAAGCAATATTAATTTATAGGAAGCCAATCTTTTAACAGTAAAAAGATCACAATTACTCTGAGTAAGTGTGTGGGGACGCATCACCTTTCCCACACTTAATTCCCTTCTCTTTCCTAAACATACTATTATTTCAATAAAGATACAACATAGTGGAAAATATGTAATGGGAACACAAAAAGGAGCTTTGATTGTTTGGGAATCTATAGATTTTGAACTACATTAAGATTTTGAAATACATTAAGAGGCACCCACATATTTAGGCAAACTGGAAATTCAGTCAGTATCTATTTATCAGGATATCTGTTCGGTTGTTCAAGGAAGATGCAAACTCTCCATGCCCTTTACAGTAGTTGTCACAGGATTCGCATAAGAAATAAACCTGGGAAAGGTGCTACTTATATGAGTTACATAGAACTTAAAAATCAAGTTCATTCCCTAGTTCTTATCTGTATACTTTTCCAAGTGGATTTTTCCAAGACAAAAATATTCAGGAATAACAATTTCCAGTATAATGAGACTAAACTCTCAGAGTATAAACTGGTGGACTGCCTTGGGGATAGGCACAGGCTTCTGGCACTTTTTTATTTAGTATTATAGATACTGTCAAGGAGAATATCTCCCCTTCTGAATTTCCCCAGCAACTAAATAACAATGCACATGTGCATGCTTATGAACCTGCTTGGGTTTATAGACTGTTGAGAGGAATGTATTCCCTTCAGATCCCATGTATGCTGCAATTCAACACAAAAAAATGATGTAGCTACACTAAACTACTTGACACTAACCTATAGGATATAAACTATCAACATCAGTTATACTTTGGCATATTTCGAATTGTAATCATAGTTGAAGGAAGCTTGTGCACAGTTTTATAGATATTTATACCTTGCATGTCTTTCAGGTTATAGCTACTGACAGTTTATGGGTTTCCTGTAAGGCTGGAAAATAGAATAAATAAAGACTAATATTTCAGTATTAAGTGAACAAGGTCTTACTTTTACATCTGCCTGACAAATCAAAAATAATTCAGGTAACTCAACATCTAAGGAAATAAAGTGTTTAACTGGATTTATTTCCTGGCCAAATGAAAAACATGCAATCCTAATAACTATATTACCTAACACTCCAACAACACATTAAGTCACAGCTAGGTCACAAAAAATCATTGTCTTGGCTGGAGTTCAAATAAAAATATGAATGTTTTGAGGTCAGTAAGGTTGCAGACACATGAGTTTTCTTGAGCCTAAGAAAATTCTGCCTTTTTGTTTAAATTCTCAGTAGTCAAGTCCGAATTTCCACTCTTGTTTAGTTACACCGAACTGTAACTAGCAATCCCTTCCTATTGATTTTGCATACTGTGAGCAGGTTTCTTTTAAATAGGTACTGTACATTCAGCTATGTTTCAAAAATAAGTTTACAAAAAGTGAAGAAAAATATTTTGAAAATATAACTGAAAAGAAAATAAATCTTTTTGCATACTTTCTCCTTCCCCAAGCTTTTCATGTGAACATAAAACCATTTTACCTTGCACTGGCTATGAGTTTGAACTTCTCCATTTTGGCTGTCTCAAAAATTAGCAATATCCACCTTTTCACATCCTAGAGTCATATCTAAATGGAAATCTGGTAGAGTTTCCTGCAGCACTTCGTCAACCTGGAAGCCCTGGTGCCCTTTGTTTTCAAAGAAAAATAGTAGCTCAGGTCTTAACCTAATTTCAGATGATGTATCCAAATCTTAACTGAAAATTTTTAGAATAGTAGCAGGTTAAAATAGTAAAAAGTTAGAGGAGCAGAGAAAAAACCCTGAACATCTTAACAAGATTCTCATCAGACACGTATGTTTCAAAGAAAATGAAGATACTGAGTTTACTCAAGTTTTCTGAATCTCCTAGACCTATCAGAAATTCAAAATTTAAGAGACTGATAACAAGAAAAGAACCTGAACAAGTTGGCTTTGAAAAAAACAACTCTTTGTGTAAATATTTCTAGTAGACATTTTTTACAACATAAAGATTTACATTTACAATAGATATGTGTGAATATAATAAGAACAAAAGCTTCATGTTTTGTTACTTCCTAATCATACTCATTCTTGTTTATAGCAGCAAATATACAGCTGCTAATGATAGTGACATTAGGTTATTTTTCCTTCATTTTCCCTCTCTATTTGTTAATGTTTCTTTTGCATTTGTTGTAATCTAAATGATTTGGTTTATATTGCAATGCTGTTCAGATTCTCCTAGATGAGCATCCCATCATTGATGGTAATTGATGTTGGCTGCCATGGAAATGCTAATTTGGTAGCAGTCAGTGTCAATCAGTCCTTGTCAGTTATATTCACAGGAAATATGTGGTGGTCACTGTGATGACTAACAAGTAATCAAAGCTACTGACAGAAGGGGAAACTCTTAAAATACAAATGTGTATGTAGGTTCCTGATGTTTTATTTTGGTCATGCTCATTTAAGCATTATAAATAGAAGTGTATGTAGCAAAATATCTTAAACTCAGTATGAAAATTTCCTTGTCTCTCATGTGCAAAAGGCAAGCAAACATCTACTTTTGAGCTTTAAGAAATTCAGTGTTTAAAATTATACTCTTTCACAGTGCGATTTTATAGTCAAATGCTTAATTATTTAAAAAAAAAAACAAAAAAAACCCCTTTCTTCTAACATTGTCGTTGCTAGTACTACAAGCATTCTAAGTATCTGTACATGTAGGATTTCTCTAGCAGAAATCAATGGTTTAAAAGTCAATAATAAATGATGTATTGGAGAGATGAAAGCATCACAAAAGCATGCATGAATCCACCAAACATATTTTTGTCATTTTATTCACTCCAAATTATTTTTGGGGTTTTATTCACTCTAAATTGGACTAACTGGAGTTACTACTTTTTTGATAGAAAAGTGCTAGCCATCATAAAGAATAAAAAGGTTCACTAAGAAGATGTAGTTCTTCATAATTCTGCATGGCCTTCTGATAATGTGATGTGATCTCATTTCAGAATGCCTACTAGCTTCTTCAATCACCTGAGGTAGGTAAAAATGAAAATATGAAATATTATAATTTATAGTGGGACTTATTTCCATTACACCGAGAGTGTGTGGAAAAAAACTATTCCAATTACATTTAAATTGCATAGACAACTATCAATAGAGCAAAAGAGGTCTTGGGGCTTGTGTGAATGCTTTTCACAATTTTCCTTGCAAATTTCAACCAAATATTCTTGCACATTTATTTAAAGACCTCTGCCAGTTTTATTTCAATTGGAGGCAGGTCCTACAAGGAACAATTCCCATAGCTATTACTGAACTTCATCTTGATTTGTTGAGACAAGGGAAGAGAAAGTCAAGGGGGTTTTAATTGTGTTCTTCAGCTACCTGATATGTGATTACAAGAAAACAGTCAAAGTTTTCTTGGAGGAGCACATCAAAACCCAGGCTGTGCAATCTCCGTCCTTGGAGTTATTCCTACTTTGGCTGAATGAAGATTGATCTTACTTTGTTAGTCCTGACTCAAGCAGTAGATTGGACTGAATTATCTCTCCTTTCAATACAAAGACATTAACTTTAAATATATATCTTAGAGAAATGAGGAAAAACCTTCTAATTAAAGGATATTGATTTAATATTCTGAAAAGCTTGTTTGGGCTTGGTGTTGGTTTGGGGGTTTTGGGGTGGGAACGTGTTCTTTTTTTTCCCTCTTTTAAAATTAAAACTTTAGTTGAAGTTCAGCAGAAGTTTCATTTCAGATGTCAATACATACAAAATAAGAAGACAGAAGACATGGAGACTGTGTCTATGTTGTAAACAAGAGAGAGAGAGAGAAGTCTTTATAAAGCTGGTGTTTTTTCTGTTTTGTTTTCTCTTGTAGCCCAAACACTTTGGTATCTATAAATTGTGAACTTCAGACTCCATTTTGCAAGATGGAAGGAGAGAGACGTGGATACATGGGGCAATTAAGGGGGAGAGTCCAACTTGTCTGGTTGAAGGATTCTGGATTCGGTTGAAGTAGTAGGTAAGATACAAACTGTTGAAACTGGAGCAATCTTGGCCATTTTACTGTTTAGAAGCAGTCTGTAAAGTAACCAATCCCTGGAACAGTTCCTATATCCCAACTTGGACAAACCTATTTGTGTATGTCCAAAACAGAGAAAGGGAACAGACAGACACTTAACTAGCAATAGTATGAGATCAGTTCCTTGCTCTGTTTTCCATGTCAGTATATGCATGCCACAAATCTTCCGAGCTCCAGTTTGCAAGGTCCTGAAGTTGAGTGAAACCCTAAATGAGTGATTGGTAAATTTGTAATAATTTGGATAACATTTTGTGTTAATGGTCTTTCAGTATGCAAACATGATTAGCTGGACAAGAAAAGGGTGTTTTATTTATATAGCAATGCAGAGTCATTTATTTAGCTAATTATGGGTGATTATGTTCATAGAAAGCTGTTTCTTAACCACAAACTTCAGTGGCATTTAAGTGTCACTGGAGAACATCAGTAATAAACAAAGTAAATGTTCAGATTATTTATTCATCATTGATTGCTATTTTGTAATTGAAAGCTTCATACTCAGTCTTGGAGATAACCAAAAAGATTTTTATTTCTAGACAGTAAGTAGGTCTTAATCAAATTAAGTATAGAGTTCTTTCTGCAGTTGAATCTAATGGAAGTATAATTAGAGAAAACACATGGAGATAGTTGGAAGGACTAGATAAAAACTCAAAAAATAGCAGTCGCTGATCTATTTTAAAATCCTCCAGAGTACAAGTAAATTTAGTAGGGATGAAATAATGCTGCTTAAACTGTGTTTGCACAATAATGACTATATGTTTATATTATTTATATAAGAAACAATAATAATATCTGTAAAGATGAAATATGGTTAAGAGCATGTGATTTATTTATATCAAAGAATGATAATACTCTGTTATTTAATTCTGATTTAATCAGGTTTTAGAGAGGCTATTAGAATATCTTGAACAACTAAGAAAATATCATAGTGACCTCTAAACTTCATGCAGATTTTTAGTTTCTGTCTTAATCTGTCTCCATTTCATGATACCTTTTTAAATTTCCAAAGGAAGACAACCTGTTCAAGAATTTCCCATATTTATTTTGAAGAGCCTTTCCAAATTAGTACAAAGTGAATATTTTGTACTTGCTTATTAACTTTTTACTTTTTTATTTCTTTTTTGTTGAGCTCAATGATTCACCTATGTCAGCTTTGACTGATTCACCTATATCAGCTTTAACTTCACCTGAATTCTCTTCTCTTCTTGAAAACAAAAGTCATGTGTAAAGATTTACTGTGCTAAAGATCGTTCCTTGATATAAATCATTAAAGGCCAGCAAAACCTAGCCCATGCCCAGCAATACAGTCACTGTAATGGGAAGGTTATGAGAAGCCAATCTTCCACCTCTTTGTAGGTTACAAAAACCCTACATTTACTTCATGCATTCCAATCTACCTACCTGACAGGTACCAGGGTTTTTCCATGGGTAAGGCTGGCCCTAGGACATTCTCTTTATTCCATCATTTAGCTTACTCCTGAAAGAGGAGTAGTCATACAACCATTTAAAACATATTATATAGAAAGGTATTTAGCAAAAACAAAGAAATGTCCACAAGCTCAAGGACTACCAAATCTAGAGAGAAAACTTCAGTCCAGAGCAATATCTTTCTAAATTAAATAGGATTATTGCTTTCACATCTTCAAACTATGACAAATCTGTTTTGTATTCTGCATTTTCAATCTTCATTTATCCACAAGGGCTAACTGTACTTAACAGTAATGAAAATCACATGGTAGAGCTAAATTAATCAAAACCCTTGGCAGAGAAAAATTATGATTATGGTATAGCAATTTGTTAGTTTTGAAATGAATTGATTTTATGAGTTAGCATCAACATCATCAAGAATAGGTCTGTGAGGTCTTTGTTTATCACTATATAGCTTGATAAAATCAGCACCAAGTCTCTCTGTCAAATTCCAGACACCATGCTCTAGAAGTCAGAAGTAAAATACTATCCACAGCTGAGATTAAACCAGAATGTTCCTTTTTGAAAATTCATTGGAATTCAAATGAAAACTCATTAATAAAATTCAGGAGAGTGACATCCTAAAAGGCAGCATATTCATGATGCAGAGACTTAGAAAGGAAAAAATAACCACAGATGCTTTAAAACACAAAAATTTAAAAGACTCTTCTTTTAAAGCCTTTTTAAAAGTGCACCTTTACATATTACCCATATTACCATATACTAAAAAGGGTACTTCTTAGATGATATAGGAATACATGTCAGAAACTTTCATAAGTGTCAGTGTGTGGGGATGTGGGTGTATGTATGTACAAGTGGAGGTGTGTGGTTAACACATGTACTGTTCAGAATTTGTCCTAGAGTGAACTCTTACCCAGAATGATATTACCATTTTATGTTATCTTTTTGCTATTTAATTCCCATATTTAACAGAGCCCTCCAGAGAAGAAGAGTTCAAAATTATTTATTTTTTTGTACATTGTTTGGCAGTTCTGCTACCTCTATGATTCCCACCTGGAGTATTTTCTGTCAAGCTATTTCACAGGCTACAACAGCTGTTTGTGGAAATGGATGGCATAAGTATGTTCTTAGGTGGCATTAGGGAAAGTGGAAGATTGGACAAAGATGAGTGCTGTATATGATACAAGGAAGACTAAATCCATCATAGGAATTAATTTTCTTAACTATTTTGATAATTCCATGTTCAGCTTAAGACCATATAAGTCTAAGGATTGAGTTGTGTACAAGAACATTGTGGGAGGAATGAGGAGCTGTCCTTTGTGTGTAATAGAAGTATAATTAAAAACTGACAGTACATAATATGAATCACCTGGAAAGACTGTGTTTGGAGAACTGCTTCCTTCCAAAGGTCAGGGATACTGTGGAATGAGATTTTTGTCCCAGTTTAGGTGCAGAATACATAAGACTGTAGGTATCACGTGCATATTCCGCTATGAGATCAGTGACCGTGTAGCTTGGTTTACTTAATTTACCTATACAGCACAGGGTATGATGAAGCATGCAGATAGAACATGTCCCAGACCATGTAATATATAATGTATATTTGTAACACTAAAAATTTCTAAAAAAAAAAAAAAAAACAAAAAACAAAACAAAACAAGAAAGCAAGTTGGCAATTTACAAATGATGAAAATCATATCTGTTAAATCAAGTAATTATTTTTAATTCTGATTTTATTTTTACAGAAAAAAAGAAAAGAAATAAAGCAATATTATTGTGAAAAATGCTAATAATAAGCAATTAAAGCTGTTCCATACATACTTCCCAGTAAATTCCCCTTCCTCTGCTGTTGTGCTGACCTTGTACTTCCCTTTTGAGTCTAAGATTGAGTGTTTTAGTTTTGGGAATGGTCACACCCAGCTGCCAGTATTGCCAGTTCTCAACCAGCAGGGTAATTTTAATGACAGGGTTTCTTCTCCAGTAGTAATGGGATATTGATGTCTTCGTCTTCCTTGCTGAAGAGTTTGCTTGGGGATATTTTTATGTTTTCTAACAGGTTTTATAAATAAATACAAAAATGAGGTTTATGTTATTTTCCATGAGGTTTCAAGTGCGTGCTAGCACTAACTGTAACACGAAACTTTATGCTTATGTTCAGATATTTGTACAGGGACATGCAGCAGCCTTAGATGAAACTAAAGGCTCATCTGACACCTCTGTAGGTCTGAATGAAGCTGGCACCACAGCATTACATGGCTACAGGCTGCTCATACAGGTGTTTAGACATATTTTCTGTTTCATCTATTACCAAACACAAATTTGTACGTGAGGCACCTAGATATAAATCAGGTTGACCATAAAGAGTTTCCTAGTATGTTGTTTGAAACTTCCTATTTGATGCATACACAGGATGTTTGAAAAAAATTCACCAGTCACATCATCTTTCTGGTTTGAGCAATAGGTGAATGAAGGAAAGCAGAAGGAAGGTCTTACCTAAATTTAATATAGCATAGATAAAACATAATTTTTATTATTTATTTCAATTCTGTATGCAGATATTAAAACCCCTGCATTTTAACTCTGCATTCATACTGTACTTTTTAAGTGATCACTCATTTAAGTTCTGATAACATTGCATAGGGCTTGAACATTTTTTCTTCCCCTGAAATGTTTAATCACACAACTATTACACTTTTAAAGGAGTCAGCAGACAGACTTCAAATCTGCATGTCTCAAACATGAAATGTCAACTTGATTAGTTATGAAAGTAGGAATGAGTATATAGATTTAACAGCAATGAACACTTAGAGTTTAAAATGACTCAGTCACACATCTGTACTGTCAAGATAGCTATCCTAAACTTAGATCTCTAATTAGAATATTTATGCATTCTGTTGCTCTTGGTTGCAAAAAGATTCTTTCTGGTATAGACCTAATATAAAAATATCATATATTGTCCCTGTTTTCTAACATAGAAATTCTGGATAGGTACTTTCTTAGTTTATGACTCAAAATGCACTAGAAAACTATGTAGATAAACAGCTGACAGCTTTCGGATAGCATATTATTTTCTGATTTTTTTAACAGGATGAAGAACATCTCCCTGAGATGTTTATTAATAAGGAAACTAGAGGGTTTTTTTCTGCCAGCATCTGCACCAAACATTTAAAAGAGCTCTACTAAAGTATTTATAAGACTTGTGGACCAACTGAGATTCAGTATATTAACGTATACATAACTTAAAAGGTATTTATTTCTGGAATAACAAGTTCTCTTCTATACCAATACAGGCACATTGGCATGGATGAGGACAGAGTGCTCGTAACCATGATCATAGAACCAGAAACCGGCATTTGCTCTTGTTAAACTTCATATTGCTCATGGGTGCCCAGCCCTTTGATTTTTCAAGATCTCTCTGCAGGGCCTCAGTGCTTTCAAAGGAGTCTACAGCTCCTCCCAATTTAGTTTCAAGCAAGCTTAATTTGCATGCCTTCAAGGACTGTACCCCAGCCATTTATGAGGACATTGAAGAGAACTAGCCCTATAATGGATCCCTACAGGACTCTGGTAGTGGCTGGTCAACAATTTACTGAAGCTCTTTGTGCTTGACCTGTGAGACAGTTCCTCACCCATCAAAAGATGTGTTTATTCAGCTATGTGCTAGACATTTTGTCCATAAGAAAGACTGTGAGAGACACTATCAAAAGCTTTACTGAAATCCAAAATAAATTAGATCAACTGGCTTCCCTTGATCAGCTAGGTGAGTGACTTTGTCATAAAGGAAATTCAGTTTTTCAAGCAGGACTTGACCCTCAGTGTATCCCCTCAATGTAATCCCAATGCATTTGTGAGTGCAAAACTAATTACCCACTGAGAAGATGAATTACAGCTAGTGAAGTGATGGTGCCTTCAGTTTCAAAAGAAAAGGGTCAGTGGGTGAGGTCTACAGGGCTAAGAATGAGATTACTAAGACCTACAGTAAGTAATTTAACTTCTTCTGTATTCATAGATCTAATGGAGTTATCTGCAGGAATTTTGATACTAGCTAACTCTTCTGATAGATCTAACATAGAGAGATTTTGTTTCTTGTTAGTTTGGGGTTTTTTTTTGTTTTTTGTGGGTTTTTTTGTTTGTTTTTTTTTTTCCTTTTGGGTCTGCAGCTGCTTCTGGAATGAAATAAATACTTTTAGTGCCATAATGCTGCAGAAATAACCAGCAACAATCAGGGCATCAGGGCATTAATGTTGTCTAATAAATTGTTCAGGAGAAAAGAGATAACCTCTGAAATTAGGCCTGTCCATCTGAAACTCCATATATTAATTTTGCTTCTTTGTGAGAATTCCTCATGTTCCTGCAAGTCTTCTTTCAAATAGCTTTCAAATAGATTCAATTCTGTCAAGCACCTGAGAGAACACCTGAAATACTACCAAAATATCACCAAAAAGCTGTGAGACTCCAACCAATTTCCTGTCTATTTTTCTCCACTGCTTAACCCTTCCCTAGCTAGTTTAATCCAGCAGGCAGCAAAACACACAGCTGCTCTCTCACTCCCCACTCACAGTGGAATGGGGGAAAATATCAGAAAAAAACCCCTAAAATCCCCATCTTGACATAAAAGCAGTTTAATAAGGCAGAAAAGGAAGGGAAAATAATAATAACAAAACCAGCTACAATAGAAAGAGAATTATTAAAAATAATAATAATAATAACATAACAAAAACATCAATAACCGTAATAGTAGAATTTGCAAATACAGAACAAGCAATATATATTGCATCACCTCAGCACCCAATAGCCAATAACCAACAATCTTTCTCCACCATTGAGCATGATGCCATATGGTATGGAATTATCCCTTTGGACAGTGTGGGTCAGCTGTAGTGGCTGTGTCTCCTCTAAACTTCCTGTGCCTTCCAGACTCCTTACTGGTAGGACACTATGAGAAGCTGATGAGTCCTTGACCATTGCTCAGCAACAACAATAATATCAGTGTGTTATCAACATTCTCATGCTAAATCCAAAACACAGCACTGTACCAGCTACTAATAAGAAAAGTAACCCTTTCTCAAATGAAATCAGGACAGGGATACATTCCTGTAATTAACATATCCAGTTAAATGTTTCAATGACAGAACTTGGCTCTAGGTTAGGAATTGAACCTTAAGAATAGAAAGGTAAATAATAACTTTAATTGGAAAATTTTCTCAAAAGAAAAAATAAAGTCTGAAAAATTAACCAAAAAGAAAAATTTGTGCCAACAGACTTAGCAATAGAATAACAATTTTAGGAAAAAATTATTTTAAAATACAATGAAATCTACTTTGTCTCAAGAATTGCTTTTTTAGAGTGTTTTTGCAAGAGGCTACTGGCCTTATTGAAAAAAAAATATTCTTGAATTCTTTTTTTTGTTATTTTTCACCTGAATGAAGATTGTTGAAAGAAAAGGAATGAAATAGCAGCAAATAAAACCAAACCAAAACAACATACCCCTCCCCCAGCAAGAAGCACTCAAGCAAACAGAATACTAAGAATTCAGCGTAAGTCTTTAGGTAAACATTTAAATGGAATGGATAATCTTGATTTAGAATTGAATTAAAGCCAACAAGGTTAAAAATAGATGAACATTTGGAGAATGAGAAGCTTTAAATAAAACACCTTGAAATCAAACTTTATATTTTAGTTGTTTTGGTTGTTTTTTAATAGTAAGTACTGATTTATAAATTTTAGAAGAACAACATAAAGAAGATGCTGGTATGCTGGTATTTCAATAAACAGAACAGAACACAGCATAATGATATCGGCCCAGTACAAATTTTCTTTCCTAATTTTCTGATTAATTCTATTTAGTTCACAATTTCAGGATGGTAAACCTGGGACAGAAAGATGAATGATAGGTACCTGCTATGGTTTCCAAATCTAGGTATCAGATCAGGATCCCAGAGGTTGCAGATTCCTAATATAAATTAAAAGTAAACAATACGGTTGATCCAGCTCTGCTTGTACAGCTGAAATTATTGATCTAGTATCTGAAAATATGGGGATTTTAAATAATTTTTGTTCGATATTTCATTCCACTATCTTTGAGGTTTAAGAGTATTTGGTATGTGTATACCAGTTCAGGATTTTGCACAGGGAATATTCTCTACTGGTTGTTTACAGTGATAATCTGTACAAAGCAAGCCCAGCAGATATAAAGACTTGGCTTTTTGTGCAAACAAAATCCTTTCCTCCCCTGGCTATTGAGGAAGCAACATTGGAAATTAAGATATACATCTGAATGTCTGTGTATGTGTGAAGTCTATAATTTTTTTTCTGCGCAAAGATTTTTTTCCCCCTAGGAGAATTAGATGACTTATTTTAAATTATGAGTAGAAAGTAAGCAGATAAAAATTTCTTAGGTCTAAGTTAACTTACTCCAAGTGCTACATAAACAAAAGTATTTTACTAGCTAAGTGTCTCACTTAAGATTATATGTATTTTTCTCTTTTTAAGAGTCTAAACTTCACTTATGATATCAGTTTAAGGACACGATTATTTTTTCTCATTTGAAATGTCTCAGGTTCCTAAACCCAAGTTATTTGCCCATGCTTTTATTTATAGTCAAAGGAAGCACTTTAAGAATGACTCATCAAATGTAGAGGTCAGTTTTAGGATGTTATAATTGCCTTTGGAGGTGCCTATCTATCTTTCCAATTAGAGTCCACTTATCTCAGCTGTCTGTCTCTGACAGTAGCCTGTTACAGAACTAGGCCTAAAATAGTATTTACTGTTAGATTCTAGAAATCATTAGAAACTGATTATTTTTCCTGGCAATTAGGAGAGACTGGAGTTTTCAACAGACTTTTTGTTTTCTTCATTTGTAAAAATTTTTACAAATCTTTGAAGTGAGGAAAACTGTGACTTATTTTTTTCTTACAGAGCAGTTATATCTTTAAAACACTAATATTTTAAAGTTATAAAGTCTCGACTTCTACTGTTTTCTTCAGTTTTCACTGTTCTAATGTAACAGAGGACAAGATATTTTTAACCTGTTATTTAATCAGAAAACTGCTATTTGCTAGTGGATTTTTTTTCTAAAGATAAATACTAATATGAAAGAAATTATTCTGGAAAAAATAAGTTACAGTGAATTTCTTTAAGTATCAGAGAGCTTTAGTTTACAATTTTAGCACATTCTATTCAGTGTGTGCAATTACCAGTCAAAGGATCTGAAGGCAACCAGGTTGCTTATTGCTGCATTTGACTAGTACATGACTTCAAATATACACTTATGCAGATGTATGTCAGTTACCATAAGTACCTACAGAAATCTGCCCACAGCAGATAGAATTTCATTGCAGGCTACTTTATTCCTATTTAGGATCACAGAACCATGGTTTGGACTGGAAGGGACTTTAAAGATCACTAGTTTCAACCTCTCTGCCATGGGCAGGGATACCTTCCATCAGACCAGGAAGCTCAAAGCTCCATCCAACCTCACCTGAACACTGCCAGGGACAGAGTATTGGCAGCTTCTCTGGGCATCTTCCAGGGTGTCAAATCCCTTGTTTGGCCTTTTTTTCCTCTCTTTGCTCCCCCACACTGAAGCAGGTCTTTCAGCAAAGTCTGCATCCTATTCTAATGTGGCTCACCCTGCCTGTACCTGTCCCTACTGCCCTGCCTTCAGCTTGCCCTCACAGAGTCCTGCCCACCAATGCCAAAATGCAGGAGCATCGTTCATACCTGTGTACCTCCAGGCCCATGGCTGGTACAGGCTCTCGTGCTCCAGCTGTGCTCCTTGGGTTCTCTCCATGTTCAGAGCTGGGGCTGATGGGATGCAGCAGGAGAAGGCTGTGCCACTGAGATATGACTGAGAGATTTTGCAGGCACCAGGTGAGGACAGGCAGCAAGACAAAATATGGTCAGGCTTCTGTGAGTCATGTTGCTGTGCAGTGACGCTGAGTGTCCCTTGATCTTCCTGGTGGAATTGAACTGTCACCACAGAGCTGCTGGAAAATAAAAACCAACAGACAAAAGATGTATGAGCCAGTCAGAATTATGGCCTGGTCTCTGGAAGAATGTGGGCTGAATTTATACTACTCCTTCCACATCCACAGCCTCTTCTGGATGTCTTACTCCTCCTTTTATTGCTCTAGAGGGAAAGAAATGTTCTGAGAGAAGGAAATGCTGCTGAGAGTTCACTTCTGACCCCCACAATGGGTTAAATGGTCAAGATTTCCAGTTGCTGGAGGAGTAGGTATTTCAGTGTCCCTGGTGTGTACTGGTGGGTTGAAAGCTGTATTCTGCCCTCCCCCCAGAGCACACTGCTGCTGATGGACAGCTGTGCTGCAGTGTGCTCAGGCTAGTCTGCACTTCTGTACCCAGGGAAGCTTTGTCTTCTACCATACAGACCAAAGCATGCTTCAGTAGCTCTCAGCACATCCCTGTTGCTGCCCTGCCTGAGCACATGGACAGGGTAGTGGTTTCCTGGGCAGAGTTATCTTCTCCAGTGCCACTCTGTCCTCTGGAGCCATCCTGCCAACCCAGCACCTGCCTGTGCTGCAGCCATTTCTGTTCACTGGGCATCCTCAGGGTCACCTCTGCTGAGCATCCTGAGCCAGGATCATACTGGACTGGCCATATGAGTCTACTGTCATTCCCCAGGGAGGTCACAGCCTGTGGGTGCTGAGTACCCAGGAGAACAACCAGCAATATTTTCTCCCCAAGTGGGTTGCCAGTGGCAGCAATACTGCCTGGGTTCTGAGATTATGGAGAAGGGTTCTGATTTATTGAGTTCATTAGCTACTGAAAAGCAAACTTTGTAAATAATAAAATACAGTAATCTGTGTTTTATTATTCTCCTCTCTAGATTCAAACTACTTTATGAAATAACTTCACAAAATGCAATGGACATTTCTCTTATGTGTGGAAAAAAAATTACTTCTTTTGTTACTCTGTTGATTTTTCAAGATGACTACAGAAAGTGCACAGACAAACCTGGCAGAAATGGAAAACAAAACATAAGAGTAGAAAACAGAAATACAAGAATATAAGGAGTTTAAATTGTTTACATTCCAGACTCACCCTGAAGCAAAATACACTTTTGTCCATGGAATTTTCTGCCTCTAAGCAAGTGCAGCATTTGGTATTGTTATAGCAATTAAAGCACAGATCTACTCACACAATGAATGGATTTTAGATTAGAATTCTGTTTTCAAAAGCACATAGATGTGTAATTTAGAGACAAGGTGTAACAAATATTCTACTTTTGTCTGAAAGCCCTATTTTTCACACCACAGTACAAAATTTAATTCACTAATGAAGATGATTCATATGGTGAAGCATCCAGAAAAGATACACCTCCTCACCTTCAAAATAAAGCAACAGAAAAAGTAAACAAACAGAAAAGGCTACGTGAAGGCTCCATGAAGGCTACACATTTATTTTTCTTTGTATTTCCATTCTGATTATTTAGTAGATTCTAACCATCCTTTAAATTTGGAATTTGCATTGATTAGACAGCTACTACTAAAATGAAATTGTTCCCATAGAAATTAAAGTACAGCCCACAGAGTTAGGAAAAGTAGGATCTACTTAAAGTAATTCATATCAAAATAGCAATTGATCTTGCTTTTTACGTTCCATGATTCCACTTCACAAAAGAAGACTATTATCTGAGAAGATGGCTAGACTGTTGATAAATGCATCTTTTCTACATTAAGATTGAGAAGGTTTAATAACAATTAAGAGCATTTGAAAGGTAGCTGCCAGAAACACTCCTAAAATCAAAGATCAAAGCTGTATTGTGCCTGTTACTGCACTATTATACAGAACAGAATACAGTACTGTCCAAGAAGCTGGATAAGAAAGTACCTCAAGTCCTTCGTAAAGGATTTGGGCTTTTAGCAATTGCATCTGAAGAGTAGGTAGTGACACAGAAGTATTTTTGCTGATTTCTCTGGGGAAGATATTGCTTTTGCTACCTCTCATTTTTAAAAGTAATGTTTGCTTGTTTGACATTCATATACAATATCTTAGCTAATGTTTATAGATGGGGTTTGGATACATTAAAGTTGCATTTTTCCTATATTTACCTGTTTAATATACTATTACAACTAATGAAATAATAATATTGAAGTAAAATGTACTGTACAAAAATAATATATTATCATGCAAAAAACCGAGGTATTTTTTGCTGAGTTGCCAAATACTTGTCTTTAGGTTTCCTCTAGATTATCTTCAGCAGCAATAAGAGCTTAGCAACACTCTGCATTTTTGGTCCTTTTATTATTTCCACACTTAAGTTAAAAAAAAAAAAGGCTTAAGGCAAAGCATGCTATGGAGACTTCCACAATAAAGCAAGAGGGGTGAGCATACAGCTAGTTAAGCATACTCTGTTTAACAAAAGAAAAGGACAAAAATAAAGGAAAAGGGCATAAGCAGGACAATTTTACTTTTTTCTTCTGTTTCTAGAGTGTGTCATATGTGTTTACTAAGGAGATTATTGTTAAATATGGTCTCTGCCTCCTAAAGGAGTCAAGACATGCCATTTCTAATAATATAAGACTTATTACTGAATCTGGTGAAGAGACAGGAATATTGATGTACAAAAAATATTTAAATTGAGATAATCTGTATCTGAAATTAAAGGGTTAAAGTGAAGGATGCTGTACTGTACACATATTATACCTTTGCAGGACATGTATCTGCTGATAGGGTTGTTCCTGATTGTCTTATTTAGTTGTTTATTTTTATGACTCAGTGCAAGTACAAATGATATTTCCAGCATGATTTGGGCTAAAAAGAGAGCATCATTCTGGAACTCCTGGGCATGTAAACACAGCAGAACAAGTAGAATATGATGCACAACTAACTGAGCATGTAAAAACCCATTCTGATACAGATGTAACAAATATTTTCCTCTTATGCCCTTTCTAATGTAACATTTTGGAGAAAATTATTTAATATTGTGAAAATTCAGGCTTTGCTGCCTCTTCTAGATTTATATATCCTGTTATTCTGCTTCCATCACCATCATCACCTTAGGGCTAAGCAAAATACCTTATTTTCAAATGCATTAAAATTACCACTTTTTGTTGAAGTCCATGTTGCAGTAGCTACAACTTCAGAGTTTGATTTAATGATGAGGTTTTTTGCACACAATAATTACATCTTAGCCCCTAAACCATTGCACATGGCTTCTCTTATTAGAACGTGTTCTATAAATTAATGGTTATAATTTAATTAAGTTTGTTTTCCATATCTGTTTTTTTAATTCTTCTTTTGTTATTTGGAAGGTAAATATGCACACCTGTTAAAGATTAAAGGGAAGGAAGAGAAAAGGGAAGAGTGAGAAGGTCACAGAGGGAGAGGTTAAAGTAGAGGGAGAAGAAAATTAGAGGGGGGAAGAAAACAGGATTGGAGGAGATCAAGGGAGGAAAGGGAAACAAAAGAAAAAACCCAAAAGAGGAAAAAAAAAAGTAAACAAATAAGAAATTTGAGCTCAGATGATGGATAAATTGAGTAGGAAGCTGTGAGAGATTTTTTTCCAGGATAGTAAGATGCTCAATGTGATAAGTGGAGTTCTTCAATCAGTAACAATGCCAGCTGCACTACTAAATATTCATTTAGAACAGACATTCTGAAGTGGGCAAGTCAGTTCAGAATACTAAATAATCCTACAGCTGCTTTCCGCCTTTCTTTTGCATGAAAAATTATACTTTTTTGAGAGAAAATTTATATTTCACATGCCAGTGTTTCTCTATCATGAATGAAGCCATTTTTATCTTCTGTGGCAAGGTGAAGGGCTAAAAGTCTTTCAGTATGTGTCCTTTCTCTACTAAGAGAATCAGTTATGACTGGAAAGTATTGCACTGCAGGCACTTTTTGTCAGATGCTGAGAGTTTCCTTTTTATTTATACGATGTATTACTTTCTGCCCGCTTTTCCTGACACCTAACACCAGCTCCAAGAGATATTTATCAAATTGGCAACTGGTAGAAAGAAGAGACTGGCTTTATAATCTTTGTCCTCTCCCTTGCTCAGACCTCCCATAATGCCTGTAAAGTATCCTCAACCTTGTGAAGATTTTTGGAGGTTTGACTGTTAGTGGACACTTGAATAAATTTCTGTCAACTGCTAATTGCTTGCTGGTGTTTAGAAAATAATTTGTGACCTCAAAACTCAAACATTATCAGTAACATTGAAGTCACTTAACAAACCACCTAGGGATCCAATTCAGTTATCTAAACATAGTTTCTCAGCTCATCTCAGATGCCCTAAAACTCATTTTTCATAAAGACACAGATCTCCTACAGAAACTGTCAGGAGACAGTTTCAGCATGTCAGCATGTCCAGCATGTCAGTCCCATGCACGTATTCTGCAAAGACAATGCATTTCATAACAGTGGGCATGTTGCTTTGAAGGGAAAAACTACAAAAATATATTTTTATCTGAGGATCCTCTTTGTGTAAAATATGCATGCTTTCAATAAATTATATTAATGAAAAGTAAGAAATACATCCTAAAATGTGCATTTCTATATGCATGCAGAAGAATTTTAATGCATGTAGGGCTAGCAGGGCTTGGAGAAGAGATTTTCTCTTTTGAGTAATGCTTCAAAAATAAAAACCCTGTGTATTTTCATGGAAAATCAAGTACTGATTTCAGTAATCCCCAGAAGTGTGATTTTACTAGCAGTTGAAGGAATAAAAGCATAGCTATTTGCAACTCGTAAATGTGGGATGGACGTCAGCAAAATCAAATAAATGGATGAAAGTACAAACGTTTTCTTTTTAAGAAGGGGCAGTCATGAAGATGTAGCACAATATATTGGAACTGAAATCTGTTAATTCAATTTCTGATTTTTTTCAGCAATAATAATTTGAAAATATCATTACTGTTATTAAATTTTACAATGCTCTGCCTTTTCAGTATCTTACACATGCAGAAAGCTTCCTAGGGTTACGTCACTCAAAGAGTGCCATCAAAATTCAAGGAGATGTCAGCATCAGATTAGCATCCCCTAAACTGGCGCACAAATTGCTGTCTGTGCCTTACTACCCCAGCTCCAGACCATCCCTGTGGCAGCAGCAATGTGGGATTGAAGGACAGTACTTTTGATTGAAGTTCATGTTATATGGATTTGATAAATGCTTATCTTTTTAGAACTTTTTTTAGGAGAATCTACTGTATTGTCACTACTGGTGATAATGATGGTTTTCCTTATTTATAAGTTATATAATTATTTCCGGAATACAGTTTTATTGTTAAAAGCACTAAATACTCCCCTTTGATGCATACAGTAATCTTAACACAGTTTCAGTGCTTGGAATTCCTCTGGGGCAGATTTTACCTGTGAGGGAAATTCTACTCTTACAGTTGCCATAATTTGTTTTCCTTCTTTTCCTTTTGATTATTGCTTTAATAAGCATTAAAAGGAAAATAATAATCAAATTGTATTTTTACAGATGTGTCAGACAAAAATATCTTCAGTGGTGTACCTTCAGAGCTGAGACATTTTCCTAATGACAAAAGAAAGCAAACAGCACCACAGGCTGTACTGTACCTGCTTTTTAGCTGAGCAGTTACCAGCATACAGCCTTTGTCTGACCCAATTACTTTTGAATGGACTTAATTACAGTGAATAATCATAAAAATAAATATTTAGAGAGTTTCAGACATATACATTGCCAGAACTTACATATTACTTTATATTTGCTGCATCATTTCTACAAACATGGGTGCTAGAAATGCAGTATGTGAAAATGGTCATGGGAACTTCTGGATGTCTTTGGACAGAAAGCAAGCATGATGGAAACAGTGTGTATGTAGCTCTGGTCAGATCTTTTGTAGATAAGAGATGGATAAATTTGCTTGCATTTTCTTCTAAAACTTTTTGCTTTTGCATATTTAAGAGGACAAGACCATTAAATGTATTAAGCTGAATAATTTTATTAGTTTTGGAAGTCTGCTGTGCATCTGCTATTGCTATTGGAAAATTACTTTTGCACAAACAGGTAATGCAAACCAATAGAAGGTAATTTTTTAAGCAAAACAAGTGAAAATGGTGACCAAGGTTCCTCACACAGGTATTCCAGCATTTTGTTTCTTTGGGCCAGCTGTAGGCTAGTTCTAACCACTGCAACATTTAATGCATTCTGAAAAGCTGAACATGATGCCCCGAATTTTGTTCTGGATCCCAGAAACACACCATATAGATGGAGCTACAAATGGCAGAGTGTAAAGGGCTTTACTATGAACCCTGACCTCCCTTCTGGTGCTGTGTGCACGAGAAGCAGTGAGATGCCCACAGCAGGTGCAGACCCCTCAGCCCGAGGTCTTGCTCTGATTCTGGGGGTGCACCTTTCTCCCTCCTCCCCCCAACTACAGCTGCAGACTACAACCCCATTGTACACTCCCACACTGTGACACAGAGTACTATTGTTCCCTTCTCCCAAGGGCCTGGCAGTTCCCACTGGAATGACACCTATACCCATTCCACAGGTCTCACAATCCTTGTTTTTGGTGTAATTCAAAGAACAAATCCCATTCAAGCAGTGAATACTCTTTCCCACCGCTTTTGTGGCCCCTGGTTGAGCTACATATATTATATAACCCTGTAAAAGCAAGGAAAAATCAGGAAATGCTGCAGATCAGTAAACCTGTTAGGCGAGAAACAAAAGCCTTGTAAAAATATCCAGTTCCAATGCAAAGCAGACCAGGGCTCTGACAACACAACAAGGCTCATCAGTTTGCTGCACTCCTGGTGGATCCATCTAGTTTGATACCTCTGGCACTTAGCAGAGTTATGCTGTAGCCTGCACATCCCACTGTGCTAACAAGATAGAAACCTGTTAGTGATTCTTCCTGATCCTTATTAGGGCAATAAAGGTGTCAGCTGATGTATGCTGTGGTTGAATGACCATCTGTTCAGGGGTAAACAAGTCACTTGAACGCTGGAATAAACATCGAGAAGCTTCTCTGCGTTATGGCTTCTGCAGTAAACCCTGCCGCACAAAATTCAGTCACAATTTCAGACATTTTAAGATAACAGGCTGGCAACAGCTTTAGATATCCTGAATTTACCTGCATAGAATCACATCCTGAAGCAATTGCGTGTTTTGTAAGAGAACTGCTGCTGATTTCACTGGACAAATTCCTTCACAGATGGCACATACTTAGCTACATTTATGCAGTTGATTGCCCCAGGATAGATTTTGTGCCAGAACTCTTGCTCCCTGAGGATGTGTTTTTATTTCAGTGTTTTTATTTTTCTGGGTAGGTCTTGGAAACTGGTCTTTCTTGCTCTCAGACCAAAAGCTTGGAGAACTGACTAGACTCCATGGTGTTCCTTGAAAACTGGAAAATATAAGGGCTGTAAATAATTGCTCTGGATTATTATAACAGTATTTTTTTAAATACATTTGAAACAAACAGAAGATGGTTTTCCTGTTTTTAAAAAACTCAGTGGGCTCACATTTTTTTTCTCTGTGAAATTTCAAAAGCACCCAAAATTTTATTAGACTTTCACAGATGTATGTTAAGTAATTATGGCTAATAAAAAAGAATGCATTTAGATAGAAGATGATCAATTACACCTAATTCTGCTCTTTTATATAACGTGAAGGACATTCCACAGAAGAAAATAATTTCAAAATGAGCAATCAAAATGTTCCGTTCCATTTTGAAAGGGAACACACTGACATTGAAATGCTCCACTTAAAGAAATTATCAAAATAGTTATTTATCCTAAGAGACATTTGGCACAAGTCACTGTTTTCAAGCCCCTTTGTAATCTTCCTAGACTTTCCTAGACTTTTTAGTCACAGACTACTTATTTTAAATGTAAAACTTATCTTTAATATGAGTATGCTGGACACACAGTTTGTCCAAGTAGATAAAGATTTTCTGCTTTCCTAGACTATGTTTTGTCTCAGTACCTTTCTCTTGCCTGACAGGGACAAACCTCTGCATTTAATCTGGACTCTGATGGAGTATCTATTATTCATTACAGTATAGCATTGCTGAGATTGATGGTAGGGCAGAACTATGGTTTGACTGTCCATAATCCCACATCATCCTCCTCCTAAGCTCATTGTTAACTCTGGAACTCATGGGCCTGCTCCTCCAAGTGACAACTGTTTACAGCCATGCAGGAGACACAATGGGACAACTACTACCTCAAGTAACCAGTACCTTCAATAATTACTGCAATAACTCCTTTTCAAGTATACATGCTTAGAGTGTGTCTTTCTGACTTTCCTATTAAAGTATCTTCTCTTGGGGGGGTGGGAGGGGGCAAATGGATGGGCAGGAAATGGAAAAATCCCTTTTCCTTTTTAAAGGAAAACATTCTGAAACAGAAATTATGACCTGTTAATAAGGATTTTAAAGTATTCCTGTAAAGACAGGAACTTAGTTATAGTCTTTCTAGAAACTGATTGCTGTTGCACTTTTTTACACTTGATTCCCATAATCTTCCTTGCTTCTTTCATGCCTGAATACAGTGCCACTCTCTAAGTAACGACAAAACATTATTTTGTGACTTAGAACTTGTTCCCTCTATATTATTCCTTTCCTTTCCCAGTTCCTGTCCAAGCTTCACCATTTTTTCACCTTACACTATATCTTCATTAATACAGTCCTCACAAATTCCTCTAGTTCCTTAAGGCTGCTGCATCTTGAAAGTCCGAATGAAGCTGCAGTTTGAAGCAGCCAATGGTGACAGAGGGTTCTTTTAGCTGCAAGCACTACTGTAGGCACACAATTTGTGGTAATTGGGAATGGGGCTGTGGCTGAACCTCATCCCTAATGGGCTACAGATGTGAAAAGCAGGTGAGCAGAATTGAAGGTAATGAGACATGGAGTGCCCAGGTGCACTAACCTATAATGAAAGGGAATACAGGGCACACAGGTGCAATGCATGAACAATCAAGGGTATAAAAGGTTTGGCTTAAGAAGAAGAAGGAGGGCCAATGCTTGAAACCTTCTGAAGTGGTTTGGTGGTACTTTGTATGGGTTGAATCTTTCTGAAATTGTATGGTGGTACTCTGTGTATTGTGGTTGTCTCAACTGCAACAAATGCTGTGACAAACTACAATCTCCTGTTTCACTTGGTGTTGTCTCTGCTTCATCTCCCTCAACAATTCACTTTTTTCCTTTCACCAAGACTTCTCAGGGCTCTTCTGCTAACCTGGTGTTGATGGCAGCCTCTAGATGCCAGAAGTGCAGGGCAAGAGGGAGAAAATGCCATAAGTCTGAGTTATTTACTTTCATAGAAAAAAAGATTGCAATTATACTCTTATTCATGATGTATTTTCATGAACATTCTGCTTTAGATATCACTCTCTTTTCTTTGCTGCTCTTGTCTTATGTGCATTATTTTGAGATGCTAGAGTACTGAGTACTGAAATATCTGTCTTTGCAGGTAAAGTTGAAATACATCTGCTCCCTGCCTCCATTTTTTCTTCTGAAATGATATGCAAAGAAAGGGGAAAAGGTAGTAGTCTTTACACCACTTACATTTTGTCCTACTTTATTTTCCTCTCTGCTTTTAAAGGCCTAGAGACTAGGGTGCATTAAGCACAACATCACCTGCTGGGCAAAGGAGGTGATTGATCCCACTCTGCTCTGCACTGGGCTAACCTCAGTTTGAATAGTGTGTGTAGTTTTAGGCACGGCAATATAAGAAAGACAATAAACTATTTGAGAGCACCCAAAGGAGGCACATAAGGAAGGTGAAGGATCTGGAGGGGAAGACTTATGAGGAGCAGCTGAGGTCACTTGGTCTGTTCAGCCTGGAGGAGATTGAGGGGAGACCTCACCACAGTCTACAACTTCATCATGAGGAGATGATGGTCAGGTACACATTTCTTCTCCCTGGTGATGAGTGACAGGACTCAAAAATGGTATGAAGCTGAGTCAGGGGAGGTTTAGGCTGGATAGCAGGAAAAGATTTTCCACCCAGAAGGTGGTTAAGCACTGGAACAAGCTCCCCATGGAAGTGGTCACAGCACCAGCCTGTGTGAGTTCAAGAAACATTTGGACAAGACTCAGGCACATTGTGTGACACTTGGGCTGTCTGGCACAGGATCAGGAGTTAGAATATGCCTGAGTTGGAAGGCACTCATGTGGATGACCAAGTCCATGATTCTATGACTCAGAAGCTAAAACCATCAGAGACTAGGGAAATGTGAGTCTTAATTTTAATTCTAAAAGTAAAGATGAAAGTTGGGTTTTTTCTAATTCAGTGTGCCTGTCTTTTAAGATAACTAAGTTTTTCAAGTATTAACTGCATTTGTGATTTCTTCTTTACTATCTTTTCCCTCCTATGTTTTCTGTAGCTGTTTTTGTCTGCCTCGGTGGTAGTAAGTAGATAAGAGAAATAAGGATGACGATACAAGATGAGAACTCCCAGGTTCTTGTGTGGAAGCAAAAATAGTAAATTTCAGTTTTGATGGAACACAAGCTGTCAGAGATTCTTCATTCTCAAATAATTATTCTAGTGATAATGCACAACAGCTAGACATACTAGGACTGATACATTGCAAAGCATCATGGATTGACAAAATGCTGAACAGTAGCAGTCCATAATGAGGTGCCTCCAAGCATTTCTGAGGAATGCAGGAGCTTCATTAAGTTAATGTCTGCTCTAATCTTGCAGTGACAGAAAAGTGAGCTAAATCCTTACCTTTGTAAATCTATGCCACCCTACTGATATGGTTGTAGCATTCCACTTTGCTGCAGCAGTTGTAGTGCTTATCCACTCTGAGATGTGATGAGTCCATTGAAATTAAGTCAATCAGGGAATAAGACAAACTGAAGCAAGCAACTGCTTTTAGTTTTATTTATTTATTTGGGTTTTTTGGGTTTTCTGTATCTATTTCAAGATTACAATGTTCTTTTAGAGATAGAGCCTTACCCCAACTATTGAACAAAATGCAAAAGGCAACATTAGCAACTGCAACAAAATCACAGGTAACAATGAAGTCTTTATGATGAGGAGCAATATCGCACTGCAGATAACACAAATTATAGGTGCTGCTAATTCTGTGAGACCTTCACTCAGTACTGTGATAAATAGTGAACAACTCTACATCTGCCAGAATTGCTGAGTTCTCAAACACATAAGAACATTTGATTTCATATCCAATTCTAAATGTTTTAGATTAGTGTAGTGGGTTGACCCAGGGTGGATGTCAGCTCCCTACTGAAGTCACTCTATCACTCCCCTTTGCAACTGGACAGAGGAGGGAATATGTAACAAAAGGTTCATGGGTTGAGATAAGGTCCATGAGAGATCACTTGCCAAAAACCATCACAGGCAAAACAGACCTGAATTGGAGATATTAATTGAATTTATTGCTAACAAAATAAAAGCAGGATAATGAGAAGTAAAATAAATCTTAAAACCACCTTCCCCTCACCCCTCCCATCTTCCCAAGCTTTACCTCCTCCCCAAGTGGCACAGGGAGGTGGGAAATGGAAGCTATGGTTGGCTCATCACAGGTTGTTCCTGCTGCTGCCTATGGAGAAGAGTCCTTCTCCTGCTCTAGCATGGGGTCCCTCCCAGAAGAGACAGTCAGTCCTCCATGGACTTCTTCAACTTAAGTCCATCCCATAGGCAACAGTTCTTCACAAACTTCTGCAATGTGGTCACACTTCCAGAGATACAGTACTTCAAGGACAGCCTGCTCCAGTGTGGGTTCCTTATTTGATCACAAGTCCTATCAGGAAACCTGCTGCAGCGTGAACTCTCTCCATAGGTCTACAGGTCCCTGCCAGGAACCTCCCTCAACATCCTCCAGGTTCATATCTCAGTCTCAGGCATCCATCTGCCTTGGCAGGGGTCTCCACCAAGGGCTACCGGCGGATCTCTGCTTCCACATGAATCTCCATGGGCTGCAGGGGCACAGCTGCTTCACCATGATCTGCTTTGGCACATGGAGCTTCTCTTTCCCCTCCTTCTCCACTGACTTTAGTATCTGTAGGGCTGTTCCTCTCACATATTCTCACTACTCTTCTCTGGATGAAATTACAAAAATAACAGCTGCACAACAACTCTTTTTTTTCTTTTTTCTTTTTTTTTTCTTTTTTTTTTTTTTTGTCTTAAATGTGTTATTACAGAAGTGTTGCCACTATTTCTGGCTGGCCCATTCTTGGCCAGTGGTGTGTCCATTCCAGAGCCTTCTGTCAAGCTTCTCACAGAAGTCACCCTGTAACCTTCCCACTACCAAAACCTGGCCATGCAAACCCAAAATTCAACTGATGTTAAAAATGGTGCTACATAAAATGTATGCCATCAGGCTAATATACTTAGTCTTTCAATAGAATTGTTACAATAGTACTATAAACTGAATATTCAGATATTGTTTCTGCACAATCGTTATGACTTAGAAATTATCCTTATGGGAATAGTGTTGCCTATGGGTCTCCTGAGCTGAACACTATGGGCTTTCTGTAAGTCTCTGCCATGACATAGAATTTAAACCTCACAATGGACTCCATCAGTTGCATCCTGTATCCCACAGTTAATTTCCTCAGTTGCAGCTTGAAATCCTCTTCTGTTTCTCACTGACATATAAGCTGTGATACCTGTTCTGAACACCTATTTGTTTCTAATTCCCTCACATAATTTTTACTCTTAGAGTATGACAGTTGTATAGTCTACTCCATAAAAAAAAGCTTGAATGCATTATTGTAACGTAGAATATGCAGCAGGCCCTTTTGCACTCTTCTTCCTAGCCGAATATGCTAACATCATACTCATGAACACACTAACTACAATCCTCTTCTTCAATCCAAGCTTTCTCGACCCCCCTCAAGAACTGTTCCCTGTTATTCTAGCTACAAAAGTCCTGCTCCTATCAGCAGGGTTCCTATAAATTCGGGCCTCCTACTCACGATTTCGATATGACCAGTTGATGCATCTATATGAAAAAACTTCCTGCCACTCACATTAGCCCTATGCCTCTGACACACCAACATATGTATTGTTGTTACTTTTTTCTGTAGAAAGCTGAAGACATTTTTGTTATTTCTCATTCATCTACTAAAATTAGAATAATATACTTGCTAACATGTTAAAATAACTGTGAAAAGTAAATTGAGTTGTCATGCAGTTTGGCCTTTCAATTGGTCATGAACCACTGGTGTGATTAAGGCAGGTGTATCTGACAGTGAATCAGAGAACTCCAAAGATTTCCACATAGTCTTTTATGAACTGATTTAAAGAAGGTGAAGATCTGGTTGAGCACATGAAATCACAAACCATGAGATATATTTTTCATGTGTTCTTACACCTTTACTCTTTGCAAAGTGTGCTGTCAGTACTTGCATATGCACAGTCATACTTTGTCTAACGACAACTCAGTATATCTATATATATGAACCTGTGGGGTAAAGTAGCTAAGATAGAATCAGCATGATTTTATTTTAGACAGTGAAAAATAAGAACAAAACAAAACCCAAATTCCCTCCACCCCCGTCTTACCAGTAGCATCCTCACTTCCTGACTCATCTACCTCTTCCCTCCTCCCTGAGCACATTGGCAAGGACTGGGAATGGGACTTATGATCACATCACACTTTTTATTTTTGCTGCTTCTTCCTCTTCACATCCCTTCCCTGCTCCAGAATGGCATCCCACCCATAGGAGACAGTTCTCCACAAACTTTGCCAACATAAATCCTTCCCACAGAACGCTGTTCTTCATGAAGAATAACAGCATGGGTTCTTTCTATGGAGTACAGTCCTTCAGGAACAGCCTGTTCCAATGTGGGTCCTCTCTGGGCTCCCAGGTCCTATATGAAAACCTGCTCTGGTGTGAGATCTCCATGGGATCACCGTGTCCTTTGGGCACACACATTTGCTCCAGTATGTGGTTGTCCATGGGCTGCAGATGGGTATCTGCTCCACCATGGACCTCCATGGGTGGCAGGTGAACATCCTGCCTCATCATGGGCTGCTCCATGAGCTGCTCCATGCTCTGACTCTTGTAGCATCTCTTCCCAAACTTCTTCCCTGACCTTGGTGTTGGCAGAACCATTTCTCTCAAATTTTATCACTGCTCTCCCCTGGTTTTTACCCTCTCTAAATACTGTCCCAGAACTATTGCAGCACTATACCAGCACTGTTGATGGGCTCATCTTTTGCCAGCAGTGGTGCTGTCTTGGAGCCAGATGGAACTTACCCTGACATGGGAGCAATTTCTTGTGTCTTTTCACAAAAGCCACTCTTGTAGCCTCTGCACTACCAAAAACTTTGACATGGAAATTGTATATATTTAGCAAAAATAGTTTCCTACACCTAAGTCAAAATAACATCAAAACACCACAAAGAGTGACTGGTTGCATTCATTTAACCCCTTGCCTCTTCATGTTCAACCTCTTGCTTGTTCACAAACAAACAAAAAACCAATTATTCTGTCATTCACAATGGTTGATCCATACTGTGCTTGCTACCTCTCTCAATTACTGTCCTCCTCTCAAATTTTCAAGTGCTCTACCTCAGTCACCAAAAAGGACTGTGGTGGGCTGCTCTTGGATCGCCACCCACCAGGTGTCCACAAATTCACTTTATGACTTCTCTCTTCTGCAGGACAGGAGGAAAAAAAAAAAAGAAAAATTTGTGCATCAAAATAAAGTCAGCTTAATGAAGAAAGGTGAAGGATAGACATGGAAGCAAAGGAAAACAAAAATATGTATTCTCTACTTGCCAACCAGTCACTTCTTGGGAAACAGGGCCTCACGATGTGTAGCAGTTGCTTTAGAATATGAACACCTTAATTACAAATACCTCCCTCCTCTTTTCACTTAGCTTTTGTTTCAGAAAACAACATCACATGACATGGAATAACCTTTTGGTGTGTTTGGGTCAGCAATCCTGGCTATGTCTCCTCCCAAGTTCTTGTTCACTCCCAGCCTCCTGGCCTTTGAAGCAGGGGTGAGGAGCGACAGGAGAGATAACCTTGATGCTGTATGAGCACTGCTCACACACTCACACTCACTCACACACTGCTCCCACTCCTCTGAAAGAGAGCTGTGATATCAGTACCATCCTGGCTACACAGCACAGCACTATAAACACTGCTGTGGGGAAAGCTAATTCCGTCCCAGCCCTATCCTGTGTGCCAGCCTTCAGGTTACAGCAAAGAGAAATTTTTATGTAAACAGTTGTCTAGTCTTCCTATTCAGATGAGACATTATTCTGAATAGGAATTGAAGCTGGGATGAAAGAAGCTAAAAAGAAAAATATCTATGCCCTTGCTATTATGACATTTGACAAGGAGAGTGGAATCCTCTCTATTCCTAGGAATCCTTATATAATCCTTATATTGTATAAAACATTGAACAAAATACACATAAAATATAAACCCATCAGTTTTCTGGCCTTGTGCCAAGAATGGCTGTAAGGCCCCAAAACCTCACCTGACAAGGCTCTTAAAAAGGCTTATGGTTTTTTATGTACTCTTGAGTTAGATGCACAGGAGAAATACAGACAAGATATTCTCAAAAGGTCAAAACAACAAAAAACTTTACTGACAACTTCAGAACATCTGAGAACCTTGGCAAAAGTTTAGAGCAGCATTCAGTCAACGTAAAGAATTTCACAAAGCATTAATTTGGCACATTCAATTTAGCAAACTTCAAGCCTGTTCGATTTTATGCTACTCAAAACTCTGAGAAGAGGGAATTAGAAGAAGAAAGAGAGAAAAGATATAGCAAAGAACAAGTACAGCTACCACTCCTGGTTCTAGTGGTGTTTTACTGGCAGAAATTCCATGAGGAGATGGGATCAAGTCATGCTCACTTCATGTTTTGCCTTAAGCACCCTTTGGCTTTCCTGGACCCTGACCCCAGGTGGGAATTTGGTCATTTGGCCACCCAGGAGCTGGGATAGGGGATCCAGGGACAGGTGTTCCAGGGATTGGTGGCCACCGCAGGGATGAGGTATAGGCCTGGGTAGGTGCAGAACAGAGCATCACCTCACCAGAGCAAGGCCTGACCTTCCCTTTCCCCTCCAGATGCACCCAAAATGTTTTGAACCAGCAATCCTTAGTCTCTTTTACTAAGTTTCCAAAATAATAAGCTGACTTCATAGCAAAGAGTTAATTACTTTAAATATTTGTTAAAATCTTTAAAATGTTTAAACCATTTGAGAGGGAGCGTATTTTTACAAAATCTACTTCTAACATTAAAATATTCCCCCCTATGTTTATATTTCTAGTGCAAAAACCACTTGCAATTAGAACAAAAAATTAATAACATGAATAAATGAAATCACAAGCTTTGATTTCTCTCTAGCAGACAAGACACTTCAGATTTTAGTCTGGTACATCTCAGTGGCAGTTCTAATATTACAATCAAGCTCTGTAATGAGCCTTCTTGAGTGAAACGGAATCAGTTACAGGTCCTTCCTCTGATTAATATTTGAAATACTGATTGGATATGAGGTATTGAGTACCCCATGAGGTATTGCGTTTTTAAAAGTACCTACAAGTATTATAGAGATACCTAGCCATTTGTATGATAATAATCTAATCATTCATTCATTTCATTTTCCTAATAATATTCCCTTTCTCTTTCTTACCTCCTGTTATTGGAATTTTGAGCAGTCTGTATAGAGAATCTTCAAATATATGCTGCAGTTTTCTTTTGAGTCTTTACCACTTCAAAGACACCACCAGTCATAAAAGATTTCTGCACCATCTATTTTTTTTTAAATGCAATATCATTATTTTCAGAAATGTATCTTGTCATTAAGACATTAATTAAGTGTCCTTCATTTCTGGAACTTTCTCTTCTCCCACCATCCATCCAGTGTCTATACAATGACTAGCCCCTTCTCCATTAAACTGTTTGATATGATAATCATGTCTTCGTAGAGCAAAAATTGGTGTTAAACTTTCATGGAATCATGGAAGAAGTATTATACAGTAACCCTAATTAATTATAAATATTGGGCTATTCATGTCTCTTTCCTGCCTACACTCAATTATATCTCTGCAAAAATTCATGACCATGTTGCAATTTATTTCTTGATTCCTTTTGATTTATCACTATTATTCTGTTTGCAACAGTCATAGGACCCTCAGCAGTATTTTTAGCTGTGGATTTTCACTGTATGGTAACAAAATGCTGTATGCAAAAGAATTTATCATTACTAGTTTTATGAGGAACATTACTGTTCGTGTGGTGCAGGCCTGACTGCAGATTCATAGTCAAATGTCCAGCAAACTATCTCTTATTCTCTTTTAGTTTTTATGTTCTTCACATTTTCTCTTTAGAGTGAATACCAGTTCTTCAAATAAAGATACAGTATCATTCAAGATTTTTGTCCCTATTGATATAAGTAATTATTTTTAATTTGTGTGTTTGCATTTTTTTCCTGTCTTAGCTCATCTCTCAATTTAGAAAACAACAAATAAACAAAAACTCCCTCTTTGTTTCCCTAATTTATTTCCTAAAATCCAATATGCTAAATAATCCTAAAAAAAGCAGACATTCCTTTTACTATCCCAACAGATGAATCTTTTAGTCAAATACATCTACATTTAAGTTTTCTTTACAGCCTTTTAGTTTTTGAGTTCCCTTGACAGCATAATACCAAATCAGTCCTCTTGTGTTTTAAGATTATTGTATTTTTTCAAACCTACATTCCCCAGTTTTGTAATTATATTCAAAATCCTGCATTGTATTTGAAATTATGCTTAATTTAAAAAATCAGAGAGCCTTACCATGTCATAGCAACCAGCAAAGCAGGTAATTTACATTCAGGTTGACTGAAAATGTAAAGGATGTTCCTCCTTTCTCAAATTTGAAGTCTTTTTCCTTCCCTTTTAAAAATAACAGAGCAAAATAATCTAGCACACATTATCTGATTCATATGCAATACTGATTTTGCTTTTCTCTCTGAGAAATAACCAGCAATCAACTTTAAAGTCTAACACAAAATGTCCAGGTCATATATTTTTTTCTAATTTGTTTTGTTATTGCATTTTATATATAAACACATGTCTTCCAATAAATATTTTTTAGGATGAAAATATGTCAGTAAATTTTCCCACCTGAGTGATCTTAAGGAACAGTTTTGCATTAATTTTATCTTCCTATTGTTTTTTAAAGCAGAAAACCTATTAATGTTTTCATTCAAGATTGGTTGAGTGTTTAGTTCCTGAAAAGTTTAGGTGAAAAACTGGACTTTATATTTTGGTTTTACTTCTATCTGCTTTAGTCACTGCTTTTCAGTTCACAACCTATAATATATTCAGTGATGCCTTTCAAATGCAAAATAAAGGATATAAAAATTGAAAATAGTCACAATATATATTGTAACTATTTATTTTCATGACATTCAGGCTTTGTATGGTTCACTGTCAAACAGAAGACAATAACATGAGAAATGCCTGAATGAAATATTCCTTTAAGGTGGCCTAAGGCTCTGCTCTACCTGGAAAACCAGTGACTGCCTGAGAGGCAGGAAATACAATGCTAGTTTTTCATCATTAATGTACTTCAAATTATATGAGAAAAGAAAACACGTTTTTACCATAAAATCCTTTCCCAAATAATTTCAAATTATTATGCATTACTCTTTATCTCAAAATCATCAATGGTGATGTATAACACTAAATACAACAAATTGAACTAGAATGAGACATACCATAACAAATGTTACCTAGTTTTGCATTTGCAAGACAGCTCTGGCTTCCAAGTGCTGAACTTACCTGTGAGGTACTATCTGCAAAATTTCAATTGCTCCTTGAGTCAAAGGCACACTGTTTTCAAAATACCAGCTGCTTTTTCTTGAACCACAGTAGGTGTCTAATTGCTGTTTGCAAGTTAAAAAGAGTGGCCTGACTTCATTCCCTCCTTTGTTTCAAAACAGCTTAAAACAAAGAAAGCCTATTTAAAGGCTAATATTAAATGTTAAATGTTAATAAAGTTAAGGGTAACTCAAAGTTTAATTTCCCTAAAAATCATTGCAATTGTTGAGATGGTGCCTGTCATTCTATAAAAGTTCACTGGAAAATATCATAACAAATCCACTACAGTGTGAAAGAAGACCACCAAAAGGATTAGCAGGAAGCTTTATATCTCAAAGAGCAAGGGATCTGCAGATTGGCTTAAGGTTTATAAATGAAGTGAAAATCAGAAGGATCCTAGACCAGCTCACTTATCTAGTAATAAATATGTACAGTCTGAGAGCAATTATATAGAATGGGAACAAACCAACTCTACCAGCAGATTTATTGTGTTGGGTTGGAGATCCTATTCTGCCTGTCAAGATTCCCACCAAAGAAAGCATATAGAGCATAAATTATTTGGGTCCTAAAAGCTCACTGTAATTTTAGATGATACTATGTTAAGGAAATTTCACTGTTTGACCATCCAGAAGCCACTCTGGCTGTCACACCCCCACCACCTGAGACTTTCACTGCTGGAACCAAAGACCATGGGCAGCTTCAGGGAGATGACAAGTGCCCATCATGATGTCCTACACACTCCACTCACATAGTCAGACCAGGTTTCCATACTGGCCCAACCCCTGGATTTCCACAGCAGAATCTCAGACATCTGGATCTCTAAAACAATTTAATCACGGTGCAATCACAGAATAGCAGGCCAAGCTGGTGCCTCTGAGGACAGACCCTGACCAAAGGACTCCTGGGCTTTCATACTCTCACAACTGGTGCATGGTAAAAGCTGGGGTCTTCCAGCTGAGTGTCCCTGAGTTCCCAGTCACCTGGCTGGGCCACAGGCCCCTGTGCCCCTTGTTCTGCAAAGGGCAGAACAAGCAGTTCACAGCCTCTTGGCTGGGGCTGCTACACCCAGAGCTCAGCCTGCACCTCGAACTGCAGCTGCACCCAGACCTACTAGCACTGAATGTATTCCGCAACAGTCGCAATAAACCTTAACTGAATAATTATGAAACAATATTACCAAAAGCAGAAGGGACCTCTGAGTTTCATCTGTTTCAGAATAAAACCACTTTTAACTAAGAGTTAATAATAGTATTATTATGTGAGATGGTAGGAAGGGAAAGGCCCAGTCTTCATCACTGTCAGGTAGAGACCAGTCTACATTTGGACATAAGAAAGAGTTTGTTCTTTCTACAATCAAGGAGCCTTACCAAATTCAAGATTAGTTATTTCTGTTTCAAAATCAAATTTCTTTCCAAGGTAATGAAAATGTGTACTTTTAGTTCAGTTTTTATGGGGAGAAATTGAGCAATTATTTAGTAGAACACAACAATGGCTCAGAAACAGGAATTAATGTAACTTAAAGAAGTACATGATACTGAGAAGATACAGAACAATGTATCCACAGTACAGTGAAAAGCCATACCACTGCAGTTCCAAGCTTGTTCCACATTTCTAACCAGTAAAAGTAAAAAGGACAGATAGATTTGGTTTTGAGAGTATTAGTTTATCCAGGATATTTCAACATTGTACACATTTTCATAGGAAAATATATACCATTATTTATCCCAGAGGAGTACATATATCAATGTTTGATACACAAGAAAAATTGTTTGTTTCTTCTCCATTTCGTGCTCCAATTCTTAAAAATTACTTATTCACAGTCCTTCAAGAGGAAAACAAAAGGCTGAGCCAGAGCCCCTTTCTGCTCTGAGGCTGGGCATCTCTGTCTCAAGCACACAATCTTCCCCTCTTGTTTAACAAATGAAATAGCAAGCCTGGTTGTGTTAAGGTGGACAAGTTGCAGCTATAAACTATGCAGTATTAAAAAATAAATTTATTTTTGAAATTTACTTGGATGGTCACTTGATTTTAGTCAACTTCATTGGACTAAAACGTGTTACTGTTGGGCTATTGATTCAATAGTTTGATCCAATAGAACAATCTCTGTACAAGTTTACATGGTTAGTGGAACTTTCCAGTTCCTCAAAATATTGTCAATACTACTGCAACATTTTCAGCAGATTTTAGTATTCTACGAACAAAACATCTGATTTGGCAGCACATCTCTTCCATACACTTGGTTGTTGATACTGACTACACCACCATCTGAAGCTACTTTGAATACTCTAGTTTCCCCTCTTCTAAACAATCTCCTTTTTGAAAAAGAAAAGAATGGGAACAAGAAACAAGGAAGATGATAACACTTTTTCTGTGCTTCATAGCTTTGAAACTGACACACCAGAAGGCTTTTTAAAATTCACAGTAATTAGAACTTTCATTCAAAGTATAGGCCAGTGAGAGCTGAATCAAAACCCAGTTTAACATCTGGGAAAAAAACCTTAAAAAAACAAAAACTAAAACAACCAAAAACTCAAAAAAATAAGCATCAGTCACCAATTGCAAATAAGACTTCAAAGCAATAAAATATTCCTTTATTCACAAGAAATTTCCAGACTGTCAGCTGAGAGCGAGGAGCTTGTATGAGCTGTTCTATCAAGGAAATAAGTGAATGTTTTCCAGTTCAGAAGGGAAAATTCTTTTCAAATATAAATACGTGCCTTGTAAATTGGGAAAATTAATCACAAGGCTAATTTTGTAAGGAAGGGAATACTTAAGACAATACTTAAAAAACCTGATTTTTGCTTGTATTGAGTGTTATTCCTTGACAATTTGACTTAAATTAAACAGTAATTTTGTGGAAGTGTATACATTTCTCCATGATTACAGATGGAATTTAAAGTTTTAGATTAGATGTATAACAGAAATAAAGATAGTCAGAGTGAGTCTGCCATCTCATATATATGACAAGTAGAACCTAATTCAAATCTATAGAAATTATTATAAATTTATTTCTATGTTTATGCTTCTCTGTAAATTTTTGTGTGTATGTATAAAATATTAGGAGAAGGAATGATAAATAAACTAGGAAAAAAAGCCTAAAATATAGTCAAAGTTGGACAACCTCAACTGGGACAGGGGACAACCCTGTCCCAGTTCAGATCGTCCAACCAAACCCAAATGAAAAATAACATTAAAAAATTAAAGCACTGGATAAAGGAAAATAAAACTGACCAGACTAATGTTCTCAGATCTGCTAACGGAAAAATTGAAGGACAAAGAAGAAAATGAAAGCAGGTAAAAAGCTCTTTGAAGTCTATGAAGTGAAAATGTAAATTAATGAACACAGAAAAAGTGGTAAGATCTTTTTACTTATGTTTCAAAAAAATAATATGATTGTTTTTTAAGGTATTAATGAATGAATATTCTGATCTTATAGTTTTGAGGACAAACTACAAGCAGCAGCTATTGCACTACTAAGAGTTACAGGCATTTTGGATACTTTATTAAGATTTTATAAATTAAATCTTGGATTCATCATGACAAGCCTGTTTTGCCATTTCAATTCTTTTAAGTTCCCCCATAATTTAAAAGAATACATAATATGATCACATCTACTTACGTGACAGGATCTGCTAACCTTGTTTTGCTGAGCCTGAGGGGTAACTGAATGCCTGTCTCATTTTCTCAGAAGAGATTTGGCTGTAGTTCAGTCCAGTCATGAATATAATGTCACCCACGTTAAGATTATTTTTGTGCTTTTGCTTACAGCCTATAGGCTTATTCTGGCCGCAAGAGATCTTTGACTAACCCCATTTTATGAGGGAACCTTCTCTGGGCACAAGCCCAAAATATACACCATTACAGCGGTTCTATAGGGAATCCTCAGGAACTTAATGAATCAGCTTTATGACTTCTTTGCACTGAACCATTACAAATTTGCTATGGAGTATCAGTGAATCTGATCCAAGAATTAATGTTATTGACCGGCTTAGCACGATTATTGCAGAGTTAAGCTTTAACCTAGAATTAAAGAAAGAGTTTTTTTAAACCAGAATCAGATCCAAACAAGCAAATTTACAATTTGCATCCATTAATTCAAACTGTAAGCCAGAATTATGTGGAACTTGCATGAAACTTCTGCGGTTATAGGTATAAAAAAACCCCTTTTTTAGGAGTTCATGCTGCTACCTTTGTATTAGAAATGGAATTTGTAAATGTTTTGAGTGTCATTACCTCCTGCTGACTTCAGTGAGTGTCATTACCTCCTTCATTTCAGTGAGAAATGGAGTTACTCAGTGCCTTAAAAGTATTGGGCTTTTTTTGTTTTGCAATGTTAATAAAATTGTCAACTCAGCTTAAAATATCTGCTAAAGTTATAAAACTTCTAACTGGTACATTTGTTGAATTTACCTTTAAATGCAAAGAAGTCTGTTGTAGTTTACTCTGGCATAATTTTCTAGTCTAAGCTACATTGATTAGATTGTTATTTCCTTCAATTTCCTCTTTTAGAAAAAAAAAAGGTTAAAAAAAAAGATTATTCCTTCACTTACTAAGCTGAAGTGTCCTTAACATTTGTACTCGAAGCTAATAATGCTGGAAGTGTACTGCATTAGCTGGTTTATTCATTTTCCTGATAGCTTGGAGGCAGAGCCTCCCAATGTGATCTTTTTCTGCAGAGGGTCATTCTTATTGGAAGACGTATCATGTTATGACAAATGGCAGCCGCAGTATTTTAGACCCACATATCTAAAAGGGTACATAATGTTCAAGTGTTGGAAGAGGTAGGGGGACATACCATTTTCAATGTAATAGCTTTTTTTAAAATACATTTTCTGAGGTTTGTACTCTTCTGTGAAAATCTCTGACTTAAAAATTGTTTTTGTCTTCTTGTTTTAAAATTATTTCATACATGATTATATTCACTTAAAGGAAATCATTTTAATTCACTGAGATCACATTAACCTTGACTTTAAAACAATAAAGAAGTAATTGTTTTTTGAAGTAGACCTTTTAGCCTTCAGATTCTTCTTTTCAACATACCATAATATATTGTTTAATTCTGTCACTCAAAAGTCAAATAATGCATTCTTTATACTTAGCCTTTGTAGGGGTCAAATCCATTTTTGTATCTGAGTCAAAGCCAGATTGCCAAACTACTTCACAGTATTTTGGAGAAAAGGGAGAAACAGATTTATGCAAGAATTTATACTAAAAGCTTTGTTAAAATAATGAATATAGCACTGAAATAAGAAAACTGAGAAAAAAATCATCCATTCTATCAGTCTTGTTGCAGTTTGGGCTTGCTCCATATGGAGAAGAGGTGAAGGTCTGTTTTTTTCAGCTGGGTAATGAAGAGAGAGAAAAAAATGGAAAAAAGTGGAAAAAGGGAAAAAGAAAAAAGGAAATAAGGAAAAGGCACAAAAGCAA